>CAUYUJ010001356.1:0-41630 GCA_963575745.1 Prorocentrum cordatum
TGTTTGTGTTTGTGTGTGTGTGTGTGTGTGTGTGTGTGTGTGTGTGTGTGTGTGTGTGTGCGTGTGTGCGCGGCCTCCACTGTGCATGGTACCGACCCCTTCGCCAGAGACAGCGCTTCGCCCACTCTAGATGGCTAAAAAGCCCGGCCACGGGCCCGTGGGCGCCGAAATGTAAGAAAAACGCTGGGGATTAGACGAGCGCGTTCCACTATTCGCAAAGTAACTACTCGCAAATGGCCTGGATCCACCGTGCGGGGTCTGCGATAAGTTAAATCTAAAAAAACAGGCTTTTGCTTGGACATTTGCGAGTAGGCACTCTGCGAGTAGTGGAACGTGCTCGGTGAGGGACGGACAACATACCATCCTCGGAGATCGAGGGATGGTCGCCGAAGGCCGCCGCCAGTGGCCGGAAAACCGCCAACGGCGCGGTCGACCGGAGCAGACCTCCACCTCCACCACCACCTCCTCCTCCGTCGCCTCCTCCTCCTCCTCCTCCTCCGCCTCCTCCGCCTGCTCCTCCTCCTCCTCTTCCTCCTCCCCCTTCTCCTCCCCCTCCTCCTCAACCACCTCAGCCTCCTCAACCTCCTCCTCCTACTCCTCCTCCGCCTCCTCCTCCTTCTCATTATTTTCCTTCTGCTTCTTCCGCTTCTTCACATCCGCGTGCGCATCGCTTTGCCTTGGGTCCCTGGGACGGGTCTCGAGTCGGCGCCCCGCCACACCCTGGGCCTCCTCGGCGTGATGGTGGAGCGGCTCCCCCCTGCGGACCCCGCTCCCTTCCCGGCTGCTGCCTCCTTGCTCTCAGGCCAGCATTCGACTCGGATAATTACTGTTCTCCAGCTGATCCCTGTTCCCGCAGGCGGAGGAGGAGGACAACTGCCGTTCTTCCTAATCGGAGCCTTCGTCGCGGTCGTCGTCGTCGTCCTCGTCGTCGTCGAGAGCCCATTGGGGGGTCCGACCCTCAGGCGACAGCTCGCCCGAGCGTCGCCCAGTGCCAGGCGGCGCGCAGGCACGCCGCCGCCCGGGGGCGGGTTCTGCCTGGCTCGCTCTCTGGCAGTGACCGCGCCGGGGCACGGGGCATCGCCTGCCCGAGGGGCGAGCGAGCAAGCGAGCTCCCATCCGGCTCCACGCAGAGGCCTCCCAAATGGGGTTCGGGCAGATGGGGTTGAAGGATCGCGCCGCATCGGCGATGCATCGCCGACGTCGGCGTGGAAACGTTAGGCTCGCGGGCGAGAAGAGCGTCCAGAGGGTCCTCGCATAGTGAGCAGAAGAATCCTCCTCAGAATATTTACGCCCCGACAAGCGAGGCCGTTGAGCACACGCAGCCAAGAAGGGAACCGAACAAGACAGGGCTCCTCGGTAATAAAGAGCCGAGGGCTGTCTGGCAAACGCCAACCATGGGGGTCGGGATGGTCGTTTCAACGATGAGGACAACGACGACGAGGAAGCCGAGGACGAGGACGCCGACGCCGCCGACGACGACGACGCGCGGCCGCCGCCGACCTGCGAGGGGCCGCTGCCCCAAGCGCCGGCTGTCCCCGAGCCGGGAGGCGAGGTCCGCGCCGGTGGTCATCGCCGCCGCCGCTGGCGGCGGGGAGGGCGGATTGCCGCCAGGGGGCCTGCGCGCACGCGCGGGCCTGCGCCCCTGGCCCAGGCCTGCTGCTGCTGCTGCTGCTTCTGCTGCTCCTGCTGCTCCTGCTCCTCCTCCTCCTCCTCCTCCTCCTCCTCCTCCTCCTCCTCCTCGTCCTCGTCCTCCGCCTCCTCCTCCTCTCGGGGAGACGTAAGACCCGGGTACGGGGGACTCGGAAATCCCCGACGAGGTCGTCAAAAAAATGACGAGGCCGAGCCTGCATTTTGACGAGGCCTCCCGCTGCAGACATCCCACGCAACTCCTCCTCGGCAATCCGAGCGCGGTCGTGGTCGTCAAAAAACGATGCGAACCCGAGTCCCGGCAAAACAACGCCGGGTCTTACGCTGCCCGATCCTCCTCCTCGTTTCCCCCCCCCCCCCCCACCTCCTCCTCCTCCTCCTCCTCCTCCTCTCCTCCTCCTCCTCGGTCCTCCTTCTCGTCCCTCTTCTCGTCCTCCTTCTCGTCCTCCTCCTCCTCCTCCTACCTCCTCCTTCCTCCTCGTCCTCGTCCCATCGTCCTCGTCCTCGTCCTCGTCCTCCGCCTCCTCCTTCCTCCTCCTCCTCCTCCTCCATCCTCCTCCTCTCCTCCTCCTCCTCCTCCTCCTCCTCCTCCTCCTCCTCCTCCTCCTCCCCCGCCTCCTCCCCCTCGTCGTCGTTCCTCCCTCCTCCTCCTCCTCCCTTCCTCCTCCTCCTCCTCCTCATCAACACATCACTCCTCCTAGCCTCATCCTCCTGTTCCTCCTCCGTTTCCTCCCTCCGCCTCCTCCTCCTCCTCCTCTTCCCCTCTTCCTCCTCCTCCCCTTCTTTTTCTGTTTCCTCCTCCTCCTCCTCCTCCTCCTCCTCCTCCTCCTCCTCCTCCCTGTAAGGAACCCTCGGGCGTGTCGGGGGCCCTCGTACATGAGGCACGCACTGAGCATGGTGCGCACACATCGTCCGCAAAGGACGGAACGATACGGTGAAATCAAGGAGTCGGTCACGAGGCACGCACATTAGCCAGGCTACTGCCTCGGAGCCCGTCGGCTTACTCAGCCTCCCCTCCCCCCCCCCCCTCCTCCTCCTCCTCCTCCTCCTCCTCCTGCCTCGCTCCTCCTCCTCCTCCTCCTCCGCCCTCCTCCTCCCCTCCTCCTCCTCCTCTCCTCCTCCTCCTCCTCCTCCCCTCCTCCTCCTCCTCCTCCCCTGCCTCCTCCTCCTCCTCCTCCTGGACCTCCTCCTCTTCTTCTTCCTCCTCCTCCTCCTCCTCTGCCGCGCTGGGTCCAAGTCGAGGGGTGCGCGCCAAACCTGCCCAGGCCTTCGCAGAGAACACTTCGGCGCGGCAGTGCTCTGCTCTCGAGCACACCGTGCAGCAGGACATCGGGGGCGCGGCCATCAGGCAGCACCGGAGCGGTGTGCCAGACGTGCCGCCCTGCCGTGGCGACGCGCGGGAGTGGATCCCGTTCCTGGGGATGGCGGGCGCGGGAAACGAAATGCAACAAAAAGGATTTCGAGGCGAATCCAGCGGTGGTGACGAGCGCCTCGCAGGAGGCCCGAAAAGGGGAACACGAGGGAAAGGTAGCGGACGGGTAATTACCTTTTCCTCCTCTCAGTGCCGGGCCGACGACGAGCCTCGCGGCGTGCTGAGGTCGCAGGGGGCTAGGCGCGAGCGGGCGCAATGAACCGGCCGGCATCGGTCACGCTGCGGAAGCACGTCCAGCTGCGGCCCCGGGGGATCGGCCGTCGGGGGAGCCAGCGCTTGGACGCCCGCAGTGGGTCGGAGAAAATTGGCACAATGGCCAACAACAAGCGTTGTTCAAAACCGGCAGCGGTTGCTGTTGGGCAGGCGGCTGTGTGTCTTCACTGGATAACGTCCGCGGCGGGGCGGATAGCGAGTTCTGCTTGAAATGATCAGGAACTGCTGTTGGGCATTGCACCCATTCTTCCCGTACCCATTTCGTTCGTGCCGCATGCTCCTTCCGACGGCGGGAGCGGGCCGGCGCCACAGCACCACATCCGGGGGAAGGCCTAGACTGCGAGGCGAGGCCCCAGCTGGCGAAGCGGTGACGGGCACGGCCATCAGAAGCCATGAGCCCCGGGAGCCGAGAGTAAAGACAGGGCAGGTTTGCGAAGGGCAACGTCATCAGAAGCAGCCCCTCACACAGAGGAGATCGGCAGCGGGAGCCAAACCAGTGCGCTGCGTCTGCAAAAGCTTGGCAACATCGAGCCGCGCAGCAGTAGCCAATTGGCGATTTGGGAAAAGCCTTGTATATTTATATCTATACATATATATATATACATACATACATACATACATACATACATACACAGTTGGGCTCGGTTGGAGAGGACACGCAAGAGGACACCAGGCGCTTCCAAAGCCCCATTGCCACAGGAATGCAGAGGCCATACGACGCAAAATACAAGGTATTAGAGCGCCCTTGATTTGGAAGGGTCGACCACTAATCAAACAGGGCTGTCTCTGTCGTGCCACCCCCTTTCGGGCCCAATTCTGCGAATGGCAGCACCCTAGCAGGAGCCTCATCCACCTCCTGCGCCCTCTCCCTTCTCCCCTCCCCCTTCTCCCATCTCCCTTCTCGCTCCTCCCTTCTCCTCCGCCTCCCGCCCACCCACCCATCCATCCATCCCTCCTCTTCCTCCGCCTCTGCCACCTCTCTCCTCCTCCTCTCTCCTCCTCCTCGGCCTCCTCCTCCTCTCTCCTCCTCCCCTCTCCTCCTCTCTCCTCCGGAGGGAACATCCTGCCTGCAGACTGCATCTCGACTGGACAGAGGCGCGCAGAAGCCCCCGCGCCGCCGGAGCCGCACAGGCGAAGCCAAGGGCGGCGGACACGCACGTTGTGGCCCGGGCGTGACGGCGCGCTCCACGGGAGCGCGCCGCGCGCGGGACGGGACCTCGGCGGCTCTGCTCGGCCGAAGCGGCGGGAGGGGGCCCCCCCTTGAGACAACGGCGGCTCAAATCCGCTCAAGATCGGCCCCTCGGGTTATGCTGTCCGCATCGCACCTGAGGACCACGTCCCAGGAATAGTTTCGGGCACCCAGGAAGGTGTCGAAACAGTGTCGGACGAATCTCGCCTCCCAGGGCACGGCACGTGAAAACCCTCCGGTTTGTGGTGTTTCCTTGGTGCTCGAAACGATTTTTGGTGATCAAGGCTAAAGTAGGTTGGCACGTCAGGACCCTCCAGCAGGGGTCGGCTACAGAGTTGGCTTGCCCCAGACTCGGTGTGCCATCGATCGAGTCTACGGCAGGTGCGTAAACATGTCGCAGATGATTCATCGATCCGCCGAGAAACTCAATTTTGGGGTGAAACACTTCGGCAGTCGAACACCTGGGAGGAGGAGGAGGAGGAGGAGGAGGAGGTGGAGGAGGTGGAGGAGGGGGAGGGGGAGGCGGAGCAGGAGGAGAAAGAGGAGGAGGGAGGAGGAGGAGGGAGGAGGAGGGAGGAAAGGAGGAGGAGGAGGAGGGGAAGGAGAAGCAGGAGCAGGAGGAGGAACAGGAGGAGGCCAGGGTGGTCCCCGGCACCTCCCGGGGTCCACCCTGACTTCTTCTTCGAGGCAAGCCTGGTCTTGGCGACCCAGAGGCATCCAGGAAGCCCCCCAGGGGACGAACAACTCGCCAGAGTGCGTCGCCCCTCGCTGCTCCTCCACCTCCTCCTCCTCCTCGCCCCCCCTCGTCTTCTCATTCTCCCACTCGTCCTTCTCCTCTCCTCCTCCTCCTCCTCCTCCTCTCTCCTCCTCTTCCTCCGCCTCCTCCTCCTCCGCCTCCTCCTCCTCCCTCGCCTCCTCCTTCTCCTCCTCCTCCGCCTCCTCCTATTTGTCCCCTTCCTCCTCCTCCCCGTCGCTCCTCCTCGCTTCTTATCGTTTCCCCTCCTCGCTCCCCCTTCTGGCCAAAGCCGATGTCGCCGATGTCCAGTGGGGGGACCGATGGGGGGGGGACTTGCTCAGGTGGGGGAACATCGAGATGGAATCGGCGATACATCCAGATGGCATATGGCCAGCCTCATATAATAAGCACCCTGACACGCGAACCTTTCCTCACTACAAGCGCCAAAGGAAGGAACCGACCAGGGCAGGGGGCTGTCTAGCAACCGCCCAGGACTGCTTCGCAAAGGCAGAACAGTCTGGGGTGGTGGTATTCTCTCTAGAAAGAACGCCGCCGATAGATCGGAGCTATGGTCCATATGGAGAATGCGCAGGTGATGGTGTATCCTCTCTAGAAAGAACGTCGCCGATAGATCGGAGCTATGGCCCATACGGCGAATCCGCCGAGTCCTGGGCGGGGGGGGCCATCTGGCCCCCGTCGGCGATCACCGGGCGATGGGGGTCGATTCCCCTCCCGCTGGGGTCTGGCTTTCGGCCCACAACTCGGGCCGCTGGCGGCCCTTCGGGGCCACCTCTGGCACCCGCGGCACGCCCTCGACGAGGCGCAGCGGATGGAACCCTGGGCCTCGAAAGCTTTCGAGACGCTCGACCCCGCCCCTCTCCCGCCACCGCCAGCCTCTCCTGCAGCCTACAGTTGAGCCTGACTGAAGGGGGCACGCGAGAGGACACAAGACCCGTCCGAGGGCCCAGCTGCCATAAGAATGCAGAGAGCACGGGACGCTAAACACAGAGCACAGGGGCACCATGGGTTCGTAGGGCCTACGCATCAAACTCGACTGTATCCTGGGAGCCGCGCGTATGTAAGCAAAGGTATCTGGGCGCTGTCCCACCTGGCTTCGCGGAAACGCGACGGGACAAGGTAGTGTACAATTGTCCAGCCAGTTATCCAGGCGACTGGTGCTGAAACGCACACACATATACATATATATGTATATATGTATGTATATGTATATGTATATACATATGCATATATATATATATAGGTGTACAAAGGTGTGTGTAATATGTATGTATCTGTATGTACGTATGCATGAATGCATGTATGCATGCTTGTACGGGTACACGTGCGTACATACGTGGCTATTGTGTATATACAGACAGACTGACTGACAGACTGACTGACAGACAGACAGGCAGGCAGGCAGACAAACAGACATACCGACTGAGAGACACACAGACAGACAGACACATACGTATATACCTACATACATACATACATACATACATACATACATACACGATTGATGTCCCACTTACATATACTCATTCATATATAATTGCATGCATACGTACATACAAACATACATACATACATGCATACACGCACACATGTGTACGTATGTATGTGTGATTGTGTATGTGTGTATGTATGTATGTTCGTACATACGTACGTGCGTATGTATGTATGTATGTTGGCATTGACATACGTACGCACGTACGCACGTAGGCATGTATGTATGCATACATGCATGTGCGACTGGATGTATGCATGCATGCGTTCACGTACGTATGCCTGTGTGTAGGTGTATGCGTGACTGCATGCATGTATGTATGTGTATGTATGTATGTATGCATGCATGTATGTATGTATGCAAATGTGTATGCATACATGCATGCATGCATGCATGTATGTCTGTATGTGTGTATGTATACATACATGCATGTATGTCTGTGCCATGTAAGTATACGTATACGTATGCAGTATGCATGCATGTATGTAGGCAAGTCTGTTCACGTGTACATATGTATATGTGTACGTGTGTACGCCTGCCTATGAATGTATGTATTTCGTGCCATCCATGTTTGTACGTATGTTTGTATGTACGTACGTATGTTTGTATATTATGCATTCATCTACATAGACACTCTGTGTGTGAGCCGGCCGCCATCTGGCACCAGGTGGTGGACAAACGCAACGTAGCACCGCCGTAGATACGTTCCTGGCCACGATAACCCCCGGCTGACCCAAAAGAAGGTCCAGCAGAAAAGGGGGTGGTGCAATATATCTGGTGCAATATATTTGTGGGGTTGCAATAATATTGGGGATGTGCAATACATTTCCGGGCGCAAGTGTATCGCTGGACATTCGCGTGCAATACATTGGTTGCAAAACAATTCAATGCAATTTTCTGGCGCAACACATTTGCAGTACAAGTGCCCCAAATCTATTGCACCACCCCTTTTCGACGGGACCCCCTTCTGGGTCACGGGGACCCCCTCGAGCCGTCGCTTCGGCGTCCGTGCTGTCGCACGCTGCGATGCTGCGCTCCTGACCGCGCCCGCTTGGCGGGCCCTGCCCAGCCATAGCTGCGGTGTTTGTTTCGCTGGCCCCCTGTCCCCCGGCGCGCCGCCGAATTTGGTTTTTGGATCATGACTCGGGTCTCCGGCGGCCGTTCGGGACGATCCCGGGCCCCCCCCGGAACGCTCTCGCCAAGACGCCGCCGCCGAAACGCATCCTCAGGCTGGAAAGCTGTCGAGACTACCGACGAAAACGCCCGAGAGCCTCGAACCCGAACCTTCCCCCACCCCCTCCTCCTCCTCCTCCTCCTCCTCCTCCTCCTCCTCCTCCTCCTCCTCCTCCTCCTCCCTGACACAGGGCGGGGTTGCACTAGGTGTGGAGGATCAGCCTCCAGAGCCACCACTGTTGTTTGGAGATTGACTCCGTGTTTTCAGCCCATCCACTATAATGGGGTGCTCTGGTTTAAACCCCCTCAGGCCCCCCTCCACATAGCGGGGGGGTGCGTTCATGAATCCCATAATATGAAATTTCATGGCCCTTTAAAGCTTTGGTACTGCCGTGATTGTGCAGGTTTCGGTGCTAATCAGATTCTCAAGCTTGGTCAGCCGTGCCTCCGTAAACTAACCTCGTCTGGAATCGAGTATTTAGACCGAATCTCCCGCGGGCTGTGGCCGAAGGTCGTCAGCCGTGCAGAGCAAGCATCCCGACGTCCCACGGGCGTAATTTAAGGTGCAATTCTCATGCTCATATAGTTTCGTTGACTTCGTCATATGGTCATGCTCATGCTCATGCTCCTCCTCCTCCTCCCCCTCCTCCTCCTCCTCCCCTCCCCTCCCTCCTCCTCCTCTCCTCGCCTCCCTCCTCCTCCTCCTCCTCCCTCGTCCATCGTCCTCGTCCTCGTCTTCGCGTCCGCCCCTCCTCCTCCTCCTCCTCCTCCTCCTCCTCCTCCTCCTCCTCCTCCTCCTCCTCCTCCTCGTTTCCAGTTTCCAGTTTCGACTGATGTCTCATGTGAACACAAGCAACAGTTCGAACGTGAGGACAACCTCACAAGGACAGGACAAAAATTAGTCGCCCTCCTCCGACGCCCCCCCCCCGCCCCCCCTTCCCCGAGAGAAGACAGGGCCTGGGGCGGTCCTGGGCACATCACGGTGCCTGGCAGCACGCCCTTGAGCAACTTCCGCCGCTCCGAGGACTTCACCTTCGGCCTGCACGGTCCTGCCAACCTGGGCCCGACTTTGGTTGTGGCGAAGCCACCACACCTGCGGCACCATATGACAGGGAGGTCAGGGCCGACAGTCCAACTAACCTGAAACGCATGGCCTTGGTGTGAGTCTGCACGCATCAACTTCAGATGGGTGGGATTCACAGCCGTGCAGCCTTTCCTGGACGCGCGGCCGACACGACGGAGGCAGTGCTTGCACCTCCAGACAGAAGAAGCATTCCACCACACGAATTCATGGGGTGGGAGAGGGGGCAACTTCGGTTCGCGCTCAACCACACCTTTGCACAAAGCTCCGACTTGTTCCTGGACAGTGGGCCACTCCGTCAGGCATTTGGCCATGCCCCTAACAAGCTTCGGGTACGCCGAGAAGGCCAGACTGATTGTTTCCGACTCCGTGGTCGAAAACGAGTTTTCAATAACAGCACGTTTGGCATGATGGTCTGCAAGTCTGTTGCCTGCTATGAAAAGGGCACCCCCTTGACTTACAGCCTGGGGGTCATCTCTGTGGGCTTTCCCATGGACAAACGAAACCGAACGCTCAGGGCCAGTGACCCGACTAATCGCCCTCCAGAAATGTCCCTGGCTGCACTTGGGGCCAAACATGTGGGCAGGGCGTCCTAACAAGGCCTGGCAGCCCACATAGAGCTCAAAATATTCGAGAGCATCAGTGCTGAACACACACGCCAAGACCGCCCCCGCATGCTCCCCCGAGATCGCCGTCTGGGAGAGGGTGAAAGGGAAGCCGGCATACAACCCCCGAGTTAGAGTGCCATCGTCGGCCACCTGTACTACTGCACACCCTGCTCGGGCTAGTGTCCGCACGAGTCGAGGGTGGATACAGCTCCCATCCGAGAAGAGGCGTGCTCCTGGGGGAAAGTTGAAAGGTTCCACCGCGTCTCCCTGCTCATCAAAGAACTTGATGTTCCAATGAGGGAGGGGTGGGGTCAAATCAAGAACCGCAGCCCAACCATACGTGAAGAGGGGGTGTCCTTCTCCAGCCTCCAGCGCTTGGCGGACCATGGGGCCGAGCTCTGTACATCTAACATCCTGACTGCGAGTGCATGTCCAAACTCTGTGCCAAATTGTGCCAGGCCTGCCACAGTACACACATTCTTCCTCAAGCTGGAAGCCCCAACTCCGAAGTTTGACTCGAGTGGGGAGGCAGTCACAAAACACCTGGCGAAAAAGAAGGGCCTCTCGTGGACTACGGTCTAGCTTGCGGGAGGCCAGGGTCTTGCGGGCTAACTCCCACCAAAGTCCCCTGGCCTTCAGCTCCGCCCAGCCAGGCCCTGTGTGGTTTATGTTCTTGTCCAGCGCACGCTTGATCAAAACATCTTTGAGCTGACCAATAAAAAGTTGCCGTACATATGACGGGCTGTGTGTGGCGAGGACGATCTCAACCCCACGGCAGTCCTGGAATTTCGCAGGCCCAAGGACGTCCCACCCAGCTTCCAAGAGCCAGAGAATGGTGTCAGAGACAGGGCCCTTGCTTTTTGAAAACCACCTCGTCGTGGGGGTTTGCTTGATGCGAGCTACAACATACTGAAAAGTTTGGCTCAAGACATCTGCAGCTAATGTGTCTTCGTGCACATGCTGCTCCACATGACCGAGGGATGCAGAGAGCATCCACCATTCCTGAGCATATCGGGTCAGTGGCATTGCGGCAACTTCCAAAGGGTCCCTGGACCCCGACAACGACCAAACCAAGTCAGTAGCACCCCCCCCGGATAGCTATGCCACTGACCATTGCTGCCGCAGATCGCAGCAGCTTCACCTGGTGTGGGGAAAATCCAACGACTTCCACCCGTAAACAAGGGCTGTTTTTTTAATTTGTCATGAACAAGCGATCACGAGGCCTGCTCTTTATATTCAAGCCCTGTAGCTTATTCCTACGCTGGTAGAACTTACGAAACCGCTTCTTTCGCACCTGGAGGTGTGAGCTGCCTCTCCTGGGCTTGCCCCCCAGAGAAATCAACCCCCAAGCGGGGCACACTGTAGGCCGCTCCTCCTCCGAGTTTCCCTAGCACCTGCCGGGCCTGTCCTAAAAGGGGGCCACTCGTGTTCCATTCCTGGCTTCAAATAGAACTTGGCCTCGAAAGTTGCAGTACTGCTTCCTGCTACAATCCCCCTAGTTGCCCAGAGGTCAACAGAGGTAATGCCGTCATACAGAAGAGTGCGCACCCAGGAGTACGAAGCGAGAGCGACATCGAGCAAATCAAGGGGGTAACTCGAGAGTTCGGCGTATTCTCTGAGTCTATCCCTAGGGACATGTTCATAAAACTTCTTGATGTCCCACGGAAGATGCAAAATGTGGAGCTTCTGTTCAGAAGCCCATTCAGCTCGAACTGACGCCCTCCATACTGAGTCGGACGGTGCACGTTTCTGCGTGGCAGAGAAAATGCCCCCCATCCCGAACTCCGCCTCCCAAGTCCGAGTCTTGTGTTTGTGCACCGCTCCGAACAGTCTGGGGAAACTCTTGAAAAGACCAATCGGTCGTCTAACATCGCTTTCCCCTTCCTTCGGGGTGAGGAGGGACATCGAGGTGCTGGAGACTTGTGGGGAAATTACTCACCATACTGACCACATGCATTGGAAGTGAGACACGATACAGTGCACGATCATTCAGCAGGCTGTAGTGCTTAGGATGGTATCCATCAGGTCTGCAGGTTGCCTTCTTAAACTTCTGGGAGCATGATCTGATGTGGTCAATTGAAAACAAACTGGGAACTGCCACGGGGGGGGCCGTGGGGCCTGAGGAGACACTGGGCACTAAGCTGGCTTGCCAAGCTTGCTTCCAAATTTCTTCTTGAGCCCGCAGACGGGCCTGGACCGCCTCCTCCTCCTCCTCCTCCTCCTCCTCCCCCCTCCTCCCCCTCCTCCTCCTCCGCCTCCTCCTCCTCTCCTCTCCTCCATCCTCCTCCTCCTCCTCCTCCTCTCCTCTGCTCCTGCTCCTGCTCCTGCTCCCTCCCTCCTCCTCCTCCTCCTCCTCCTCCTCCTCCTCCTCTCATCCTCCCCCTCCCCCTGCCAGCCTCGGCCGCGCGGCCCGCAACGCAGGGCCGCCGCCCCCCCCCCCTCCCCCGCGGCGCAGGCCCGCACCGCCCTTGCGCGCCAGCGCTCGGGCCGCCGACGGCGGCGGCGGCGACGACGGCGGCGACGACGGCGGCTGCGGCGGCGGCGGAGACGACGTCAGCGGTCAGCGGCGGCGGCGGCGGCGAGAGTGGGAGGCTGAGCGATGGGGGGGGCAGGGAACAGAGAGCTGCAGATGGAGGCGGGGACGGGACGAGGGCGGGGGGAAGAGGGAGGAGAGAAGACAACGATGACGACGACGGCACTCGGAGGGGCAGACGGAGGGGAGTGATGAGAAGGAGGGAGGGAGAGGTGGAGGGAGGAACGGATGAGGACGAGTGAGGGGGACGACGACGACGACGACGACGACGACGACGACGACGACGACGACGACGACGACGACGACGACGACGACGACGACGGACGACGACGAAAACAACGGACTACGAAGACGACGACGACGACGAAGACAAGGACGAGGACGACGACAACGGACGACGCCGACGGACGACGACGACAACGATAACAGACAACGACGACGACGACAGCGACAGATGACGACGATGACGACGATGATGACGACGACGACAATGACGACGACGGACGACGACGACGGCTTTCGGACTGCGGCACCCCTGTGGTCGATGGACGCCGCGGCCAGCGGCTGGCGGCGCGGCCGCCGCCGTCGCCGGTACCGCCGCGCGGGCGCCTTCGCAACCCGAAGGCTACTGCTGTAGAAATCAATGCCTGTTCCGCGGGCGGCGGCCCTGGCTGCAGTGAGGGCCCTTGTCGGCGTGCCTGCCAGCGTCCCCCTGCCTCGCTCCAGGTCTGCCCTTCGCCTCTGGGCCAACCCTCATTTTATGCCAACCGCCTCTCTCTCTCTCTTTCTCTTTCCCCACACGCACATACACACACACACCCTATCTCTCTTCCCCTTCATGTCTCGCCAACTCTATATACAAACGCGTGCCCTTCTCTCGACTCTCTCTTCTCTCTCTCTCTCTCTCTTTCTCTCTCTCTCTCTCTCTCTCTCCCCCCTTCTCTCATACACACTCTCTCCCTCCCCGTCTCTCCCTCTAAGTTTGGTCTCTTCTCATCCATCGCTATGTTCGCCAGCGTGGACCCCAATTCGCTTGTTTCTGGCAACTTCTGTTGTCCAGCACATGCGGTGCAGTCCATGAGGTGCAATCTACGTGGTGCAATCAATTTTGTTCGTAATGAATTGTCAATTCCACTGCTCGCGCAATCATCCCACCCACCCACCCACAACAAAACCCATGCGGCGGCGATTGCGATGACTGTTTAGCGCTGGCTGGCGCATCGCTGCGGCCGCGCTACCGCACGCAGGCTCGCGAGCAGAGCGGCCAGCTAGTCTGGCACAATCGACGCGGCCGCCGCGCCGCCTTCCCAGCCCGTCTCGCAGGCCGCGCTGACGCGCGGGCACTTCAGTGCAAGTCGGTGACTCGGGTGGGCGCGGTATCATGGCGACATCGACAACGGCAGCTGCGATGATGGTATTAGCGATGCCTGTGACGAGGATGACGATGACGACGGCAAGGCCAGTGACGGCGCCGATGCTGATCACGCCGACGGCAATGAAGGTGTCCAGGAGTTCGACATGCGCGCGCGGCCGACGGGCGCGTGTGGCCCGCATACTAAAGTTGGCAAGGATCGCCCCCCCCTTTCCCAGCAAGCGTGCAAAAACGTTCGAATGATTTCGACATGGCGCATAATCAACTGTAATTTGTATTACCCCATGGGGAAATGATAATCTGGAGGGGGGTAGATTCAAATTTCTTTTTAGAGAGGAGAACATGTGTGGCGCAATATATGTGGCACAATATATGCTGTGCAGCATGTTGTGTGCAGTTTAGGTTATGCAATGTATGTTGTACCAGATGCGAGATGCAAACGATGTGGTCCAGTCTGTGTGGTGCAATCTATGTTGTGTTTTGCTCCTGCTAAGCACGTCGTAGCAATGCAAAGCAACGCGAAGCAATGCAGCGCAGCGCAGAGCACGGCGCAGCAATGCACAGCCAAGCAATGCAACGCAACGCAATACAACAACAACTGCAAAGCAAAACAGCTTGCAATGCGCAGCAACGCAAAGCCATGCAAAGCAACGCGACGCACAACAAGGCCCGGACGGCGGGCAGCGACGGTGGCTGCACGACAGCGAGAGCGGCAGACAGACTCCCCTGGCGGGCGGCGACGAAGCGACGACGACGACATAGCCGTCATAGCGGCAGACAGGCCCAGCTCGGCAGAAAAGAAGTAAGAGCTCCTGAATGCAAGCTCTGTTCGGGAACTCTGTTTGCTACCAAACATACACAGACACATAAAATATGAAAACGCCCTTACTCAGGCGACATTCCGAATTGTGGCGGGATGATTCCCAGACCCGAGTGGCCACACGCCTCATGTGGCCGACTTCAGGCCTCGGCCACTGAGGCTCTGGTCATGCTCTGCCCCGAACGCGTGCAACCAGAGTGCAGACGGGCAGCAGGCCAGTTGATTTGCAGTTGAGGTTCCAGCAACGGCCACACCAAATCAAACTGGACGCACCTCTCACCCTCAGTGGGCCCCGGAAACGGCAAGGCTGGTGTTTTGTCACTGTTTCCAAAACAATGTCCCTTGAGGATGGACACGGCAAAAAAAAACGACAGGCAAGGGCAACAAAAAAGGCCCGGGCTTTTGGAGCCGGAGCCGGAACCTGGACGAAAGACGGCGGCGGAGCCGACAGCAAAAGAACGGCGTCAAAATCGGCAGAGAAGCGGCACAACGGATCCCGTAGAAAACGGGCCCTGTCGTTTCCAGGGCCCACGAAGGTAGAGGGACCCTGGGACACACAAATAGATCGACATAAATCCCGGGATTCCCTAGATTGTCTCATGTTTTCTGGAATATTCTCTTTCCCCCCCCCCACTTCCCACATTTCCCTAATTCTCCTGGGGATCGACGATGCATTGTGTCTGTATGTTTTTTCCCCTGGCAGGGTGCCCGTGGACCCTGCGGCTGCCGTCGCCGAGCGCGGGGCCCACGAGGGCGGCTGCGGCCGGAGGGAGGGGAGCCCTTTCCATGCCGCGGTGCTGCCCCCCCTCTCTGGAGGGCAGAAGAGCCACCCCGACAATAACCACCCCGACGCGCGAAGCCGTGTAGCAAACGTGCCCAGAGAAGGAAGCAAACAGGGCAGGGCTGTTTAGTAAACGCCAATTGTCCGGTCCGGGTGGTTTTTCCTCCCTTGGCTCTCCCCCCGCCTTGCGCGGTGCAGTGGAGAACAGTCCACAAGAAGCCTTCCACGATAAGCCCAGCCCTGGGACCCCGGGGACGTCTAACGACAGTCTTGGTATGGGAGCGCCACGCCTAGGAGGAGGAGGAGGAGGAGGAGGAGGAGGAAGAGGAGGAGGAGGAGGAGGAGGAGGAGGCGGAGGAGGCGGAGGAGGCGGAGGAGGAGGAGGAGGTGTTTCTTGGCATGGGCCTCCATTGTGCGTGGACGAGGGAAGAGCCCAGACGTCCTCGGACATGAGTCGTGCAGTCCGCGGCCCCAGGGCGCCCCATCCCCTCCCCGGGGGCAGTCCTGCGTCCCCGATCCAGTGCCTCATGGTCCTCGAGGCCCTCGCCCGATTGACGGGCCCCAGCGGCGCCGACACGAAGGATGAGGCCGCGACTGCAGAAAAGACATCCCGTCGGAGGACTGGGAGAGGGCCCGGGATGATCTACTGGCCCAGGTCGGTCTAAACCTGGGTCGGTCGGGCTTCGCAGGATCCTGCCAAATCCTGCGCCCTCGCCCAGGTCAGTGCAGTCCTGGCTCCGCAAGATCCTGCGACATGCGACGCTCTGGCTGGCCCCTGTTTGCGCAGACCCCCGTGTCAAGGCTCCCGAGAGGGGGGACGACGACGACGACGACGACGACGACGACGACGACGACGACGACGACGACGACCGGCCGACCTAGCGCCAGGCCAAAAAGTTCGGGGGTCGGGCGGCACGCGCCCCGCCGCGCTCCGTCGCGCCCCGCTCTCACTTCGACAGGAAGTCCTGCAGCCACACTTCGGGGGTTGCCAGAGGTGTTCTCAGCCAGAGGTGTCTCGCCGTCTCCCCCTCCCTCCTCCCCGTCAACCTCCCCATCCCCCTCCCCCTCCCCCTCCCCCTCCCCCTCCTCCTCCTCCTCCTCCTCCTCCTCCTCCTCCTCCTCCTCCTGCATTCTTTTTCCTTATAAATAACTTCTCCTTGTCGCACCCCGAGGCCAATGTTTAGGGCGGGCTGGACGTTTCTCCTCAGACTTTCTCACCATTTATGACCCTGAAACATTAAAACTGGCAACCGTTTCACAGATGGAGTGCGGGTCGTTTTGAAAAAGTGGCTCTCGCCTTAGTGCTGCGCACATTCGCTTCAAATATTTGCATGGGTTCCACGGATTGAGGGCGAGTGGTTGTCAAAAGGTGGCTGTCGCCTTGGCGCCGCGCGCATGTTTTTTTCGCAACCCTCCTTGGTTGGGTATTCGTTTTGAATAGAGCAGTGTGGTCGCGTCCTCCCTCCTCCCGCCTCCCGCCTCTTTCCTGCCTCTTTCTGTCTTGCCTGCGGGGGGCTGCGATCTGTGAAACTGTCGCCACTTTCGAGCCCTGCTGGGGGGCCAGCACAGTGAGGGCCACGGGCGGATTCAGATTAGACCTCGCCATCCCTGGGGGCTGCGATCTGTGAAACTGTCGCCATTTTCGAGCCCTGCTGGGGGGCCAGCACAGTGAGGGCCACGGGCGGATTCAAATTAGACCTCGCCATCCCTGGGGGGCTGCGATCTGCGAAACTGTCGCCATTTTCGAGGCCTGCTGGGGGGCCCAGCACAGTGAGGGCCACGCGCGGATTCAAATTAGACCTCGCCATCCCTGGGGGGCTGCGATCTGCGAAACTGTCGCCATTTTCGAGGCCTGCTGGGGGGCCCAGCACAGTGAGGCCACGCGCGGATTCAAATTAGACCTCGCCGTCCCTGGGGGGCCACGCGGCGGATTCAAATTAGACCTCGCCATCCCTGGGGGGCTGCGATCTGCGAAACTGTCGCCATTTTCGAGGCCTGCTGGGGGGCCCAGCACAGTTGGGCACCGCGCGGATTCAAATTAGACCTCGCCATCCCTGGGGGGCTGCGATCTGTGAAACTGTCGCCACTTTCGAGGCCTGCTGGGGGGGCCCAGCATAGAGGGCCACGCGGCGGATTCAAATTAGACCTCGCCATCCCTGGGGGGCTGCGATCTGCGAAACTGTCGCCATTTTCGAGGCCTGCTGGGGGGCCCAGCACAGTGAGGGCCACGCGCGGATTCAAATTAGACCTCGCCATCCCTGGGGGGCTGCGATCTGCGAAACTGTCGCCATTTTCGAGGCCTGCTGGGGGGCCCAGCATAGAGGGCCACGCGCGGATTCAAATTAGACCTCGCCATCCCTGGGGGGCTGCGATCTGCGAAACTGTCGCCATTTTCGAGGCCTGCTGGGGGGCCCAGCACAGTGAGGGCCACGCGCGGATTCAAATTAGACCTCGCCATCCCTGGGGGGCTGCGATCTGCGAAACTGTCGCCATTTTCGAGGCCTGCTGGGGGGGCCCAGCACAGTGAGGGCCACGCGCGGATTCAAATTAGACCTCGCCATCCCTGGGGCTGCGATCTGCGAAACTGTCGCCATTTTCGAGGCCTGCTGGGGGGCCCAGCACAGTGAGGGCCACGCGCGGATTCAAATTAGACCTCGCCATCCCTGGGGGGCTGCGATCTGCGAAACTGTCGCCATTTTCGAGGCCTGCTGGGGGGCCCAGCACAGTGAGGGCCACGGGCGGACCCAAATTAGACCTCGCCATCCCTGGGGGGCTGCGATCTGTGAAACTGTCGCCATTTTCGAGGCCTGCTGGGGGGCCCAGCACAGTGAGGGCCACGCGCGGATTCAAATTAGACCTCGCCGTCCCTGGGGGGCTGCGATCTGCGAAACTGTCGCCATTTTCGAGGCCTGCTGGGGGGCCCAGCACAGTGAGGGCCACGCGCGGATTCAAATTAGACCTCGCCATCCCTGGGGGGCTGCGATCTGCGAAACTGTCGCCATTTTCGAGGCCTGCTGGGGGGCCCAGCACAGTGAGGGCCACGCGCGGATTCAAATTAGACCTCGCCATCCCTGGGGGGCTGCGATCTGCGAAACTGCCGCCATTTTCGAAGCCTGCTGGGGGGCCCAGCACAGTGAGGGCCACGGGCAGATTCAAATGAGACCTCGCCATCCCTGCGGGGCTGCGATCTGTGAACCTGTCGCCACTTTCGAGGCCTGCTGTGGTCCCCGTTTTCGAAGTGGCTAGGAGTGCTCAGGAATTGTAAATCATCAGTTTTATCAAGCCCTTTTCCTGTAGCCAGTGTCCTGCGAGTCTCCCGAATTCCGTCTGCAGACATATGTAACCCTCGCTCCGTCATCGCCCCCTTATAAAGTATCCTAAACTATTTGCGCCCCGCTTTTGCGCAGGGGTTGGGTACGTCGCCAGGGTATTTTTTTGTTTTTCCTCCCCCCCCCAAAAAAAATATAATACTCACTGCGTGGAGCTCCCCATATGTGCATCCTTTTTTAAAAGGTAATATTCTATATGGGTCTACAGGAACACACGTAAAACACCAAGGACTCGTGCCCCAGGAGAGGCCCAATATATAGGAACAAAAGTAAAACAAGTAGGATTGCTTACACAGGAGAAGGACAATATATATATATATAGAAACATACGTAGAACATCAAAGAATCGTGCTCCAGGTGAGGCCCAATCGATAGGAGCATACGTAAAACACATGGGATTGGAGCCACTCCTGTTGCCTTCTGAGGCCTCCTGCTCCTGGGGCCTCTCGGGGCCTCCTGTTGCCTTCCGAGGCCTCCTGGCGCTTCCTGTTGCCTCCTGGGGCCTCCTGTGGTTTCCTGAGGCCTTCTGGAGCTTCCTGGGGCCTCCTGGAGCCTCTTGGGACATCCTGTGGCCTCTTGAGTCTTTCTGTGGCCTCCTGATGCCTCCTGGGACCTCATGTGGTCTCCTGGGGCCTCCTGGAGCCTGTTGGAGCCTCCTGTGGCATCCTGAGAAGAATCTGCGCCCACGAGCCTGGCCACCACAACAGGCAAACCGATCGAGACATCCTCAAAATCTGGCCCACCTGGGCGGTGAACATGAGCGCCTCGCTCGAGACATCCTCCAAATCTGCTCCGAAAGCGAAGGATGTTGAGCCCAGAAACAAGCAAACCGCCTGAGACATCTCCACAAAATAGCCGCGAACGAGCCCGTGCAACCACCCCTGGCGGCTCCCCTTAGGGCCACGAGCCTGGCCACCAAAACAGGCAAACCGATCGAGACATCCTCAAAATCTGGCCCACCTGGGGGGTGAAAATGAGCGCCTCGCTCGAGACATCCTCCAAATCTGCTCCGAAAACGAAGGATGTTGAGCCCAGAAACAAGCAAACCTCCTGAGACATCCCCACAAAATGGCCGCGAGGCCACGAGCCTGGCCACCAAAACAAGCAAACCGATCGAGACATCCTCAAAATCTGGCCCACCTGGGGGGTGAACATGAGCGCCTCGCTCGAGACATCCTCCAAATCTGCTCCGAAAGCGAAGGATGTTGAGCCCAGAAACAAGCAAACCGCCTGAGACATCCCCACAAAATGGCCGCGAACGAGCCCGTGCAACCACCCCTGGCGGCTGGTTTTTTTTACAAAAAAAAAAAAGGATTTGCAAGAGCTTCACGGATGGAGGGCGAGTGGTCTTCCAGATGTGGTTCTCGCCCTAGCGCCGCGCACATTCGTTCTAAACATTTGCAAGAGCTTCACGGATTGACGGCGAGTGGTTTTCAAAATGTGGATCTCGCCTCAGCTCTGCGCGTATTCCTTTTCAACATTTGCAAGAGCTTCACGGATTGAGGGCGGTTTCTTTTCAAAATGTGGCTCTCGCCTTAGCGCTGCGCACATTCGTGTTTGATATTTGCACGGCTTCCACAACTTCCCATGGTCAGCGTACCAGACATGATTTGTTGGAAGGGTTGCGGGTTGTGAGGGTGCAACACTTACGTAGGTTCGCAGTGTGGAAGTCCCAGGAGTGGCATTTTGGCGCCATTCCAGATCATCAAGACGCAGCAGTCAGGTTGATCCGTTGCGTTTGAATCCCGAAAGCAATGTTTTGGCATGCTTCCGGGTCTTCAAACGGTTGCCCTCCAACGAAGCAGTTCCCTCATTGGAAAGAACCCTTGTAGCGGCCTATGAAGAAGGAGCTTGGGAGGAGGGTGGATTCCAACATCGTTGATGACTCTTGGGTTTACACTGGTCCTCATCCTCCTCCTCTCCCTCTTCCTCCTCCTCGCGACATTATGTGAAGGCCCCGGGGCCCTCTGGGCCTCGTGGGCGGTGCCCTGGATGGCCGCGAAGGCGTCCATGGAAATCCTGTGGGCGCCCTGGGCAAGGGACACCTGTGGCAACATCCCAGGAAGCTCCCCCTCGTCGAGGCCAGCGCGCTCCTAGGAAATTCACCTAGCTCGTGCGTGCCCTCTTACAAGATGTCGAGGACAAGAAATCCTTCACCCGTCGCCGCGGTCGACATCGTCACGGTCGACGTCGTCGTCGCCGTTTCCCTCTCGCCCCTCCTCCCCCCCTCGCTTTCGATTCCCATCCGTCTCCCAGTCTCCCTCTCCTCCTCCTCCTCCTCATCCTCCTCCTCCTCCTCCTCTTCCTCCTCCCCCTCCTCTTACCGCTTACCGGGCCTTCGAACGAATCCTCTAACAGGTAGCGGTGTGGCCATGCCACTACATGATTACCTCTCTGGGGGGCTCCAGATCATCTGGCCGGGGCCACTCTGTATACCCAGGAGGCAGCCTACTCTCTTCAAGGGCGCTGATGGCGCTCCCCCTATGTTTGGGGATGGGGCGACTGGCGTTGCAGGGTTTCCCCAAGACGCAGAAATTGCTGACCGAGACCCCCGCACAAGTGCGGCACCAGAAGAAACCGCGGTACCTCATGAACCTGTGGATTGGGTCCAAACGCGAAGGGCATCCTCGGCACCGGGTTCTTAGCCCCTGCTGCCTCAGGCATGCTGCAGTGGGGCGCCCGTGACAGGCTTCACCAAACAAATCATCTGGCGCCAGTTTGAACTCGGTGCTCAGAGGTGACTGCGGCAGCTTCAAATTCTTCCTTCCGACCCTCCGCCCGAGCCTTGGCCTCATGCTGCCTATCTTGCCTCGATGAGGCTCCATCAATCAGTGGGGCATGCTCCGCTATGTGGGCCGCCACCCGGATCAATCGAGACTGCACTGCAATGGCTAACGCCTCAATCCGAGCGACAGCTTGGATGTCTTCTGCAGGCAACTGGGCTGAGCGGGCATCTTCCGACGCGAAGCTGTCGGCCAGCTAATTGGCCAACCAGCGCTGCGGAGGGACTCCCGCTTGCTGCGCCTGCTCTACTGACAAGTGGGATTTGATATTATTGGCCTATATCTGCCGATCTCCTGCCGCGCTCCAAAACTCTTCCCACAGCCTACGATTGTTGTCGCGACTGGCCCTGGGTCCCATGGAGATTCCCGAGACCGCGCTCTGAGCGCGTACTACTAGTACCCGTGGGCCTTCGGCCATGCGAACTGCATTGGTGGCGGCCGCGAGCTCTGGTCTGCTTCCAGTGGTCCACTGGGGCATGCGCCCGAGTCACGCGCTCCCATCCTTGAGCTACTGCAAAGTCCCAGCCACAACGAAGCAGGCGAGAACCTTCATGAGACTTGCCTCCAGATCCATCCGTCGCGACCGCCGCGCAGGCCCCTAACGGGCACTGGGGGTTCTCCAAGAGGGCCCCTCCTAGCACGACTGGCCCCGCGCAGGCCCGGCGGCGCGCTGGTAGGCCCGGGGCGCAGGAGCCAAGCCTGCGAGACAGAAACAAAGGGCCTCCTCGTCTGCTTCGTGTTGGGCCTGGAACTCGAGCTCTCGAGGTAGACCTTCCACCCGAGCGTTGGCGGGGCTTTCCCGAAACTGCTTGAACAGCGTCTCCTGTGGGGCAACACGTCTGGGGCAAGCTGGGCTGGCCCAGGTAGGCCCACAGGGTCTGCAGGGCGCATCAGGCTCCATCGCGGGCGACTCGGGGGGGGGCTCCAAAGCCTGTGCGTCCTCCAACTGGGCCTGTCTGAGAATGCCTTCAAAGCCGAACGCCTCCCCCCCTCCTCCCCGTGGCCATGCTGGCGCTCAGGGGACTGGTGGGGAGGTGGTTCTGTTCAGGCCTCATGGGGTGGAGCTTGGGGGGGGGCTCGCCGCCTCGTCGCCGAATCTGTGGCTGGCTGGCCATGGCGCTCCGGCCATGATCTTTCGAAAGACTCCAAGCTCGCCATGCGTGGCTTCTTTTTTTGAGGGGGCGCATGCGAGCCTGATTGGCGTGCAACTATGGGCCAAACTCAAGCCCATTGCCTTTGCAGTGCTTGGCCGCTGCAAGCCAAGCCTGCTGGTCTCAAGCACCATAGCGCTCGCATTCGAGCACCCGCTCGGGAGCATCCTTCTCTAGGCATATATATATATATAAAAATAAATATACATATATATATATAGTCCCCATCTTGGTTCCGCCAAGGCCGGGGGGACTGCGAGGAGAGACCTAGATCTTGCACGGCGACAGCTGTGGCTGTGCGTGCCCTTGACTCGGCTGCATTTGCTGTTAGCTGTCTGCAGCGCTGTCCAGGCCTGCTTCCACGCTTTCGCGAGCACCTGCCTGCGATCCTCCGTGAGTCGCGGCAAAAGCGCTAGCCATTCTTTAAACAATCGCAACCTGCCGAAACCCAATAGGTCCTGATGCGCCGAAGGGAAGCTAATGCGAATCGCGGTAGTCGAGGACCCACCTTCCTTTCGGCCTATCATCCCTGATAGATGCGCTCGCAGTTCCAGCAGCACTGAGGGTGCAAAGCCTTGGGCCTCCAGCCCCCAGGCTACCTGCGGAATGTTACCCATCTTGGCCAGGCTGATGGCGTTCCTGTCTGTCATGACTACTCGCTTGATGATGGCGCCTCGGACGGCACTGGTCTGCTGCCGCTTTTTGCCACTGATCGTGACCCTGCAATGAGACGCACCGTCCACTCCGAGGTCCATGACGAATTTACTTGCCTTAAGTGCGACCCAGGACTCCAGCAGCCTGGCTTGGACAGCCTTGGCTATGCGGCGCGGGCTGGAGACGAACGCACTCTTAGCCGATGCGTGGAGGCCTGGCTCCTCTGGGTGGCGAACGCTGTCGCCGCCCTCGTTGCCTTTTCAATGGCGTCTCGCTCCGTGCCTATGGCCGCCTGCGCGACATCGTCTACCCAGCTCTGGACATGCACTGGGATGTACTAAGCGTGCAGTTATGCTTGCATTTGCCGTAACGTCAGCATTGACATGTCCCCGCTCTGGCTGTATCCTGCGAGGATGCCTTTTGGCGCCTGCACTGGCTGCGCGATGACTCCGTTCCCTTGGCGGAGCCCCAAGCCGAAATGGAGGCTGAGCGCCCAAAAAAAGCGCGTGAGCGGGCATCCTGCGCTCTCAACTACCTGCCAGAGCTGCTGCGGCTGAAGCGCATCGCACAACTTTTCAATGCCCCATAAGACCTCAAACCACGAGAAACATTGAACCGAGGCCATATCTGCATGGATTTGTCTGAGCAGCGCCGCTCTCAAGCAGCTCGAGCCTGCAACTACTTTGGCTCAATATGCTACTCGTGGCCGTCGGATCCTGAACCGCGCCGCGCGCCCCGCGCGGCGGCGGCCCCGCCGCGCGGCGCGGGAGGCGGCCCGCCGGCGGAGGGCCCCCCCCCCTGCGTCCTATGCCTCCTCGGCTGAAGTCGGGCCTGCCCCTCTACACGAGGGAGATTCGATTGTCTGACAATTTTGAATATTTTAGGGTACTTTGTTGATTGTTTTTTATGTTTCGTCCAAAATCCCCTCGTAGGGGGACAGGCCCGACTTCATCCTCGGCCCATCCTCGGCCGCTCGCGCCCACACTCGATAGGTCGCCTGGGTGAGGGTGATCGGTCTGCCTGGCTCCTTTGATTTGTGCATGAGCTGGACCACGTTGACTAGCATCTGGGCAGGCCATGCCAGGGACTGTTCGACGATTTTAAGGAGGTAAGTGGGGCGGGGGATCCCTTCTTGTGCCAGCTGGCCCCAACAGCGCGGATTGGTTCTGTCAGCTCCGATCCCAACGACTGGCTTAAACACTTCCAGTACTCCAGCTACCTCGTGCGAGGTGATTGGCTCCAGCGCGCAGCTGCGCCTGCGACCCGCTGCGCGGAAATTTGGCCACCAGGCCTGCTGTTGCGGAGGTTGCTGCGCCACCTGCCAAAACGTGGACCAGTGCCCTGCCTTGCGCTGCATCTTAAGGAGCGGGTCTATGATGGGCTCACCAGCCTGGCCTTATCCGTGGACATGTTCTTCTCGGGCGTTCCCCACGGCCCGGTGTGCCCACGCAGCCCATCTGGCCCTCTCTTGGGGCGGGCCTGGGTCCAGCCCATGAAACTTTGCGGTCGGCTGTGCATGTGGCGTCGCCCAGTGTTTTGGACCACGTGGTCCAGGTCTCTGACTACTCTAGCGAGTTGCTCGGTGGTGGCCTGCGCGATGCTTGGCAACTGCTCCCTGAGCTGGGTTAGAAGGCTCGGCCTAGTTGATACTTGACGTCTGCTGGCCTCGCTATGAGGTCCCCTATCTGCTTGTCACTGACCATCCCAAGGCCCCCCCCCCCCCCCCCCCCCTACCCATGCTAAGCACGCCCTGAAGCCAGTCAAGCAGTGAAACCTCGCCTGGAGGGTCGACCACTGGGAGAGGGAAGTGGCTCCAGCTAAACATCCTTCTGGCGTTGGCGTCTGCAGTTCAAATAGCTTGGTATCTGGATAGGCTCCTCGGAGCGCAGCAATTCCTACGCGCTCGGCCTGCCTGCCTAAGGGTAGGCTCTCTGCCGCCGCGGCGCGCTTGCCCTGGGCCCCCCCCCCCCCCACCCGGCGTGCGCAAGTGCTGCTGGCTGGGCAAGACTCGAGTCACGACTGGTTCAGGTGCGATCCACAACTTGCCTACTACGTAAAAGTGCAGTGCTGCCCATGCCCCCTGCAGGTCCCAGTCTAGCGCGATGGCGCCTGCGAGCCGCTTGGACACTAGGCAGAAGTCAGCCACGCGGCGCCCCCCCAGGCCGCTCCGCTGCTGGTTTACAACAAACTGCCCGCAGGAAGGCGGCGAGGTGGAGGCCCTCCATCTCTCCTTCTTCCATGCCCCATCCAGCCATTGCTATGAAAGGCGAGCCTTTGGCCTTCAAGAAAGATGCCGCGCTGCACGCGGCCCCCGCGCTTGTCCCAGCGAGTCCTACTCCTACAGCCAAATGCGCGGAAACAGAAATTATCCCGATGCCCTTCAGTCTGAGTGCGATGGCGGTCCACTGTTCTCTCTCATTCAGAGGGGGCCTGTTGCGACTTTCAAGCGAGGCGTTTCTGGGCACCGAGCCACGCGCCACCGCGTCCTCGTGCTCCGAGCGTGGCCGTGGATACCGCCGCCGCCGCTTTGTTTGCCCATCCTCCTAGCTTGGAGACGCGCTCCTTGCTCCCGTTGAGCTCCTTACCTTGCAAATGGTGCTCTGCTCTCCCCCTGGCGCGCGCCCGTCCCAGGGCTCACCTGTTAAGGCCCAGTAAAGCGACCGGCGTGCCGACCCCCCCCCCCCCCTCGCGACAGGAGGTGCGTCGCGCATTCGTCGCCCGTGCGCCGCCCGCGCGTCGGCCGCCGAAAAGGCCAGCCGTCCTCTCGAGCGCGCACGTCGCCCTCGCAAGGGGGCACTTTGGCGAGTGCGTCGCCAGCGCGGCGGACACCCGCGGGGCGGATCGCACGCGCGTCGCCCTCTCCACGGCCACTGAAAAGGCCGGTCGCCTTCGGGAAAATTATCCTGGCGAAGGACCCAACCAGATGCAGTTGCGAGTACCGCAATTGTGAGCATCTTCTTCGATGGCGCTCCCTATGGGGCCACGAACCGTATGAGGGGTGTGCCGAAATCTGTGAGGTGGGCGCATGGGAGCGCAGCCACTGGGGCCTTCGCTGGAGCTCCCTATGGGGCCACGAAGCGCGTGAGGGTGTGCCGAAATGGGCGCGGTGGGCGCATGGGAGCGCAGCCACTGGGGCCTTCGCTGGAGCTCCCCATGGGACCACGAAACGTGTGATGGGTGTGCCGAAATGGGTGCGGCGGGCGCATGGGAGCGCAGCCACTGGGGCCTTCGCTGATGGGGCCACGAAACGTGTGAGGGGTGTGCCGAAATGTGTGCGGTGGGCGCATGGGAGCGCAGCCACTGGGGCCTCCGCTGGAGCTCCCTATGGGGCCACGAAGCGTGTGAGGGGTGTGCCGAAATCTGTGCGGTGGGCGCATGGAAGCGCAGCCACTGGGGCCTTCGCTGGAGCTCCCTATGGGGCCACGAAACGTATGAGGGGTGTGCCGAAATGGGTGCGGTGGGCGCATGGGAGCGCAGCCACTGGGGCTTTCGCTGGAGCTCCCTATGGGGCCACGAAACGTGTGAGGGGTGTGCCGAAATGGGTGCGGTGGGCGCATGGGAGCGCAGCCACTGGGGCCTTCGGTGGAGCTCCCTATGGGGCCACGAAACGTGTGAGGGGTGTGCCGACATGGGTGCGGTGGGCGCATGGGAGCGCACCACTGGGGCCTTCGCTGGAGCTCCCTATGGGGCCACGAAACGTGTGAGGGGTGTGCCGACATGGGTGCGGTGGGCGCATGGGAGCGCAGCCACTGGGGCCTTCACTGGAGCTCCCCATGGGACCACGAAACGTGTGATGGGTGTGCCGAAATGGGTGCGGTGGGCGCATGGGAGCGCAGCCACTGGGGCCTTCGCTGGAGCTCGCCATGGGGCCACGAAACGTGTGAGGGGTGTGCCGAAATGGGTGCGGTGGGCGCATGGGAGCGCAGCCACTGGGGCCTTCGGTGGAGCTCCCTATGGGGCCACGAAACGTGGGAGGGGTGTGCCGAAATCTGCGCGGTGGGCGCATGGGAGCGCAGCCACTGGGGCCTTCGCTGGAGCTCCCTATGGGGCCACGAAGCGTGTGAGGGGTGTGCCGAAATCTGTGCGGTGGGCGCATGGGGGTGCAGCCACTGAGGCTTTCGCTGGAGCCCCTATGGGGCCACGAAGCGTGTGAGGGGTGTGCCGAAATCTGTGCGGTGGGCGCATGGGAGCGCAGCCACTGGGGCCTTCGCTGAGCTCCCTATGATCGTCATGATGGATGATGATGATTATAAAGATGATGATGATGATGATGGCAGGATGGAGGGGGCAGCGGGAGGAGTGAACGCGGGGTGCTGTCTCTTCAAAACGAGGACCCAACACCACAGGATGGTTGGGAAATTATCCTGGCGAAGGACCCAACCAGATGCAGTTGCGAGTACCGCAATTGTGAGTATCTTCTTCGATGGCGCTCCCTATGGGGCCACGAACCGTATGAGGGGTCTTCGCTGGGGCCTTCGCTGGAGCTCCCTATGGGGCCACGAAACGTGTGAGGGGTGCGCCGAAATGGGTGCGGCGGGCGCATGGGGGCGCAGCCACTGGGGCCTTCGGTGGAGCTCCCTATGGGGCCACGAAACGTGTGAGGGGTGTGCCGAAATCTGTGCGGTGGGCGCATGGGAGCGCAGCCGCTGGGACCTTCGCTGGAGCTCCCTATGGGGCCACGAAACGTATGAGGGGTGTGCCGAAATCTGTGCGGTGAGCGCATGGGAGCGCAGCCACTGGGGCCTTCGCTGGAGCTCCCTATGGGGCCACGAAACGCGTGAGGGTGTGCCGAAATCTGTGCGGTGGGCGCATGGGAGCGCAGCCACTGGGGCCTTCGCTGGAGCTTCCTATGGGGCCACGAAGCGTACGAGGGGTGTGCCGAAATGGGTGCGGTGGGCGCGTGGGAGCGCAGCCACTGGGGCCTTCGCTGGAGCTCCCTATGGGGCCACGAAACGTGTGAGGGGTGTGCCGAAATCTGTGCGGGCGCATGGGAGCGCAGCCACTGGGGCCTTCGCTGGAGCTCCCTATGGGGCCACGAACGTGTGAGGGGTGCCGCCGAAATCTGTGCGCGGGCGCATGGGAGCGCAGCCACTGGGCCTTCGCTGGAGCTCCCTATGGGGCCACAAAACGTAATGAGGGCTGTGCCGAAATGTGGGCGGTGGGCGCATGGGAGCGCAGCCCACTGGGGGCCTTCGCTGGAGCTCCCTATGGGGCCACGAAACGTGTGAGGGGTGTGCCGAAATGGGTGCGGTGGGCGCATGGGAGCGCAGCCACTGGGGCCTTCGGTGGAGCTCCCTATGGGGCCACGAAACGTGTGAGGGGTGTGCCGAAATCTGCGCGGTGGGCGCATGGGAGCGCAGCCACTGGGGCCTTCGCTGGAGCTCCCTATGGGGCCACGAAACGTGTGAGGGGTGTGCCGAAATGGGTGCGGTGGGCGCATGGGAGCGCAGCCACTGGGGCCTTCGCTGGAGCTCCCCATGGGACCACGAAGCGTGTGATGGGTGTGCCGAAATGGGTGCGGTGGGCGCATGGGGGGCGCAGCTACTGGGGCCAGCTGGAGCTCCCTGAGGGCAGAAATGGTGCGGTGGGCGCATGGAGCGCTGGAGCTCCCTATGGGGCCACGAAACGTGTGAGGGGTGTGCAGAAATGGGTGCGGTGGGCGCATGGGAGCGCAGCCGCTGGGGCCTTCGGTGGAGCTCCCTATGGGGCCACGAAACGTGTGAGGGGTGTGCCGAAGTGGGTGCGGTGGGCGCATGGGAGCGCAGCCACTGGGGCCTTCGCTGGAGCTCCCTATGGGGCCACGAAGCGTGTGAGGGGTGTGCCGAAATGGGCGCGGTGGGCGCATGGGAGCGCAGCCACTGGGGCCTTCGGTGGAGCTCCCTATGGGGCCACGAAACGTGTGAGGGGTGTGCGAAATCTGTGCGGTGGGCGCATGGGAGCGCAGCCACTGGGGCCTTCGCTGGAGCTCCCTATGATCGTCATGATGGTGATGATGATGATGATGATGATGATGATGATGATGATGGCAGGAGGGAGGGGGCAGCGGGAGGAGTGAACGCGGGGCGCTGTCTCTTCAAAACGAGGACCCAACACCACAGGATGGTTGGGAAAAAAGGTCGCCCACGCTGCGGCCCTCCCGGCGAGAAGAAGGCGGCCGCTGGGCCACCTCGGCAGATCAGCAAAACTCTCCAACATTACAAATGCAGAGATGCTGCTGAACGCACCCCGGCGATAGGCCAGCAGGTCCCCGCAGCCGCCGCCACAGCCGCCGCAACCGCCGCCAGCGCCAAAACTACCGCCGCCACGATCACCACAAACGGATGCGACCGCAACCACATCCACCGCGACGATAACGACCAACACCATTTACCGCCATCACCACCACCACGACCACCACGCTTCTCGCGACCACCACAAAGACCGACACCAGCACGATCACCGACGTGACCACCACCAGCCCGCCCACCACCAGCGGCGCGACCGCCGCCAGCGCGACCAAGGCGACGAACGCGACCGCGACCATGATCACCAACATGACCATTACAGAAGCACCCGCCCACTTCGTCCTCCCCCCCCATTCCCCTGCCGGGCCGCCCTTGCCGCCGCGCCCGCCTCGCGCCCCTGCCCCCCCGTCCTTTTTCCCTTCGTAATCTTCCTCCTCCACCGCCAGCGGCGGGGCCGTTCGCGGAAGGCGGGGGCGCCGCTCGCGGCGACGCGCCGCGGCCGTGGAGGGGGGGGCCGAAGGAGAAAGAAAATGAAGAGGGACACGGGGTGGCAAGGGAAAAACAACAAAGACGAAAGAGGAGGGGGGAGGGACAGACAGAGGGAGGCCGGTAGAAAGGAGGAGGAGAAGGGGGGGGGAGAGGGAGACGAGGCAGAAGCGAGGACGGAGGAAGAGGAATGACAAAAGAGGAGGGACGACGAGGAAGGAAAAAGGAAATAACAGGGGCAAGCACCGCCCTTCCTGGTGCAATGGAGGACGCAGCCGCCGCCACTTGTGAACGGCGCGAGCACGGCGGGCCGACGGCCGTGGCGCATTGCTGCTCGGAGAAATGCTAGGGGCGGGCAAAGTCGCGACTGCGTCGCGCATGCGTCGCGCGTGCGTCGCGCGGGTCGATCGTGCGTCGCGCGCTGACAGGGGTGCTTCGCGCGCGGGTCGGGGTGCGTCGCGCGCGCGTCGCTCGCGCGTCGCGCGTGCGTCGCGCGGGCGTCGTTCGGGTCGTTCGCGCGTCGCGCGCAGGTCGCGCGCGAATCGCTCGAATGGCGCCGCGGGCTCCTGACGGCGCGTGAACTGCACGGCCCGCTGGCGAAACAATCGAGGGATGCGCGCGGCAATCGTACAAATAGCGAGACACGCGCGTGAGAACTACGAACGCGAGGAGACCAATAGACGACATGGAGATGCAGCGCGCACGGACTAATCCATGTCAAGCGCACGCCCCGTCAGATTTTGAACATCGGTCCGTCGCTGCAACAATTTGGCGACGTCTCTCCCGCCGACGCGTTGGGCGGGAAAAAGAAGATGGATGTGAGGCGAGGGAAGGGCGGGCGGAAATGGGAACGGACGGGCGAGGAGGGGGCGCGCGCGGGCGGCGCAGCGGCGGCGGGAGCGGTGGAAGGCGATCGAGGCGGGGCGGCGGGAGCGAGGAGGACGAGAAGAAGTTTCAGGAGGGTGGAAGGACAACGGGGGGTGAGTAGGGAGGCGGACAGGACGGCAGCCTGACACATAATAACTGAATACTCATTTCGCAAAAGGGACAAAACGCGCAGCGCATTGGACGATGGGAAGAGGAAGGAAGAGGGGGGGGCAGGAGGATTGGCGCGAAACGACATGGGGGTGCGGGACGCGATGCGACGGGGCGAAGTGGCGCCGCGTCGCGCGACGTGACGTCGCCCCCTCCGTGGCGCGACACGCACAGCCCCCAATCAACGCGAGGCGTCTTCGTCCTCAGCAACGGTTGGCGCCCCGGAAAATGAGCACCAGCAAATCCTATTGCGCCGAATTGGAAACGGAACGCGTTGGTGGACAGTCGAACTAGAGCGCGCCGCGACCGCCACAATGGCTGCTGGTGCACCGGCGTCGGAGACCTATGCGTCGCCAGAGAAAATCCGAAGTCGCGCCATATGTCGCCCACGCATTCTGGGAGGCCAGGATTCGGGACAGAGACGCAAACCAGGGCCGGCGCACGGGCGCAGCTCGGGCGACGCACTGGGCGAAACTGAAGGGGGGGGGTCGCTTCCCTGGGCCTTAACAAGCTCACCTCACGTCCTGCCGAAATCCCCGTTGCGGTTCACATGCCGACTCCTCCTCCTGGGCTCCGCTTGGCTGATCCAGGGAGCTCGCCAAGGCTCGCGGGGGTCGCATAGGCCGTAGATGCGGCGCCGCCCCTGCATCCCAACGCGAGGGCTTCGGCCACCCTTCCGTCGAGGGCCCCGCGGCGCAGGTCCCCCGTCCCATGGGCAACGGCCACCCGCGCGTCTGCGGCCATGGCGCCCTGGAGATGCGCGCCTGCCGCGCCCGCCCGGCACCTTCCCTCGCGTGCCCCCCCCCCCCCCCCGGTCTCAGCTGACGCCCGTCAGTGGGCCCGTCGGGGATCTTGGGGAGGACACGGGGCATGTCTGCGTGAGACCCTCGTTCGTCGTCGGACAAAGCCGAGGGCGGGGGGCGCGAGGGCGGGCCATCCAGCCCGCCCCGGAACATCCTGCGGGCGCCCAGCTGTCTGTCCTCGAAGGACCCACGGGCGCCCAGCTGTCGGTCTCCTTCGTTCTGCCCCGTCACGCGCCCACAGTCTCGCGATGGGGCGCCAGGGTCTCAGGCAACGCTGGCCGACTCTCCTGATACCCTCGTTGCGGGGGACATTTCGCGATCACTCTCGGGCAGATCCGAAGACAGGGGGCGCGGGGACTGGCCGTCCAATCCATCCCGGAAAAACCCGCGCGCGCGCGTCCAGCTATCGGTCCTGAAGGGGCCCGCGGGCGCCCAGCGGTCTGCCCCGTCGCACGCCCGGGATCACGCGATGCTGCGCTAGGATATATGCCTTCGCTCGACTCGCCCGATACTGCTGTTGGCGTGGCCATCCCTTGGCCGAGAGCATGGTGGTTACGAGGGTTCGCGGGCGTCGCGTGGGCCGTCATTGGGGCGCCGCCCCTGCAACCCAACGCGGGAGCATCTGCCGCCCCTCCGTCGATGGCCGCGCGGTGCAGGTCCCTTGTCCCGCGGGCGTCGACCACCCGCGCGTCTGCGACCGCGGCTCCCTGGAGACGCGCGCCTCCCGCGCTCGCCAGGCACCTTCACTCGCCGGCCCCTCCCCCTGGACTCTGCCGGTGAGCCCCTCGAGGATCTCGGGGGGTGCGTGGGGGCATATTGTCTGGGCACCCTCGTTCACGTCTGGCCGACATTGAAATCGTCGTTCCCGCGCAGACGCCTCCCTGGTCTCTGCTGGAACACGATCCAGGGGGCTCTCCAGGGCTCGCAGGCGTCGCGCGGGCGGTAGATGCGGCACCGCCCCTGCGTCCCAGCGCGGGGGCTTCGGCCACCCCTCCGTCGAGGGCCTCGCGTTGTATGTCTCCAGTGCCATGGGCAACGGCCACCCGCGCGTCTGCGGCCACTGCGCCATGGAGATGCGTGCCCGCTGTGCCCGCTTGGCATCTTCCCTCGCGCATCCCCCCCCTGGTCTCTGCTGACGCCCGTCGGCGAGCCCGTCAGGGATCCTGGGGGCGCGCGGGGTGCGTCTGCAGGAAACCCACGTTCACGTCTGGCCGAAATCGGGGCGGGCGCTCCCGAGCTGACACTTCTTCCTGGGCTCTGCTGGAACGATCTTGGGAGCTCTCCAGGGTTCGCGGGCGTCGCGCGGGCCATGTCTGGGGCGCCGCCCCTGCGTTCGAGCGCGGGGGCGTCGGCCACCCTTCCGTCGAGGGCCCCGCGGCGCAGGTCCCCAGTCCCATGGGCAACGGCCACCCGCGCGTCTGCGGCCACGGTTCCCTGGAGATGCTTGCCTGTCGTGCCCGCTTGGCACTTTCCCTCGCCCATCGCCCCCCCCGGCTTCTGCTGGCATCTGCCAGTGAGATCTTCTTCAAGGATATTGGGGAGTGCGCGGGGGGCGTCTGGAAATCAGAGAGAGCGTGATCCACCGCCGCTTTACTGTAGAAAACTGCCGCCCATTTCCTCCGGAACCCGCCCCCCCCCCCCCCCCCTCCCCTTCCGAAAATCCCCCCTTCCGAAAAATCCCCCTCCCCCCCCGGGCCACTGCTTTCGAACCCCTCCCCGCCCCCCCCCCCCCCTCTCACCGCCAGCAAACGACTCCCGGCCCCTACCGCCGTCCTCACCACATCCCCCACTGTTGTTCCCATCACCACTCACCACCACTGTCCCCGCTGGTTCCACCACCGCCCCTACTGCCCCCACCAGTGCCACCACCATTGTCGCACTGTCCCCACTGCCCCCACCACTGTTCCCACCGCGGCTCCACTCTCCCAACTTTCTCCATGGCCCCACTGTCCCACTGACTCCTCCGCTGCCCCACCGAGCTGTCCCACTGTTCCCGCCACTGCCCCCGCTGCACCTCTGTCCCATTGTCCCGCCGCCGTCCTCGCCACCGCCTTCACCACTGTCCCCACCGCCACTGCACCCTCCACTGTCCGGCTGTTTCCACCACGTTCCCATTGTCCCCACACCGCTGCCCCCGCCACCACCGCCCCCACCACCGCCCCACTGCCCCCGCAGTTCCCACCGTTGTCCTCGCCATTGCCCCCACCACTACCGCCCCCGCCACTGTCCCACTGCCCCCGCCACTGCCCCGCTGTCCCCCCACTACTGCCCCCGCCGCCACCGCCCCCACCACTGTCCGCAACCCCTCGGTTTTCGAGGAGGGGAGGGGGTTGAACCGGCAGTGACCCCCCCTCGTTTTCGAGTTCGTGGGGCGGGGGGGGAGCGAACCGGAAGTGACCCCCCCCCCCGCCCCTTGCATGATGAGCTGTGAAGTGGCGAGTGCGTGCGCGCGTGCGGTGGGGTGGGGGGGGGGGGGTCGAACCGGCGGCGACCCCCCCCTCCCCCCCTTTTGGTTTTCAATGGGGGTGGGGGTGGGGGGGGTCGAACCCGTAGTGACCCCCCCCTTCCCCCGGTTTTCCGACAGAAGCAGTAGAACGCGCTCTTTCGGAAATCACCCTCCACTCGTTTCGCCGCGGCCGCTTTGCGGCCTCCGTCTGGGAGAAACCTGCCCTCGCATTGGCTCGGGCTTCCTCGGGGGCGCTGCCGTTCCACTGAGCCATTATGTCTCGAATGCGCTTGCGGGTGTCCTCGTCACCTGGGACTGGGACCTCTGCTCCTCCCATGACTGCGTCGTCGGGTGGTTTAGCGCCAACGCCAGCAGCCTCAGGAGGAATACCACTTGCCGCTACAGGGGCTCCAGCGCCTGGCCAAGGCCGCATCGCCTCGAACTTCTCCATAGTCTCCTTGGCCGCCTTCGCGATGGGGTCGAGCACCCCTGCGCCAGCAGGAGCGTCTCCTGCCGCCGCCCTGCCCTCGTCGGATGGCCCCGTCAACCGCTTGACCAGCTGGGCCAACTTGGCGACCTGGTCCCAGAGCTCTCCAGGGACGGCTGAATCTGTCGGTGGTGCACTGGAGCCGATACGGGTGGCGGCCTCCTGCTTGGCTTTGTCTAGATCCCCCCGCGCCTGCTGCAGCACCTGCTGGGCCTCCACCACTTCCATGGCTGCTTCGCGGGCTGCCTGCTCTGCTCTCTCTGCCCGCTGGCTGGCTTGGAACACGCGGTGCTGGGCTCGAGCCATGGCTGGCGGCATGTCCCGATTGGATTTGGGGTCCTCCATGCCTGCTGCCCGAAGCCGTCGACGATGCTGGATATTGCCCCGCTGGCTTCTGGATAGGACCCCCGCGAACAGTTCGAACTGGTCCTCTGACATGAAACCCAAGTCTCCATTGGTTTGTCATCGAGCTGCTGCGCTGGGGCACTCCCTCCAGTTGTTGTCAGCTTCTTATTCCCGATCTGATTCGTGCCTCTCTGCGCCCGCGGAGGTCTGACTGCGTGCCCTGGCCCCCAGGCCTACGCTCCACGCTGTTGGCGGCGAGGTCCAGGGGCGGGGGCTCCTCCATGCGCTGGGTTGTAGCCCCCCAACAGTTGAAACAACCGTTCTTGTCTCCTCTGTTCCACGCGTTGCAGCCGCGGCATCTCCAGCCCACCATGGTTTGAGCCAGGGGTCCATCTGGTTACGGGTTACGGGGGAAAGGAATCGTGGTTGCGCTGGCGGGCGATCGCCCAGTTGCCGAAAAGGGCCCTCGTCTGACCAAGTCAACGAGGTGTGACTTCAGGGGCCGTCAACTCCCCCGCGCCAGTAAGGTCAAGCCCTGTGCCTAAACACTCCGGACTTGAACCAACATCGCTACGGTTTCCTCCTCCTCCTCCTCCTCCTCCCTCCTCCTCCTCCTCCTCCTCTTCCTCCTCCGCCTCCTCCTCCCTCCTCCTCCTGATGCTCTCCCTCGCCCCGATCCCAGCTATTCCTCGAAGGGGCTCCACTACGGCTCGGTGAACACATAAACCGACAGCTTGTCCTATTTTTGGCGCCACAACGTTCGGCCGCATCGGTGTTTCCAAGAGGCAGGGGGGGCGGTGACTCGCCGTCAGCGTCTTCGATCCGCCACCCCCTGTGGCTTGCCGCAGGGGTGCATGGCGTGCTGGACAATCGATTTTATGTTCGTCTTTGGGAAAAGTCTCAAAAGCCTTGGGCCTGATCAGCCGGCACGGAAGAAAGAACCGTACACCGTACACTTCCCAAGTAGTAGGTCTTTCCGCTCCAAATGGCCCCACGAGGGCCCAAGACATTTCAACGACGGGTTGGGATGCCGCCAAGATGGCCTCAAGATCGCCCAATGTGGTCCAACAGGCCTCCGAAACGGCCCAAGACGCCTCCAAGAGAACGTACAGGAAGGCCCGAAGCGGCCCAAATCATTGGTCCCCTTTACGTAGGCTTTTGACAAATTTGGGCTGGCCGAAAGTTTGGCCGAGCTCTGACCGCAGCGTTCGGCCACGCCACATCGGCGTTTCCAAACGGCAGGGGGGGCGATGATTCGCCGTAGGCGTCTTCGGTCCGCAACCCCCTGTGCCTTTCACAAGGGTGCACGTGAAGTAGTGTTGGCCCTGTTAATGGAAACGTTCCCGTTGGGCTCTCGGCAGATCACGCTGGCCGCGCGGAAAGATACAAAAAGACGTCAACGTCCACAGAAAGGCCCCCCAACACGGCCAAGATAGCCCGAAATTCCCCCCACGACAACCCTGAGACGCCTCCAAGACAGCCAAGCGTGGTTTCAAACAACTGAGGATGGTCCCACAATCCGCCCAAGACGGCCCAATATGCACCCATGACGGCCCAAGATCGTCCCAAGAGGCCCCAAGAGGGATCCAAGAGGACGCCCATGAGGCCAAAATTATTTATGTTCGTGCGGGGTTCAATGATACGCCTTCTCGGACTTCCGACGCCTCACGGCGGCCCCGTCGACCGCCAAGACCGCCCCAACATGTCCCAGGAGGCCCGCAAGATGGCTCAAGAGGGCCCCAAGACGGCCACATAGGTCTCTAAGACGGCCCTACGACGCCCAAAGTGGGACCCAAGACTGGCCAGAGATAGCGCCAAGACGGCCTTCGAAGGCCAGGAGGTCTACTCCTCCTCCTCCTCCTCCTCCTCCTCCTCCTCCTCCTCCTCCTCCTGGTAATCTTCCTCCTCCTCCTCCTTTTCAGTGGCTCTCTCTTGACCCCCACCAATCCATGATCGAAGGGGGCTGCAAACGAGGGGCCCCCAAACACCATCGCCCACCTCCCCCCGCACCAGTAGAACGGAGCCCGAAGGCCAGGACCGCCTTACTGATGCAAGGAGGAGGCCCAGGTGCCTGGCTGCCCCTAAGCCACCGCCCGCAGGCTGGTGGCACGACCACCGCCCGCCCTCCGACTGAGGGGGGAGGCAGATCCAACAAAGAAGCTATTCATACTAACCTGGTCCACCACTCCGCCTCCTCCTGAGGCGCGAGTCTCAGTGGCCAGGGGGCCGAGACTTTGTGCCCCCGCGGCCACTCAAGGTCTCCCCTAAGCAGCTGGCGCCTCTGTTGGGGGAAAACTTTGCTGCAGCCCTTGAGGAATTGCCTGGGGGCCCCCGTGGCGTACGCTCCACATCTAATGCACAGGACAACAGGCAGGTCGGAAGACAAGACTCTACACACGTGCATGAGAGGCTGGTCCTGGGGGATGTCGCGAGGTCGGGGGCCCGTGACTGGGAAAAAACGCGAGGCTGGATCGGCGCACCGCATAATGGTGTGCAGGCCTTTTGCTGGACGTCTCACGCCCGCGAGCCTAACGCCGAAGAGCGCTTACGATATCTGCGCGCGGTGGCGGCGGCGAGCATGGCATCATGGTCATGACCCTGCTCCCGAAACCAAGCCTGCAGGACGCACAGTAGCAGCCCGTGAAATGCAGGCGCCGCAGGGAAGTCCAGATTTCTCAGAGGCTACTGCACCCAGCGGTACGCTCGCTGAGCAGCACCGATGAAGAGGTGAGCACGCTCCTCGTCGCTGTATTGTTCGGCAACCTTCAAGAAAACAGAAAACAATACTGCCGCAGGCCAGCCGTCTTTGACGCCCACCGGGTAGTTGGAGGCAAACATGCACCGGCTCGCGCCGAACGTCGAGATTACTCGGTGCACCGCACTGATGATCACCTCGCTCTCGTTTCAGTTCAGGTTTGCGTAGCACAGCATGCTTAGCTTGATGTATGTGTTTGGTAGCGCCGTTAATGCTTCCCTGCGAGACCAATACTGGTCCTTCTTCTCCGTCAGGCTTGCCATGGTCGGACAGCCCAGGTGGTTTATGATCACGGTCGTGTCAGGGTGCTCCTTCAGCAGTGCGACTGCCGTCTGGTACTGAGGCGGGTTGAGCTGCATGTCGAAGCTGAAGCCCACCGTCTTCAGAAACCTGAAGCCCTCGCGCCACTGCGGGCTGTCCAGGAGGTCGCCCAGCGCCCCGTTCCTCGGCCAGTTCGGCTCGAAGTTGAGGATCTGCCTGACGCCCCGGGTGGCTGGGCTCCTGCGAGCTCCCTCAGCACCGCCGCGGCGTCGGGCTGCTCCAGAGCGCAGGTGGGCACCAGCAGGTACGACACGGCCTCCCCTGCGGCGGTGGACAGGCCATACCTGGCAACTTCGCCTCCTCCAGGCAGCGCGCCGAAAACTCTGGGCCGGAGAGGCCCAGGTGGCACACGCTGACGGCCTCCACGAAGACGCCGCCTCGGTGTCGCAGGGGGCTCGGCAGCCCGGCGAACTCCGCCTCGTAGTCGCTGCGGGGGTAGCCCTCCTTCCCCTCCGGCTTGAACAGTATCTTCCCGTCGTGCCCAGACTGCGTGGACTCGCTGACGTCCCAGATGTGGAAGTGCGGATCGAAGAAGCTGGCGGCCCCAGGGCCCGCAAGCTCGCTCATGGCGGGAGAGGGGTGGCGGGGGGGGAGGGCGAGCGTGGAGGCCGCGGGGGGCGGCCAGGAACCCCGCCCGCGTCCTCGCGGCAGAGGGGGCTCGAGCCTGGGCGGCTTGAGCCAAAATGGTTACGGACCTCCTCCTCATCCTCCTGCTGGTCCACCTCCTCCTCCGTCCCATCCTCCTCTTCCTTTCCCGGATTTTCCACAACGGCCGGGGGAAGCGCGTTATTAGTGCAATAACTTGGCCAGACTTCGGCGCAACGTTTGGCTGTGTGGGCGTTTCCAAAAGGCAGGGGGCGGCGGTGACTCTCCGCAGGCGTCTTCGACAGCAAGAGACACATGAGATACACATCTTTCGAGGTCCGCGCGGATTTCGCGGAACGGCGCTGGCCACCCCAGTTTCCTGGCGCCAGATGGGCCGCCAGAGGGCGGCGAGCGTTTTTTTATTCGGACGTGGGTTAGAGTGAAGGGGCCCTGGGACACACAAATAAATAAACACAAACATCAGGTTTCCCAATAGTTTCACATATTTTCTGTGTTTTGTCTTCCCCCTACTTCCTATAGTTTCCCATATCTTCTGTGTCCGTGTGTGTGTGTGTGTGTGTTTTCTCCTGATAGAGTCAAGCGCCAACTCTCAAGCACTCGGCGCAGAGGCGAGCGTGGACCAAAAACGAGGGCCCGAAAGAGACGAGCGAGCGAGCGCAACAGAGGACATTCGGCGGAAGGACTGGGCGACAAGCGCTGGCCCACGAAGTCCAGGCGGATCTCCGAAGGTTTCCGCCTGTGCCGACGTCTCCTCCTCGAGCTCCGGGCATCGCTTCGCCGAGCCGCTGCCCAGCAGGTGTGGCCTCGGCCCCACCAGCCGAGTTCTGGGGCCTTATCGCCGCTTGGGAGGTACCATGGCTCAGTGCTAGGTCGGGCATGTCCTCCTGCAGGCCGATTTTGGAGGAAAACTGTTTTTAAAAAGTCGAAAACATACTCCCAAATAGTCAACCAAAATTGGGAAAAAGTCGTCCCCTGACCATTTTGTTTGCTATTTTTGAATACTCCTCCTGTAAAGGGGCACGCCCGATTTAAGCTTCGTGGGGATGCTGGAAGTCGGGCGGGGAGCAGGAGCAGAACGGGGTGGACCCCGCCCTCAGTCGCCCCCGCAGTCGTGGCCGATCGGCGTCGGGGCGGGCGTGCTCGGGCGGGGGCGCGAACGACCAGGGCTTCGGGATTACGAACAATGACATAAGCACAAAAACTCTGAGGTCTGCGCGGATTTCTCGGATCCGCGCTCGACCCCCCTTCCTGGCGCACGGAGCGCGCCAAGGGCGGCGCCAGAGGCGCCGCCAGGGGGCCCCAGCGCCGATCCGGGAAATCCGCGCGGGCCTCTGAGTTTTGACGTTTATGCCATTTTTCGTTCCCATATGTATACATACCCATGCCTTGGCGGGGGTGGGGTAAGATAGGCGCTTCGGCTGGCTAGGCTGCAAGACGCTGGTACGAGGGGAGGCCGAGCCGGGCCTGCCGTGCAGGCCCGATCAGAAATCGGCTTGGCTATGGCTTGGCCTGGGGGGGCGCACAGCCAGGGGGCCAAGGCAGGGGGATGGGATCACAGTTCATGGGAATCAGAAGAGCCATTCACGACACGCATAACCAGAAGCTTCCGGAGGTCCGCGCGGACTTCTTGGATCGGCGGAGTGCGCCAGAGGCGGCGCTGGATGCGCAGCTTGGGGGTTCTGGCGCCGACCCAAGAAATCCGCGCGGACCTCCGAAAATATGTGTTCATGCATGTCGCTCTTCTTCGAAGTCTGGCAACAGCAGGAGGTGCCCCGTCCGGGGGACCTGCGGAAGGAAGGCATCGTAGCATCCATCGCCTCCCTTGCTCGAGACCCACGCCGAGTCCACCCAGCCAGGCGCTGGCCGCTGGCAAACCCCAGGTGGTGCTCACGCGATCGCGACGAGCTGTACTGACAGAGAACTAGCCGTCAGTCTTTCTGATCGAATGGAGATCTATACTGCCATCTTCCCAGACGGGATGGCAAGGAAGGGATGAAAGGCGGGAGTGAAGAAGGGTGGGGGGAGGACGGGAGGAAAGGATCAGGACAAGGAGCCCCCACCGCCCCAGATAGTTTTCCTCCTGCGCCTTTTTCCCCAACGTTCCCTCCTACATCCTCCCCCCGTCCCAAGGTCCCCCTTCCCAACTCACTCCCGCTCCCAGATCGTCCGTCATTCCGTGCCCCTCTTGGTGTTGACTGACGTACAAAGACGCTCGGAAAAATCGAGGCGGGGAAATACGCGAGAGGAAGTGGCCAGGGCTTGAAAAACTTGCAGGGGCTAAAACGATCCCGAAACAGATGGAATCAGGTCGTCAGGGCCAGAAAACGATGGGGAAGCTGGTCGGAGTTGAATAGAATTGAAGGGCTGGCCCCAGCCAATTTCACCAGCTTCCCTCTGGAAAGCTTAGGCCCTTGGCGTGGCGCCTGCACTCGTGTTCCCCAGTCTCTGGAAGCTGGCGAAACCCAGCAAACTGGCAGGGATTCCGCGTCGAAGTATCACACGCTAGCTCATTGCCATACACCACCACCGTGCGTGGCCAGAGCCACCCTGGACCATGGCATGCTGCACACCACCTCATGACCGACGCCAGGACGGGTTACATACCGCACCGTACTAGAGCCTGAGATGTCCTTGGCCCCGCACGGTGATGTATAGATGCCTTCAGCGGATATCAGACACTGTGAACGCACTCCTGGACCCTTGCGCCCGGAGGCCAGGCAAAGGCAAAGGGCGCCCGAGAATCTCGACCCACGGTCCGCATCCCCTCGCCCAGCCCCTGGCTCCTGCAGCTGCTTGAAAGAGTCGGCCTTCTTGTACTTTGCGTCCTCGATGACCGCCACCGTGCAGTCGCTGCTGAAGTCGGTGGACCAGCTGGAGGAGCGCCGCTCGGCACATACCCCGCCTCTGGATCCCTCCTCCTCCTCCTCGTCCTCCTCCTCCTTCTCCTCGTCCTCCTCCTCCTCCCTCCTCCTCTTCCTCCTCCTCGTCCTCGTCCTCGTCCTCGTCCTCCTCGTCCTCCTCGTCCTCCTCCTCCTCCTCCTCCTCCTCCTCCTCCTCCTCCTCTTCCTCCTCCTCCTCCTCCTCTTCCTCCTCTTCCTCCTCGTCCTCCT
>CAUYUJ010001356.1:41730-76730 GCA_963575745.1 Prorocentrum cordatum
CTCCTCCTCCTCCTCCTCCTCCTCCTCCTCCTCCTCCCGAGAGAGGCCGGCGGCGCGCGGCGCGCCTGAGGAAGCAGGTGTTCGTTGTCGTGATGCGGTGGCACGTGACGCGCCGGCCCCCTCAGAGGAGGCGCCACCACTGGGCTGCCACGACCCAGCCGGACTCGGCGGAGCCCCCCTTCTGGGACGAAACCAGGACGAGGATACAGTCGGGTGAGGATGAAATCGAGAATCTCTGAGATCCAGCGGCTCTGGAGGACGCATCCCGCGCCGCGGCCTTCGCGGAGCGTTCCGGACCGCTCCGAGAGCGTTCTGGGACGCTCCCGTTGTCTCCCACCTCTCTCCCTTTCCGCTGGGGAAGCCACAAGGTAACGGTACCACCACTCCCCGGACCTCTCTCAAGGGGTGCGCCCTGGGGAGGACTTCGGGGCGAATCCAGCGGTGGCGACGAGGGCCGTCCAGGAGGCCCCACAAAAAGGGAAAACGAGGCAAGGGTAGCAGTGTAGGTACCTGTTCCTCCTCTGATCCACTTTCCCCATTCCTCCCTCACCCCCCACTAACAATTACTCAAGATGGATGCGCATCGGTCGGAAGAAGTATGTAGAATCATGAAGTAGGAAGGCGTTGAAGTAGATTGGGTTTCTGCCCGCCTCCTGAAGAGGAGGAAAGAGGGAAAACCATTATACTCTTGAAGTAGGAAAGCGGCTAAAATCGGAGGTTGGAGGGGTTGGAACGGAAGTGACCCCAACCAGGAAATCGGTTCGGGACTCGATTCGTGTCATGCGTGCGGGCAAGGCGAAACTGCGCGAGTTCCATCCTTAGAGGAGACAATATATTGCCAAAAACGCCGCCCCCCGAGCGCCTGGCGTGGCCCCCCGTTGTCCCGGCGGTTGTCCCGGCGGTTGTCCCAGTGGTTGTGGTTGTCCCGATGGTTGTCCCGATGCTTTTCCCGATGGCTGCCCCGATGGTTGTCCCGATGGTTGTCCCGATGGTTGTCCCGATGGTTGTCCCGATGGATGTCTCGATGGTTGTCCCCAAGATTGTCCCGATGGTTGTCCCGATGGTTGTCTGGCTGGATGGTTGTCCCAGTGGTTGTCCCGATGGTTGTCCCGATGATTGCCCCGATGGTTGATAGATAGATAGATAAATAGATAGATAGATAGATACATACAGATACGGATATATGCTGTTATATGTTGTCCCGATGGTTGTCCCGATGGGTGTTCCGATGATTGTTCCGAGGGTTATCCCGATGGTGGTAGATAGATCGGAAATGAGGGGGTGAGATCGAAGTGGAACGGAAAGCCCCCCACCGGGAAATCGGTTACGTTTTCGTGTTCGTGCCGTGCGTGCGGGCGAGGCGAAGCTGCGTGGGCGGGCGAGAGGAAAGTCTCATGTGACTGCGCGGTGTCCCGCCGGTATCCCGCTGGTGTTCCGCTGGTGTCCCGCCGGTGTCCCGTCGTAGCTGGGCCGCGGCCGGACCGAAAGGTTCTCCGCCCGGCAACCGGTGCCGCGCGGGGTCCCGCCGGTGTCCCGCTGGTGTCCCGCTGGTGTCCCGCCGGTGTCCCGTCGTTGCCCCGTGGTGTCCCGTGGTGAGATCGACAGTGAGATCGATAATGAGATCGATAGTGAGATCGATAATGAGACCGATAGTGAGATCGAGAGCGAGATCTATAGCGAGATATCGATAGTGAGATCTATAGTGTGAGATCGATCGAGTGGGATCGATAGCGAGATCGATAGTGTAATCGATAGTGATATGAATAGTGAGATCGAAAGCGAGACCGAGTGATGTCGATAGGGAGATCGATAGTGGGATCGATAGCGAGATCCAGAATGAGATCGACACTGAAATCGATCGAGTGAGATCGATAGTGAGATCGATAGTGAGATCGATCGAGTGAGATCGATAGTGAGATCGATTGTGGGATCGATGGTGAGAGCAATGGTGGGATCGATAGTGAGATGGACCAAGATCGATAGTGAGGTCGATAGTGAGATCGATAGTGGTATCGATAGTGAGATCGGTCGATAGTGGGATCGATATTGAGATCGATAGTGAGATCGACAGTGACATCGATCGAGTGAGATCGATAGTAAGATCGATCGAGTGAGATCGATAGTACGGTCGATAGCGAGATCGATCGTGGGATCGATAGAGAGATCGATAGTGAGATGGACCATGAGATCGTTAGTGAGACCGATAGTAAGATCGATAGTGGTATCGATAGTGAGATCGATCGATAGTGGGATCGATATTGAGATGAATATATTGTGAGATCGATTGTGAGATCAATCGAGTGAGATCGATAGTGAGGTCGATAGTGGGATCGAAAGTGAGATCGATCGAGTGAGATCGAGAGTGAAATCGATCGAGTGAGATCGATTGTGAAATCGATTGTGGGATCGATAGTGAGATCGATTGAGTGAGACGTTGGTTTCTCCTCCCCCCCTCACCTCCTTTATCACCCGAAGGGTGGTCGTATAGGTATATAGATAGATAGATAGATAGATAGATAAATATACAGATCTATATAAATCTACTATACGACCACACTTCGGGTGCTAAGGAGGGTGTGGAGGGGGGGAGGGGGGGGGAACCAACATCTGACTCAATCGATCTCACTATCGATCTCACTCAACGGGACACCACGGGACACTTGTCGATCTCACTATCGATCTCATTCAACGGGACACCACGGGACACCTCTCGATCTCACGATCGGTCTCACTATCGATCTCACTCAACGGGACACCATAGGACACCACGGGACACCCCGGGCACATCTCTCGATCTCACTATCGGTCTCACTATCGATCTCACTATCGATCTCACTCAACGGGACACCATAGGACACCACGAGACACAACGGGACACCACGGGCCCCCTCGGGACACCCCAGCGATCTCACGATCGATCTCACTATCGATCTCACTCAACGGGACACCACGGGACACAACGGGACACCTGTCGTTCTCACCATCGATCTCACTTTTTGGGACACCACGGGACACCTCGAGGCACCACATCGATCTGAGTATCGATCTCACTATCTAAATCACTATCGATCTCACTCAACAAGACACCACGAGACACCACGGAACACCTGTCGATCTCACTATCGATCTCACTATCGATCTCACTTTTCGGGACACCACGGGACACCTCGGGGCACCACATCGATCTCAGTATCGATCTCAATATCGATCTCACTATCGATCTCACTTTTTGGGACACCACGGGAAACCGCGGGACACCGCGAGCCAACGCCGGACGGACGGCGGACGGGCGGGCGGGGGAGAATCATGTGTCTTGACTTCGCACTAACAGCGGCGGACATCACGGGACACCACGGGACACCACGGGACACCACAGGACACCGCGGGACACCGCGAGCCACCGCCGGACGGGCGGGCAGGAGGGGGAGAATCAGTTGTCTTGACTTCACCGTAGTAACGGCTGGTTCATTCCTCTCGCGTGCCCACGCAGCTTCGCCTCGCCCGCACGCACGACACGAACGAAACGAAACGATTGCCAGGTTGGGGGTCTCCGTTCCGCTGCGATCTCACCCCCAACCTCCGATAGAGAGATAGACAGAGATCTACATATAGAATACGTTCCCCAATTAGTGCTTGCACTGGAGGGGTCCTAGCGGAGATCGAAAGATTTGGCGAAACATTCCCGCCGATTTTGGTGGTGAGCTAGATTCCCGAATTCCGGGTTCCAGGTTCCCGGATTCCTGGTTCCGGGTTCCGGGCCGATTTCGGTGGCTGGCGTGGTTCCCGGGTTCCCGGGTTCCTGGTCGATTTTCTTATCGATCGGTCCCACCATCGATCTCATTACCCACCTCTATCGATCTCACCATCGATCTCATTATCGATCGCACTACCGATCTCATCGACGATATCACTGTAGATCGCACGAGCGATCTCGCGATCGAGATCATTGAATCGACTTCATTCTCGGTCTCACGATCGACCTTACAGTCGTCCTCTCTATCGATTCCACAATCGATCTCACTATCGATCTCACAATCGATCTCAAGATCCAGATTACAAATGTTCATACCATCCACTGATTGGGGTTTCTCTCTGGTGTAATGAATATTCATATCCATTGGTTGATTGATTGATCGACTGATGAATATATATAAATACATATATATGTATATATATATATATATCTCGTTTTGGTCGCGCATTCGCCACTGGTTAAGATCTCGCAGCTGTGCCAGACAGCTGTGTTGAGGTTTTAACGCAGCGGGGCCCCCCGCTACTCGCACCACCCTCGCGCTCCCAGGACACGTGAGAGTTCGAGCCAGACCGATACCACGAGGATCTCGGCGCCCGAACCACGGACCCACGGAGCGGCCCAGGGGTCCCAAGGCCGAGGGCACGGTACAAGCGGGGGGCCCGCCACCGAAGGAAAAAACTCTCCAGGGTGGCCGCCGCGGCCTCTCTCCTACTTGCTCGGGTGGTGTGGGATGGCAGAGCAAGAAAGCTGCGAGATAAGATCGGCGATTTCTGCGGGACCCCCGAGATACCCCAATGACCTGTAGTCATAAGTCTGATCTCGTTTTGGTCGCGCATTCGCCACTGGTTAAGATCTCGCAGCTGTGCCAGACAGCTGTGTTGAGGTTTTAACGCAGCGGGGCCCCCCGCTACTCGCACCACCCTCGCGCTCCCAGGACACGTGAGAGTTCGAGCCAGATCGATACCTCGAGGGTCTCGGCGCCCGAACCACGGACCCACGGAGCGGCCCAGGGGTCCCAAGGCCGAGGGCACGGTACAAGCGGGGGGCCCGCCACCGAAGGAAAAAACTCTCCAGGGTGGCCGCCGCGGCCTCTCCATACACACCTTTTACTGGCTATAGCCGAAATTCAGTAGCATTAGGCCAAGCTGACCCAATATATCTTTCGAGAGCTGGTTCATTGAGACATCCACGAGGTCGGCGACAGCCTCCTCGATATACACACGTGCAGAAGTCACGGCACTCCACCTCCCACGCTGCATTGTGCGCTCGAGATTGGCGCCCAAAAGAAAGTCATGGCAGGCGCCTCCTCGCCTGAAGCTGTACCAGGACCAGCGCGCAGGCGGGATCGAGGCGACAGCGAGGAGCGACTTCAGGGGCCGCTGGAGCTGCACGCACGTGCACGGGCACAGATGGTCCGTGGGCTGGGCGCGCTCCGCAGCCACCCGCAGCAAGTTCACTGCGACGGGCGTTCGCACCACAACGAACTGCACTTTGCCAGTCCTGACGCCCATCTTCGTTTCCGACAGGCGCAGTATGACGCCGCCCTCGGCGAACGTGATATCATCATATGTAAGATCACGCAGCTCTTTGGTCCGAAGCATCGCATCAAACGTGACGAGGACCAGGGCAGCCAACAGAGGCTGGCCGACCGAGACTGCAGCACCTGCAAGCCCGAGCGCCATCTCGGGGCTGGCCGGATAGGCGCGATTGATGGGCGCCAGCTTCTGCCACGTCTTGACCAGGGACCACGCAAAGGGCAGGGCCGTGCGGAGCTCGGGGGCGAAGAAGAGGTAACCGGCGAGTGCATAGCGCCCATGGCTGAGCGTGCCCTCGTTCGCCCACTGGTCCTCGACGTAGGCGCCCAGCGCGCTGTCTGCCTCGGCCGAGCTGTTCAGCGGGAAGCCACCCTCGATGGCGAAGGCGAGGAACTCCGCGACGGCGATACGGTACCTCTTGAGCGTGACCGCCCTGACCCTGAGATCAGAGAGCCTCTGGGAGTCTCGCAACCGCTGGAGCCTCTGAGCTTGCGGCGAGAGCCTCTTAGCTGCCACGCCTTTCGGGATGGCGCGTCGGCGGGGTTGTCCTCCGACGCGATGTAGCCAAGCATGACGTAGCAGCCTGTCGCCCAGCACAAGGCCCCCCAGCGCTTGACGTGCATCCGCAGGACCCTGCTGCTGCTGCGGCCCTTGGTCAGCACCGAAGCGGCGACTTGGCTGTCGATCAGGTGTAGCATGCGCCTGGGGCGGCCCGTGCCCGACCGCAGCCTCCACTTGATGGTGTTCACGGCCGCCTGGATCTCGAGGGCGTTGATGTGCTTCCCGATCCCAGCACGCCAACGGTAACTTGAGATCACCTTCCACGTCCAAACGTTGGGCTCGAGCGACACGCGCGGCCACGCGCGGTGCCGGAACGGGAGGTGCACGTCCAAGCGCACGTCCGTGCCCCCTCTCTCTGCGATAGACAGGTAGTGCCGCACGAGCTGCTCCGCCTCGGGCTCGTACTGGTAGTCGTCGCCCTGGTGGTAGACCGCGCTGTCGTTCCACGGGGCCCTGCACTTGCCCGTGTGGCACAGAGCATGGGGCTCCCACAGCTGTGGCTGGAACTCGTCGGCGACCAGGGAGTGCTGCAGCAGCCATGAGACCGCATAGACTGAGAAGCTATTCCCAAGCAGGAAGCAGCGCGTGGTCTCGAGGCTCGAGCCAGACCCGTCTTTTACGGCACACTCGGTGTATCCTCGATCGAACCCCAAGAGGACCTCTCTCTCTTCTGCCGACGGGGGGCGGAGCTCCATGGTGGCCTCATGCTGGAGTAGGCAGGCGTTCTCGTAAAGGCCGACGTGGTAACGATGATCGTCCTTTTTCCAACGAGCCTTCGCTTCGGGGCTGGCCCGAGCAATTCCAGCAGGTCGAGTAGGCTGTAACAAAGAGGGCCTAGCACAGACTAGCGTCGGCACAGGCAGCGAGCCACCATTCCAGATCCAGCCAGGGGAGGTCCAGGGCAGCTCCACGCGCGCCGCGCCGTCGGAGATGACATCGACGAAGTGCCCCCTGTCCTGGTAGCTATAGCCCTTGCACGGCAGCAACCGCCACGAGAGCCAGTACAACCGCGGCCTTCTGTTGGGGACCAGGCAACTGCTGCAGAACCGATATGGTGTGACCTGGAGCTCGCTAGAGATGCGCTCGATGTCCTCGAGTGGCATGGAGGCGACGTTCTCGATGAGGGAGCGGACCTTCCCAGGGAACGCGGCGTTCAGCAGCCCCAGGATTCGCGGTATCTCGCGAAAGAGTGCGCTCTTCTGGCCCTCGAGCCCCCTCCTGCCGAACATCAGCCTCGACAGGTCTTGGCATGGACTGCCGGCGCCACAGTAGACCACGTCGACAATCCCGCCGAAGAGCTGGACCAGCTTGTCAATGTGTTGAGTCCCAACGTCTTTGATGTTCCCCCAGTCGATGAGGCCGGGCCACCTCTTCCTGACGACCCTGCGCGCGCTGGGGTCAACCTCCGACGAGACGTAGCCAATGATTTTCGTGCGGAGCCTTGAGAGCGAGACGATCATGCCCCCGATGCCGTCGAACAGCCCTATGACCAGGACAGCAGGTATCCTATCCCCAGCAGGGGGCGGCAAACCAGGGTTCCTCGACTCCCACGCTCGCCAAAGCGACGCCTCCCCCAGCAGCAGACGGCCCGCCATGAGGTGTTGCCTGCCCTCCTGGCCTGCAGCGGCAGCAGCCGTCAGCTTCGAGAGGGCCTCGGGGCACAGCCTCAGCGACGTGCAGGCGCCTCCACCATCCTCCGAGGCGTCAGAGCAGGTAACCCTCGCATCGACCTCCGCGCGAAGGTCCGTGAAAGCAAGCGGGAGGAGGCCCACGCCGCTGAGGATCTCCTCGGTCATCTCCGAGTTGACCCAGCCAGAGTGAGTGCCATCCGCGAACTTCCAGACCTCGTTGAGGATGCAAAAGAGGACGCGCCTGAACTCCAAAGCCCTGACGAGCTTGCCCAGGAGCACGAGCATGGTCTTCCAGTAGACCCAGTCCTTGGTCACCAGCAGGGCCCCCAAGAGCATGGTCTCGAAGAGCTTCATGAGAGGTACCGAGACGCGCCCGCGCAGACCATCCACGAGCACGCCCATCCTCTCGACCTTCGTCTCCCCGAGGTGGGCCTTGTGTTCGGCCCAGGCCACGCCGTTGCGCTGGTAGGAAGCCCTCTGTTGCTCCTGGTAAGCAGAGCCGACGCCGACCTCCCCCTCGGTGTCGTTCACGATCCTGGGGGCATCGAAGTCGTCGATGAAGAACTGGTACCAAGACCTGCAACCGCCCACCTGAGCAATGGGAAGAGGCTTGTCCCTCCTCCACTCATCGACTTCAGGCAGGCCCGCTCCAGCGGGGGGAGGGCGCAGGCCCAGGCGTCTATGAAGGTGTTGGAATAACGTGACGGCCAGCAGCCAGCCCATCGGTATAACGGCTGAACACACATGCACCGTCTTCAGATCTGGGCGGCCCACAAGGCGGCCGGGGACGCGGCCCTTCAATGTCGTGAAGCTGCGCCAGGCCCGCGGGATCTTCCAGACAAAGAAGGCGCCCTGCTGGTCGTCACCCGACCAGAGCAAGACGCGCTGGCCCTCCAACACCACCGTAACCCAAGAGGTCGAGGCCGTCAGCGTCGACAGGTCCTGGGTCATGATCTTCAGGTAACTATTCGCTGGCACCATGTTCATGATGAAGCGGCACTGCCTCTGCTCACCAGCCTCGGGCACGCCCCTTTTCTCAACTGCGAAGGCGCCGTTGAGCACGGGGGCGCCGTCAGCCCGAAAGATCTGCTCGTCCTCTATGGCCTCTACGATCCCGAGCGAGTACAAGTGGCCAACGATCCTCGCCCACTCCGCAGGCGAGTCGACCAGCAGCCTCGCCTTCGGAACCTCAGAAGGCCACTGGGCACGTGGCAGGAGGGCCACCGACGGGTCGTCCAACCAGGTGAGCACCTCAGGGCTGACGTGAGCACGAGGGTCCAGCCGGCCAGCGACATCAGCTGCTGGTAGGCCAGGTCGTAGTTCTCCCAGCCTAAGGGGCAGCGCACGCGTGCCACTGTCGATGTCGTAAGCGCTGGGCGCCCGCGTCGAGATCTCACTAAGGAGGGGCAGCTGACACCTGCCAAGGTCGCCCCCGAGGAAATACGAGACAGCCTCCCTCATAACCTCGACGGCGTTGGCCTGAGCGGCGGAGTAGTGCGAGTGGTGGCCCCACGCCTCCTCCCCGCACGTGCCCGCATACTGGTAGTTCGTAAGCATAACCTGGATGAAGACCCACAGTTCGGCAGCGACAGCGCAAGCAGAAGGCCCATCAAAATCGGGTCCAGGTTCACCCGAAGTCCCCGCCGCTGACCCCCTCGACGTACCCTTCCAGGCCCTGGCACTGTCCAATGATGGAGCAGCAAGAGGCAGCACATCACGAAACCTCTGCCCCTGCTGCTGCGGTGAATGCGCGCGGTGAAGAAAACCCCGACAGAACCTGCCCAGCCTGCCAGGGTGTGTGAACATAGCATCTATCAGCCAGAGCGCGAAGGTGAGCGGGGTCATGCCATCCTCGAGGGCCGCAGCAAGCCTGGACTTCCAGGCCCTCAGGTCGGACATGCTAGTGAGCGTCCAAGGCCAGCTCGCTCCGCCGCTGGCACACGACGAATTAGCCTCGGTGGCATATGTCACCGCCGAGGTGCCGCCCATGGAGCGGCAGTCTTCTGCTTGGCGGCCTGGTTCTGCGAGCCCTCGCCCTCCAGGATGACCTTGCGAGCACCGCCCTGCACTGGCGGCGCCTGCCTCTTGGGGCCGTCGCCCCGCATGAGCAGCGCCAGGCGCTGCCGGTACTTGCCCTGCGTCTCGCCGTCCTTCTTGGGGTTCTGCAGCTTCAATTCCTTGAAAGTCCTGGAGGGCCTGTCCGTCGTCGGGGGGCGTGGAGGCTGGCGACTCGCGCCCGCCACCTCTGCAGTGCGAGCCGCCTCCTGAAAACCCCGACCTCCAGCTGGCCCACCAGTCGTCCCGTCGCTGGGGTGGCCTGCAGGGGTCGCTCCCATGCTGGGTGGAGCGGACCCCCGGCCGAGTCCCTAGCCGACAGGCTTGAGCTTCCCCGCGAGCTCGGCGAGCTTCAATTCGCCGTACTCGATCTTCCTCAGAAGCTCCTCCTCCTCGATATTGATGGCAGCCATGTCGGCATCGGGAGGGATGAGCTCCAGCCAGCGTGCGCTCCTCCAATGCTTATCCTTGCAGGCGAGCTGGCAGGCCTTGAACCTCTGCATGAGCATGTCCATGGCCTCTGGGAGCCTCCCTTGGATCAAGAGGTCCAGGGACTCGGACAGAGTGCGCATCTGCCTGAACATGTCCTCGCCGATTGCTGAGACAGGGTGCGAGGCCAAGAAGATGTTCAGCAGGAACTTGTTAACTATCGGAGGGAGTTCTTCCTCGGCGTCATGCATGCCCTTTGTGCTGAGAAACTGATTGAGGTGCGACAAATGGGCCGTCAGCAGCTCCCCAGGAGTGTCGCGAGCAGTCCTCCTGAAGAACGCTCGTGAGGCAGCCAACGACTTCCCAGGCGTGAACTCCAAGCCGTCAGTGATGCCGAAGCCCTCGATACCCTCGGCAGGGGTGAGCGCGCCCAGCAGCGAGCGAAGGAGGTGAGCGGTAGACCCGCCGCCCTCACGCTCAGGCCCAGCGCCCGCCAGGCCTCCGCTGCCAGCTGCGCTCCCGTCCGCGGGCCCACGCCTGGGAGCCTTCGCCGCCCTCTCAGCCAGGATCTCATCCAGGGACTTCCTCTTGAGCGGGGCCCCCTCGGTAGCGGTACCTCGAGGCTCGGCGGCAGCGTCGCCCTCGGCGCCCAGACGACCCCTCAAGTCGCCCAACCTCTTGCGGAGGAGCGCCTGCATCACCTCGTCAGGGCGGCGCCCTGCAGGCTCCTTCGCAGCGGCGGCGGCGGCGGCCTCGAGCGGGGTCTCCCCGCCGGCGGTGCCGCGGGGGCGTACGCTCCCGCCAGGCAGCCCAGCGGGCTCCGACGCGGCCGCGGCAGGTGGCCGAGCCCGAGCGGGCGGCCGACCGCGCGCCTTGAGGGCGGCACGCCCAGGAGGGCCTGCGGCGGCGCCAGGCCCCTCCGCCTCACGAACGGCCTCGAGCTCACCCGCGGAGTCGACGACCTTGGCGGCGAGCCCGAACTCGTCCAGCTCGGCGGGCACCAGCTCCTCGTCCACGGGATCCCCCAGTTCCTCCTCCTGCGGCTCGGGCCCCAGCTCGGCAGGCCAGCGCGCAGCAGGATTGCGTCGCCGGAACTGGAGGTACGCGTCCTCTACTGACTCAAGGACCACGAACTCGTCGACGTGCGTTACCTCCACGCCAGGGCCCGCCTCCGCAGCGCATAGGATGGCCGTCTCATCCTCTGGACAAAAATGAAGAACACGCTTTAACTTCCTGGCTCCAGGGGATCCCGCATTCTCTTCGTACCATTGCAAATACTGATCAGTGCAGAACAGGAACTCAGCGCGTGCGAACTGGCCGTGTTCGCTCGCCTCGTACAGGCCGGAGATCCGAAACACGGCCTCGCCCTGTGCGGCGTCGGCGTCGTCGTAGCATGTGACCTGGATGAAGTCTCCTGCCCGCACGGCGCGGCCCTCGCCCACAGCCGCCGCCGTAGCGCCCTCGCCGTCCGCCATGCGGCCTGCAGAGGCGAGCTGCTCTCAGCTCGCTCGCGCGCCGACGTGCACCCTCGGTGCACTGAAAGTCCTCAGAGCAAGAAAGCTGCGAGATAAGATCGGCGATTTCTGCGGGACCCCCGAGATACCCCAATGACCTGTAGTCATAAGTCTGATGTATAGGTAGATATATAGAGATAGATGGTGCCCCCAATAGATCAACATATATATATATATATATATATATATATGGGTGGATAGATAGATGGGCAGATGCGCGCGACAATCATCAAGTTGAAGAAACCACCAAAGAACCCAGAGCCATCGCAAATCGACCGCCGTAGGGTCACCCGTAGGGTGATCCTATCGGTATGTTGGGAACTGAGAATCCAAACAAACATAGTTTCAATGATCGATGGGTACTCCACATGGCTACTGCTATCCTCCCTGCCCGGGCCATGTTCAGAGGTGCGATGCTCCCCCCTTCTCTCGCGTACCGATTCTCACACACAGGATGTCAATGCCTGATGTTCAGTGCTGTGCCTTTTCAATCAGAGCGTCTTCGGCCCTGCAGAAGTGGTGCTCTCACCAGAGCGCTGGCTACTTTTCAGGATCGTTGGCTTGCTCCAGTCGTTCAGAATGGCGCAGCGCGTGCCACACTTGCGGATCCGATTGTTCCATCGCCGTTGCCGTCTCCCTCCCTCCCCCTCCTCCACCTTCGCCGGGTCCTCCTGCTCCTCCTCTTCTTCCTCCTCCTCCTCCAAATCCTCCTCCTTCTCCTCCGAATCGCTCAGCCGCCTCCGACTCCGCCTCCTCCTCCTCCTCCTCCTCCTCCTCCTCCTGCACAAAGTCACCCTGTCGCATGGCGCACCCAACGATTGGTCAAATCCCGCAAGCGCCTTTCGAGGATCAAAGCCCTCTGGGACACCCCATGCCGCTGAAACCAGGAAAATAGCTCCACGCAGTGGGAAGGGATAGGCGAAGGGGGTAGGTCTCAATTGATGCTAAAAACACTATTTGTGTTCGGCCCACCATGAAAGGAAAAACGGCAGCCCAAAGCATAGCATTACGGAAATACAAAACGGACCAGTACCGAACAGGAAATTCACCGACCCTGTCGGCGTGTGGAAGGGGCTGTTCGGTTCTTCTTTATTCCCGCTGGGCTGAGCCTGTCAGAAACGACGCTTCTCCCAGGAAGCCCGCAAATCCCGCGGTTCCACCAAATTCCACAAAAAACGTCGAAGAAAGCCCCTTCCCTTTCATCCTTTCCCGCCAGGGAGGGGGGTCTCGGGGAAGTGCCAGGTCAGATAAGCTTCGGCCCTCGGGTTCGGCCCTGGCCCCATGCAGCTCTGGCCCTGGTCCTGGCCGGGCTCCGGCCCTGACCCCGGCCCCTGGCCCCAGCTCTGGCTCCGGTCCCGCTTCCAGCCCTGGCCCTGGAAGCCCGCGGATCCCGCGGCTCCACCAAATTCCAGAATGACGTGGATGGGGAGCCTCCTCCCTTTCATCCTTTCCCGCCGGGGAGGGGGGGGTCCAGGGAAAGTCCCCGGCTTCACATGGTCCAGGAATTCACATTGGCACCCGTCCGTTGTGGCTTGCCTGCACAAAAAGGTTGATCCGCCTCATCACATTGGACAGCTTGATCATATCAAGTCTCCAGACAGAAAGACTTATACCTCACATCTGTAAAATCAAATCACCAGATAGAAAGACCACAGTCCCCCAATCCAAAAGTAAAGACTGGTAGCTGGGTGAGAAGTCGGTAGAGCCGGGGCTATGCACGGGGGCCGTAGCTTTCCCGCGCATCGCCCCCGCCGCCGTCACGGTGGCCGACACCACTGGAGATACTCGACACACCCAGCCGTGAAATAAATCATCCAACCGAACAGTGTACGTGTACAGCCGACTCATGGAAAACAAGCGCAGTCGTCCGCATTGGATCGACTGGCCAGTCCCTGAGGCCCCGTAGGGCATTCCAGAGGAGTGGCGTCCAGTATATCGTAGATCGAGACAAGCTGGTGCATCAGAAGAAAGTACCCACCAGCGTCATCGAAGTCGCCGCTGAGGTCGGCAGCATCCACCACGCTAAGCATTGAGAAGGTGTCCTCCAGCATCCAGCCGAAGAAGAGGTAGGGGAGGTGGTCGGCGCACTCCACGGAAGGCAAGCACATACGTCTACACTGGATCATCTGGCCAGTCCCTGAGGCCCCGAAGGGCATTCCGTGGGAGTGGCTGCGGATATAGTACCTGGCGCATCTCGAAGTAAGTACCACCAGCACTGAGTTCCAGCAGAACCTCCACACACACACACACCACGCGCTGGCATCCCCCGCCAACCGCGGAAGGGGCGCCCAGGGGGTGGGAAAAGCAGAGCGGCGACTTGAACCAGGCAGTCCCTGGATGCTGAATAGTATTGTGAGGCCACCTTCCACTGCAGATGGCGGACGCGAGCTGATTCCAAGTTTTCTGGTTGGCTTGTCGTGGGCATTTCATGCAGGCGAGCTCCAGGTTCGGGTGCGTCGGTCTGAAACGATGTAGGACGTGGCATCGGTTGCCTGGGATATCGGCCCGCTTGTTGCGCTCCACGATCAGGGTGTTGTAATCGTCTGTGCTCCTCTTGGCTCCAACGCGATGTGTGCCAGCGGCTCCCCTGGTGTGCATAGCAGCCCTGGGCGTTGGCTGAGGCGCTGAATACCTCCCATCCTCTGTTTGCAGGTGACGCGGAACACATGAGGTGCTTGGTCTCTTCTAGCCCCAGCACGCGGGTCCAACATACGATAACCTTGTTGTCAAGCTTCTCCGTCATGAAGGAGGCGCTTCTGTTCGTAGATGAGGGCGCGGCCTACCAAGCCTTCGAACTCGCGCCTCTCTTCAGGAGGCCACTCGATGGCATTGCGCAGCTTCTGGACAGATACAATCTGCATGGCGTGGGTACCTTTCTCCGCCAGGCCAGCCACTAACTCCATTGCGCGCCTCGATAGGTCGCTATCTCTGACTGGCTTGGCAATCGCTTCCTTGAGTGATGGCACTGTCCAAATCGGCTTCGGCGGCAAACACCAATCAGGCACAGCGTCGAGCCTGTGATTTCGGTCCGTGGTGGCAAAAGCCAGGGCATACAGAACTCGCACGGTGTGGTTGTGCGCCGCAAGCGTGGACCTGCACTTGAAGCCAGGCGCGAGCCTTAGTCCCAGCGGGGCGAGGGCGCTGAGCTCCACGCAGGTAGGTCGAGGTGCCAGATCACACCTGCATGGCTTTGCCATCCGCGCAGCCACCGTGACAACGTAGCGTGCCAGTATGACTATCTTCGCGCCACTCGCGCTATCCTGGGGAGTCACCAAGGAGAGGCCAGTAGCCATGGTAAAGTCGGTCGCCAATACCTCCCACGTGACGGACAGGGGAGCTCGAACAGCATCATCTGCTTCCCCTTGTACCTGTGAGAAGTACCACACCACCGCTGGGAAAAAAAACGTCTGCCGGCAGTGCCACTTTGCCATTGGAACTGATTCGGGCAAGTCCGGGGCGAACTTCCAGTCGGCGAGGTTGGGCGCGATGGGGCCCCAGTGGTATCCAAGGAAAACCTGCTCGGGAGACCAGTTAGTCGGGTTGGTAGTTGCTTGATCTAGGGCAAGCTCGCCGTTGGAACTGCTGCTCGGGCTCGGGCGGCTCGATGGCGTAGCAGTCGTAGTGCTTGTCGCTGGTGAGGTTGCAGTCGGCGTAGTCACTGGTGATGCCCTCGTCTTCTTGCCGTTCAAGCGTCGGGGGGCTCCTGGTGAAGGCGGTGGAAGAGGTGCAGGTGGTGGGCTCGGCTGGTCATGGTCAGACCCGTCCATGCCTAGGTGCCCCCATGGGTATTCCTCTTCATCTTCTCCAGGTAGGTCAGGAAGGTTGCCATCAAACTCAGCCTTGTCGCAGTGCTGCTGGGATGCCGCGTGAACGTGCATCTCGGACTGCACCCGCGTCCGCAGCCTGGTTGGGTTCCTGGAGCGTGCGGTCTTCGGCGGGGGCGCCCCGTTCACTGCGATGCGCTTTAAACTTCAGGACACGAAACTGGTCTCGGCCTTTAAGCTTCCAGTCCCGTCTCAATTGCTCCCCAGAGATCGACGCGCTGCTTGGCGGCCAGGGTCCCGCCGCGGAGCAAGGCCGTGAAATCCCGCGCGCAGTGCGCACTGTCGGTCAGATAGATCTGGGGGAACCACGACCACGCGACGACGTGCCTCAATGCTGATACTTCGGCACGTTGGGCGCCTTGGGCCACTCCTTTGAACGGCACCCCGGTGTGGCAAGGGTGTCCGCTGCCATAATGAAGGGCGTAACCAGATCGAAAAACCCGAAGGTCCGATGCCTGTCCAGATTAGGAGCCTTCTCCTGCGACCGCAACATATCCATCAATATTGGTCAGCACTGTGTCCTCGTCATCTCCCGCCACGTAGTTCCCGTCACCGTGATGGGGCGGAGGTTGGAGCGGCAGCTCGTCAGGTAAGAGCTGGCAGGAAAACTCATCATATTCTGGTCAGTCAGGCATATGTCCGCAGCAAAGTAGATACGTGGACAGGGCGTGAAGCTCCTCTCACGTGCAGCTGGACAGTAGCGCTGATCTGTGAGATGCCCATTTCGGGCAGTCCAAAAGGATACGCGGCATCGTCTCGTCGGGGTCGAAACAGAAGGGGCACCTCTTGTGGCTGGCATTCTTGGTGATGTGGTGCAGGCGATGTCCCGTGATAGTCGCTCCTTGAAGGTAGCCGCTGAGGAACGGCACCTGCTTCGTAGAAAATTTTGGCGCTGGAATGTCGGAGGCTCCGAGGGGTCCTTGGGTTCATCGTCCACGTCCTCGTCGTCGGGCTTCGTACTCCTCTCGGCCTTCCTCAGCAGGGCGGTGGTGATGTGATAATTCAGACCCGTGTTCCCAGTGGCACTTCCTTTCGCATTCTTTCGCTCCGGGAGCTGAGGGTCTCGTCGCCGGACAAATCGCCTCAGATCTTCTCGCAATGTTTAAAGCCACCAGCCCTGCGGGTGTTTCGTAAGGTGGATATGCTGGCCATTCGCCCTCTGCAGGTACTCAAAAGTAGACCATGCCCCACTTAGAGCTTGCAGCACAACGCGAAGTCGGTTGATGGGGCCAGCGTCGCTGTCCTTGACAGTAGTAGTGACAACGTTGCGCAGGGGGTCCCAGCATTGTTTTGCTCGTGGAAGTACTCGGGGTCCACTCGGACCGTCGAAAAGTCCGCGCGCGATAATCGACGGTTGAGCCGTAGCGATCTGGAGTGGATCGATCAAGTGGCCTCGCATGACTAGCGCGAGCGTGGTCGCAGGTGATCTGAAAGCAGGGCCCCTGCGCCACAGGTACATGACGACCGCCGACCTGAACTTCAGGCGGCTATGCCTCGGAAGACGTCGGCCCTCAAGGCCAGGGGCAAGTCGAGGTAGAGCTGCCGTCGCGAGCAAGCGTTGTTCGCCTTGGAGTCCAAGCGGTGCACAGCCTGTGCGCTGTCTGACACGATGGGCTGAGGTGTAACGCCGTCTCCTATGACCTTGAGAGCACATGCCGAAAAAACGCGTCTCTTCTCCCACCAAGACCAGGTCCCGTACCACTTGGAAATTCTCATGTCCACTGTATGCGAGGGCAGCCTTCAGCGCAGTCTCGGCCTTCAAAGATGTCGCGAGATGCTTCGTCTTGGGGGTGTCGGTTTGTGTGCAGGCATGCTCGTCGAACTCCAGGGGCACGGTGGCCGCCTTCGTCGTTCGCATTGCATGGCGAGGCCATTCTGCGCGAAAACTGCTGTCATCTATGAAGGAGGTAACATTCACCTATGCTTCCTTCTCTAGGGCGTGGTCCCATGCAGACACCAGCGCAAGCGCCTGCTGAAGGGGCCGGGGGCCCCCTTGGGCAAAGCTGTTTCTGCGCTTCGTCTCAGGGCCGACTGCGCGGGACACTTCCCAGCGAGCTCGGAGATCCCGGTAGAAGACCTCCGAGGCGCAATGCACCCGCAGGACAACCCAAAGCCTTCATGAGTCAATTGCCAATATCATATTCCAATAAATCGAAAAACTGGCGCCGGTCTGCAGAACATCCCGAGCGTGGCGTACCCGTCGCATGAGCATACTCGATGTCAAGAATATACGGTTTGATAATGATAACCACGTAGCGCCCCGGCTGCCCCGCCGCGCACCCACTTCTCCCTCCAGGTAGACATCTGGTGGAAACGGTCGCCTGTCAAGGCGGTGTAGATCGGGCTCAGGTTCGTGATGGGGCGCGTCGCTGCTATAGTTGCTGCCCATGCACTGTCTGGTTCCACGCTAGCCGCCAAGTCGGCCCCCTCGCCCCACTTGAGCAAGCATGAAGTGACGCCGATCGTCGTCGCTCGACGCCAGCGGAGCCACGCATCTTCGACCCCCTTGCATAGCATGGCGAATAGGTCGCAGATGCATATCGGCAGCAGGCGGAGCTCGCCCACTCGGCAACCATCTGCGGCAGCTGCCCGGTGGACCTTCAGATTGCGGAATTGCTTTTGGAGGCGGTATCCTGTGATATCTTCTAGATAACAATGATGGTGCTCCATATACTTGCCGAACCGCTTCTCAAAGGCCCCCCTGCTTCAGAATATCACTGCGTTTCGTGCAGATGCGATCTGGATCGTCGTAACCCTTGACGGCGTGGATAGTCTGAAGTTGTCTCTGCTTGATCCAGGCGTAAACTTCTCGACCCCCTGAGTATCTGAGAAACTCGCGTTGCTTCTCTCTCCAGTTGCGGATCCTTGCCAGCTCCCTTCCCTTAACATGCTTGGCTTTCAAAGAAGTAGCCCAGATGCCGATGGCCTCCAGGGCGGGCATGCCGCGAGGAAATTCGCCGTCAGGAAGATGCAGTTCACGTTGCAAGTTCTTCTGAAGGGCGCGCCGCAGGTGCAGCGCCTTCGACTTACTTTGCAAATCCTTCTGCCCACGATAAAGCTGAAGGCTGAGCCCCGCGAGGCGGCTGATGACATTCTCGACGCGTCGAGGTCATCGCTGCAGGGCCTTCATTCAACTGATCTTTCCCATTTGGAGGAGCAGCGGCTTCCCATTGTGCAAATTCTGTTCTGACAGCGGCCATGATACGCTGCGCCAAAGTTGATCCAAGTGCGTTCCAGCCGCTTCTCCAAGTAAGATTCTCCAAGTTTCCCGATCAGGCCCCATCTTCTGTCTTTCGTCGACCAGGGCTTGCTCGAATGCGTTGATGTGCGCTGTCTGCCTAGAGCCTCACTCTCCACTGGTGTGATCATGTTGACGGCCCCAACTGGATAGGCCCGCGGCATCCGTAGACTTTACCAGGCGTCGGCAAGGACGTCGACGTTGATAACAAATTCCAAACCAAGGCGGCTGTTGATTCCAAAGTCTCGCCGTTGCCGGAGGACTTGATCGCGTCCCTGGCCGCAGCATTGACAATGATAACATCGGGGCGGCTGACGCGTGTGCCTTGAGAAGTTGCCCCACTTCGGGTCCAAGCCGTAGGTGGGTTCTGCTCCAAACATAGCTCCCGCGTCATGCCATCCCCCTGCCGCGAAGATGACGGACAATGTTGAAGACTGTGCCGTCGTAGTGTTTTCGTCCGCGCACGCGAGGATGGCCTGGTCGCCTCAGCTCTCGGCATCTTCGAATGTGCGTTGGAGGTGCCCATGATTCCGCGCCCTGTTCGCGTTGTCGCCGCCGGCCTCGTTGCTGGGGTTGCTGACGCGACCGGGGCGAGAACCGAAGAGAGCGACCGCGCCGCTGCCAGCGCGTAATTGCATGCATCTGTTTTGCTGCGCCATACTTCCTTCCGCCAGGCAACGTCGCAAGACTCTTTTTAGTAACCGTAGCTACGCCGCCGCGCGCTGTGCGATGCCGCTTCGATCTGCGACATTTCTGCGGGCGTCAAGGGCGCCCCAAAAAAGCTTAGCACCAATTGGCGTGGCAGACCTTCGCGCAGCCCAGCTGCCGCTTGAAATCCAACCTCGTCTCTTGCGGCCGACGAATGAAGTCCAGGAGGTGGAACTTGCTGAAAGAATCGCTGCGAAGATAGGAGTCTTTCCAGGAGAGGCCGCCGCGGGAGGTGGCGGCTGCTTGCCCCGAACTCGACGTCCAGGCATCATGGCTTCGATTGACTTGCCAGAGAGGTATTCCGTTTTTGGCCGCTATCTCAAGCTCCGCGCAATCGCAACCATGCGCCGTGACCTCCATGCACTCGGGGATGCCTTGGCATTTGTAGTTGCTCAACGATTGCTTTTTGGTGCCCCACGGCAGCCGCTTGAATTGCACCTGTCAAGAACTGGCGAACATATGGTGATAAGCCCAGGCCTGCTGGCTGTGCTTGAGGCGGCGCTGCACTTTGATCGCGATCATTCATCCTCACGTCGGCTGTCTCCGCAGGGGGAGTGAGCGTGGGACGAGTGAGCTGCGCTGTAACACTCGCCTTCTGCACAGGGGCTGTTGCCGCTGGGCTCGAACATGCTGGTGGCGCGTGCTCCGTGACCGTGGCTGTCCGCGATGGGGGCCTCCCTGGTCTCTTCTTTCTTCGTCATCTTCGGGTTGGCGGTAGCCTGCTTGCCCCCAATGCTTATGCCCCTGCTAGCTGGAGGTGCATCGGCGCGGACTTGCACCACAAGAACACGCTTCTTCCCCACACCTTTGCGACGGACCGCAAGAAACTTGGCTGCCCATCAGCTCTGGGAGCGGGCTGGTCTCGAAGATGGTCGCGGCGGGGGGGCGCGCTTCTGGGTGCGTTTGTTGCCGGGCCGCGGCTGCCTTTGCCTTATGTAATCGGAAGAATAAGCCCAACGACTTGACATGATATCCCAGTCCGCAGGCTCCTTCTAAGTTCTCGCTGAGCTCGATCGCCTCCGCGAGGGAGGTGTGCTTGGCGATGGGGGCGAATGCTTCTTCCTCCTTCTCCTTTGCAGAGCTGTGCCGTCTCCGCCGACATTTGGAGCGCTGGAAGAACACTCCATCAGGGCCTGAGGTACTGCGAAGTTGCTCGGCACGTGCGGCTGGTAGGCGAAATAATGCTGATACGACTCGATGCCCGACCTCGCCCTCGTTGAAGACTCGCCCGCTGTAACACTTGATCTCGATGCCCACCGCAGGGGGGTTCTTTGCTTTCACTATGCTTGCCGTTTCCTCAGCCAACACACGCCAGGGAGGGGTAGTGTGATACTTCTTATTATTCTCTGATGGGTGCTCGGCTCTGGTCTCGAGCCGCCTTCGCTTGCTTGTGGCGCTTGTACATGTCTTTGAACAGTTTATCGGCGCAGTGTTCCCCAAGAATTGCCACGCTCATGAGGACTTCGGCGTCGCACAGGATTTTGGTAGGTGCCCGCGTTGGCTGCGCAACTGCGTTCTGGGGCCCACCGAACTGCCATGCAAATGACTTGCGTATCCCACGTCGACCTCTTCGTGAACGCGAGGGACGTCTAAGAGCTTGACGTGCCTGGCCAGGCCACGTTGGGCATTAAGCAACACAAAAGATTTGGAAATACTTTTTGGGGCCTGAGCCCGTGCAAATCCAAACGCATTGTGTGGGTCAGGGCGTCTCCACAAGGAATCATCATTGCACAACTGTTGGAGCTCCGAGGTCGTAACCAGATGCACTCTCTGCATTTCGTCGTAGTCCGCGGGAAGCCCGCGATGGGTAGGGATCGCCCCGTCGGAATCGTCCAACATAGCCGTGTATTGCCATCCAATATGGTTGGCCTCTGGGCGTAGTTTATTGTTATCCTTCTTTTCTTTCTCCTTCTTCGGCATGGGGGAGGTCTCGCTTTTGGGGGCTTGGAGCCTAGAGGCCGATCCTTCAACCATGCCATGACAACCGGAAGACTTCCGAAGCTTCCTTCTGCGCAACCTCCGTCATATTCTCCTTCGAGATGCCGCGCAGGTGATCGTAGATCTGCTGCGCATTCGTTCTTCCCTTCGCCTCCAGGATGCCAATCACGCTGGCTGACACAAGCGCTGGAGTGGCCAGTTTCGCCATCCTCTTCCCGGCATTGAACTTCGCAGCGCTCGATCCACGGCCCTCAACAGGTCCGTTGTCATGGAGTGCGTGCTGAAGCTTATTCCAAAACTTGTGTGATACCAACCACACATAAGTCCATTGCGTACACTCAGACCTGTCACCATAGCGATTCCAAGAATACAGTCGGCCCCAGCAGAGTGTTGTAGAAGTTGGGCTTCCCAAAAAGATATTATCTGTGCGCTTCGCGCCCTCGCTGGAGGACGTCATGGCAACCGAAGCCTCGAAGCTGTTGGCCAGAAGGCTGAGCACATTCATGGAGATAGCCAGGGGCCGCGGCTGCGCGGCCAAGATGATCTGCTCCCTCCTGTCACGGGAAGCCCCGGGCTTCACACCCACAGCTCAGGCACGGTGGCGGGATGGGCCGAAGGCCATCATCGTGAAGCTTCATCCTGAATCTTTTCTTGACGGTCCCCAGGCCATGGGGAGAGCCCCGAGGAGCCCGACAACGGCAAAGGAAAAACCTCAGGACCCGTCGCCTTCAGAACCCGCTTGCGTCGAGGCTGGAGGAGAAGACGGGTGCGTTCTTCGGGCCTCTGTCTGGGTTCCGCCTGGAGCGGCGCTGTGGGCTTACGAAGTCATGCTGAGGACGCGGGCACCCATCGGATGCCAAATGACGCGAAAAAGCAAGTGCGGTGCGTTTGCTCGCAACGTCGACCCTGACCACTTCCCCCATGCCCGCATTTTATCCGGAATAGTTCCCAACCGTCCTGTGGTGATGGGTCCTCGTTTTCAATCTGCAGCGCCCCGCGTTCACTCCCCCTCCTCCTTCCGCATCTCCCCCTCCCTCCTCTCGCGTGTGCCCTCTGCATGTCCTCATCGCCATGATCCTCATTAGCATCGTCATCGTCGTCATCTGCATCGACGCCATCATCACCATCACCACCACCACCACCACCATCATCATCATCATCATCATCATCAGCAGCAGCAGCATCATCATCATCATCATCATCATCATCATCATCCGCATCATCATCGTCATCAGCAACAGCATCAGCATCAGCATCAGCATCAGCATCAGCATCAGCATCAGCATCAGCATCAGCATCATCATCATCATCATCATCATCATCATCATCATCATCTCAACCACCATCATCATCATCATCATCATCGTCACCATCACCACCACCATCATAATCGTCATCATCGCCACCATCATCATCATGATCAGCAGCATCATCATCATCACCATGATCATCATCAACATCTCCATCAGCTTCACCATGTTCATGCTCGTCGTCATCATAATCTCATCATCATCATCATCAGCATAGCCATCATCACAATCACCAACACCACCATCACAACCATCTTAATCATCATCGTCACCATTATCAACATCAGCATCACAATCAGTATCAGTATCAGTATTAGGACCAGTACCAGCATCACTATCACCATCACCATCATCAGCATCATGATCAGCATCACCATTAGCAGCATCATCATCATCATCATCATCATCATCAGCAACAGCAGCAGCAGCATCAGCATCAGTATTCGCATCACCACCATCATCAACCTCGTCACCATCAACAACAGTATCAGCATCACCAGCATCAGCATCATCACAACCGTTGTCATCATCGTCACAATCATCGTCATCATCATCAGCAGCAGCATCATCACCACCACCACCATCATCATTAGCAGCATCCTAATCATCACCATCATCATCGTCGTCATAATCAGCATCATCATCAACAACATCATCACCAGCATCACCATCATCAATATCACCACCACCATCATTATTATCATTACAAGCATCATCATCATTATCAGTATCATCATCATCATCATCATCGTCATCATCATCAGCATCATCATCATCAGCATCATCATCATCACAAGCATCCTTCGATCTGCGCTCCGCATGTCTGTAGCATCGTCGCGGCCTCATATCGAGCTACCAAATGCCCCAGTGGCAGGGTTCACATACCCCCGCCCATTTTGGCACGTCCCTCGTGGCCCCACAGGGAGCTCCTCCGAAGGCCCCAGTGGCAGGAATCACATGAGCTTTCATGTCAAAGTGCGGCAAAGTACTCACACGCGTCGTGGTCCCAAAGGGAGCTTCACCGAAGGCCGCAGTGGCAGGAATCACGTACGTCCCCCCCCCCCCATTTTGGCACGCACCTCACACGCTCCGTGGCCCAATAAGGAGCCGTACCGAAAGCCGCATTGGCACAGTTTGGCACACCACTCACGCGTGCTGTGGCCACATAGTGAGCTCCACCGAAGGCCGCAGCGGCAGGAGTCACATGCGTACTCCGCCCATTTTGGCATGCCCCTCACACGTGGCGAACTCCACCGAAGGCCGCAGTGGCAGGAATCACATGCGCCCTCCAACCAATTTCGGCACACCTCTCACACGTTTCGTGGCCTCACTGGGAAGGAGCCTTGCCGAAGGCCGCAGTGGCAAGAATCACATGCGTCCTTCTGTCCGCTGCGGCACATCGCTCATACGTTTCGGGACATCTCACATAGCTATTTCGCTACAGCCGGACCTGGGTCAGAAGAACATCCTCCAAGAACATGAGACCCTCCGCCAGCCAATCTGAAGAACAATCGAGTGTACCCTTCCCCAGGATGCACAAGAACGCTCATAGAACACGAAGAACCTTAGGGTACCCTCCCCGAAACGACCTTGATCTTATATCTCAGTCCGACCGTACACCCCTCATACGCTTCGTGGCACCAGAGGGATCTCCACCGAAGGCCCATGTGGGGGGGTGGAGGATTCTACAGAGGAACAAGCAGGAGGTGGGAAGGATTTGGAAATTGGGGGTGAGTCTACAGAGGATAAACCAGCAGGGGCTGGGGAGGACTTGGGAATCGGGGGAGGATTCCAAAGAGGAAGGAGGAGTTGGGGAGGATCTAGGTGCGTCCCCCTGGTTGATTTCGCTGCGCCCCTCGCACGCGCTTCGCGGCCCCTTAAGGGACCTCCGCCGAAGGCCCCTGGCGTGCGCCCCCCCCCCCCTCCGCCCATCGTGGCCCCTTCCCGCCGACCGCCGCCCCCTGCCCACACCGCCCTGTGCCTCGCCCTTCCTGCGGCGCGCAGCCTATGAGGGCAGAAGCTGTCTCCCGCGCTACTCTTGCGTCGGGCATGTCCTCCTACCAGCGGACCCTGGACGAGACATGAAAACGATAGTCCAAACATATCCGAAAACGGTCCGGCAGTGACAGGAGCATCGCCCCCAGACTACGTTTTGCTTACTTTGTAGCACTCCTCCTGCAGAGGGCCACGCCCGACCTAGCGCTGCTCAGTTTGTGGGCGGCGAGCCAGGGGGGAAGTGAGAAGGGACGTGCCTTCTCAGAAGGCTCGGAGGTCCCCTGGACTTCTGAGAAGTGTTCGAAGCCTCCCCCGAAGACAGAGAACATTTCTCAGAAGGCGCGAGGGCTTCTGAGACGTCCCCCCGCCTTCTGAGAAGGCCTTCTCCTTCTCGATTCCCCCCCTCGCTCGCCGCCGAAGTTTGTGCGCCCGCCTGCGTCGCCTCACCTCGCCTGCGGCACTCGCAGCGGCAGATGGTGGAGCCCTCCGAAGGCACCCAGAAACAGAAATCAACATACATCAAAAGCAGGGCTAGACCTAAACGTTGTGTTTCGTTTTGTTGTTCGTTTTGCTCTACATGTTTTCCTGCACCTCCATGCCAAAAACAAAAACAACACGCAGCCGAAGTCCAGCAAAACAGCGTTGAGGTCCAGAACAAAAGCCCGTCAGGGTTCGATCGATGAGATCACGAGCATTGGGACGACCGAAATGTGAACGTACAGAAACATGAGCCCGATGCCCGGCAGCAGATGGTGTCCAAAACCAACAGCGGCCACTGTTGGGCAGGCGACTGTTTGCCTCACGTCGACAACGTCCGAGGCGACACCGACTGCGAATCCTGTTCAGAAAGGTAGGATTTGCTGTCGGTCTTCGTCACCCCCCTTTCCTGATCAGAACACGCGCTCGAACCTTTTGGGAGGAGGAATGGAGAAGGACAAGGCGATAAAGGCGTGATAAGCATGGGTGCGGGCTGCTGGACCCCAATGTGGGCTCCCGCTGGAGCGGGGACCCCCATCCAACACCACGTGCCTATAGCCCCACGGAATTCCACCCCAGAGGTATTAGGGGTCGCATATGTATAAGTGCTGGTTGTCAAATCATGATTTCTGTGCCCGTTTCGGTCGTACCGGTCGTCGTCGTCGTCCTCCTCCTCCTCCTCCTCCTGCTCCTCCTCCTCCTCCCCCTCTTCCTGCTTCTCCTCCCCCTCCGCCTCCTGCTCCTGCTGTCCTCCTCCTCCTCCTCCTCCTCCTCCTCCTCCTCCTCCTCCTCCTCCTCCTCCCCCTCTTCCTGCTTCTCCTCCCCCTCCGCCTCCTGCTCCTGCTCCTGCTGTTCCTCCTCCTCCTCCTCCTCTCCTCCTCCCCTCCTCCTCCTCCTCCTCTCCTCCTCCTCCTCCGCCTCCTCCCCCTCCTCCTCCTCCTCTCCTCTCCTCTCCTCCTCCTCCTCCTCCTCCTCCTCCTCCTCCTCCTCCTCCCTCCTCCCGTCCTCCTCCTCCTCCTCTTCCTCCTCCTCCTCCCCTCCTCCTCCTCCTCCTCCTCTTCCTCCTCTTCCTCCTCTTCCTCCTCCTCTCCTCCTCCTCCTCCTCTTTCCTCCTCCTCCTCCTCCTCCTCCTCCTCCTCCTCCACCACCTCTCGCATGTTTTTCGGGTCCTAACTCGGCTCTCTAGCCGCGGTTCGGGAAGATTCGGGGCGCCCCGAGCGTCCTCGGCGAGGGGCACCTGCTGGAGCGCATCCCCGAGGGTGGGGAATCGCCGAGAACCGACAAAAACGCTCGGAAACCTCGTGCCCTGGCCTTGCCTCTGAAACGACATGTTGAACGATGTTGGCCTCCCTGGGGGGTGCAGCGATAAAGGGGGGGATACGTAATTCGGGGGAGGACACCTCGACCTGGAATCGGCGATGCTTCGTCAGCGATGAGCGGCGATGAGCTCAGACAGCGAATCCGCACATTCCTGGGCGGGGTGGGCTATCAGGCCCCCATCCAGGGGGCGACTGTGGGACGATGCGCTCCCCCCTGAGCTTCTCCCTGCAAATGTTGCCTCTGATCCCGGGGCGGCGGGAGGGGGATGGGGGAGGAGGAGGAGGAGGAGGAGGAGGAGGAGGAGGAGGAGGAGGAGGAGGAGGAACAGCAGGAGCAGGAGCAGGAGGCGGAGGGGGAGGAGAAGCAGGAAGAGGGGGAGGAGGAGGAGGAGGAGGAGGAGGAGGAGAAGGAGGAGGAGGAGGAGGAGGAGGAGGACGAGGAGGAGGAGGAGGAGGAGGAGGAGGGGCCTGGCGCCCTGCCGCCGCCCAGGAGGCCAACATCATTCAACATGCCGTTTCGGGAGCATCGCGGGGCCTCCCGGCCGCGGGATGCTCTCCAGCAACTGCGCCTCGCCGCGAGGGTCAACGCGGGTGGCCCGGCGGCGGTCAACGCGGCCTGCCGCCCCCCCGCGATGGTGTGCACCGCGCTGAAGGTGGGCGCCGCGGGCTCGGACTCGATCACCTGGCGGCCGGTCCGCCAGCGGGGAATAGAAAGAGGCAAAGAAAGCGTCGGCATCGAGGAGGCGTCGGCATGCGAGGAGAGGTCGGTATCGAGGAGGTCGGCATCAAGGAGACGTCGGCAAGAACGACGAAAAGCGACACCACGACCGCAGCGCGAGGAGCCAAGGTGGGTCCCACTAGTGGTGTGCCCCCCCCCTCCCAGCTCGAGACCCCCCCTGTCCCCAGCTCGGGGATGCATCGTGCACCCCCTGGCCAGGATTGGCAATCCTGTTTCCCCCCATTCGCCCTCATCATCACGCATCCAAGCCAAGACCGGCGGGGAACGGCCGATCTACAACCGGGGATATGTCGACCCCTATCCCAGGCTTCGTGGGGTTCGAATGGACTCGAAATTTTGGGCCCAACTCTGGGATACAAAACAGAGGGGCGTACATCCTCGATATGGGTGCGTCCGAATAGCCCCCTGGGGGTGTATCCCTAGGTTTCCCTCCTTTTCTGAGCGTTCAGTGGCAACTCATGGGAGCCTCCCAAACCACCTTGTCGGCTCTTGCGAATCGACGCTAATCGACGCTAAATCGACGCTAATCGACGCTCAGTCGACGCTAATCGAAGCCAGCCGACGCTAATGCGGCGCTATCTCACCGACTCCAGACGCTAATCGACGCTAGTCGACGCTAAAGACGGAATTAAGAGGGTATACCAGGCTCCCATGATTCGGCGGTGGACAAACCTCCATTTAGTAAACCTCCCTTTAGTGAAAACGGCCTGGGACCGAAACCGACGGACCTGGACCCGCAAACATGACGGCCGCGACGCCCTCTCGCGAACCGAAAACGGCCAATTCACTAATTGACCTGTCAGGGTAGGAGGTCTGTCAACCTCCGAATGATTTGCCACCGAATGAGCGGCTTCATTTTCGTCGAAAAGGCGGAAGCCTGGGAAAAACACATCGCCTGCGAAATTACATGTAAACTGAGGCCTCGGCCTCATTGAGGGCTGCGCCTGGCAACCGTGGACCCGCGCACGCGCCGGGCACGCAAGGGGAGGGAGCAGGAGGGGGGGCGGGCGGACGTTGAGGAGGAGGAGGAGGAGGAGGAGGAGGAGGAGGAGGAGGAGGAGGAGGAGGAGGAGGAGGAGGAGGAGGAGGGGGAGGATGAGTAGGGGGAGGAGGAGGAGTGGGGGAGGAGGAGGAGGTGCAGGAGGGTGGAGGAGGAGGAGCAGGAGGAGGAGGTAATTGCGGGGGGAGGAGGAGGAGGAGGAGGAGGAGGAGGAGGAGGAGGAGGAGGAGGAGGAGGAGGAGGAGGAGGAGGACGAGGAGGAGGAGGAGAAGGACGAGGAGGAGGAGGAGGACGAGGAGGAGGAGGAGTAAGAGTAAGAGCAATAGTCCCAGGACGACGGCCAAAACAGAACCTCAACACGGGAGCCCTCTATGGGCTCTTCTGGCCGTCTCCCTGGCACTAGACCTTTGGCCATGATCCCCGCGGATTTCGATCGAGATACTGCGCCCTGGTCGGGGTGGCTCGCTCAGAACACACCTTGCCCAACCCCAGGATTAGTTGATCTCCGAACATACCGCACATTGAACAAAACCAAACGTTTCAATCTGGATTTAACTCATCAACCGCATTTTGTGAGACGCATGGGCCCACACACCCCGCGATGTGCGACTCCGCCCCCTGAGGAATGACACTTACCTTCGAGTCAACCGCCTCAGGCTGGAAACACTGCGACGCCATCCATCGCCCACGTTCGGCGATGGACGAGGAGCTCCTACACCTGCAGCACGGACGCCCCGAAGGTCCATGACGTGATTACTAGTCAGAATGGACACAGCCTCGGGGCACGGGGGTGGATCCGCCGGCCCCCTTGTGGGGCCACCAGGCTGCGAGGCCCGTGATTCGCAGTTTCCAGTACCAGTTGTAGCTTACAGTTTCCAGTGTTACAGTTCTGCTTCTTGCTGGTTGCTGTAACTAGTTGATTGACCGCGCGAGGGGGGGGAGGCCCAAACAGGATTTTTAGCACCCCCTGGGCGCGTTGTCTGAATTGCTGGGGGGGCTCGAAATCGGCACCCCTCACGCAGATCCGCGGGGTCAGGGTCCAAAAACACAGGGATTTGCCACATTTCTGAAATTCGGTGTCACCCATCACGCAGATCCGCGGGGTCAGGGTCCAAAAACACAGGGGATTTGCCACATTTCTGAAATTCGGTGCCACCCCTCACGCAGATCCGCGGGGTCAGGGTCCAAAAACACAGGGATTTGCCACATTTCTGAAATTCGGTGCCACCCCTCACGCAGATCCGCGGGGTCAGGGTCCAAAAACACAGGGGATTTGCCACATTTCTGAAATTCGGCGCCACCCCTTACGCAGATCCGCGGGGTCAGGGTCCAAAAACACAGGGGATTTGCCACATTTCTGAAATTCGGTGCCACCCTTCACGCACATCCATCGCAAGGCGTGGTAACCCAAACTGCGAGAACTCCCTCGGCCCTTTAATCGCAAGGTGTGGTAACCAAGCCCGTAAACCATACACGTCTTACCAATCGCCAGGTGTGGTAACCCCTCTTGTGATCAGTTGGTTTGCTGATTGCGAATCGGCTTCGCATGAAGTTTCGATACTGCTTCACGACAGCGCCAAGACCTCATGACTTAGCTCTTCCATGGCCCATTCTCCGAGAGAGGGGGCCGGCGGCAGGGGGCGAAGCCCTTACGGATATATATATATATATATATATATATATATATATATCGCCTTGCGCCACTGTCTGAACTCCCGGGATAGGGCCCATGACAACACCACGAATCGTCAAATCATCTTCACTGCCGACAACAACCAATCCTCCGCCGACCCGACGGAACCTCCTTGGAGTCGGGGCCGAGTCGCCGAAGATGACCGCAGGCTTCTGGGTAGAACACTATCCTAGGATACACTCTTGGACACCGTTGAGGAAGACACCACTGCCCGCCCACGCCTCCAAGTCAGACGGAGGTGTGACCGATGTCTAATCCTTCGGGATAAGCCCCCGAAGCCAGAAAGCTTGGTCGACTTCGTGCTGAGCGAGGGCGACTGGAAACAGCTCGCTGGATCGTCGGTGAGCTTCGGCCTTCACATTCATATCTCAGCTCCAGCCACGATGGAAGAGAAACTCGCCATGCAGCTTACATCTCGGACATAATTTGCTCACCTGCACTCGCGTGGAAGCCGCGGCGCGCCGCTCCCTCGGCCGAGCCCCGCCGGCGCAGATGGATGACGACCGCGATCTCCGCCAACCTTCGCCCCCGAGGGAGGGCCTCCAGGTATCGGAGCAGCCGCCGCAGCGAGAAGTTGTCGACGCCGTTCTGCAGCCCACTGCCGCACAAGTGCGTTGATGCCTTTTGCCTGTAAGCGGCAGCCGCCGACTGGTCAAAGTCAGCAAAGAAAGCTTGCACATTGTTCAAAACCATCTGGTCATGATGCATATCTCCAGGGAGCCGCCGTGAGATCTCGGCCGAGTAGTGCCACTGCGCGGCGGCTGCTGGGTGCCATCCGCGCTCCAAGAACGTAAGAATGGAGGCAGACATCGGACCGCGAGCCCATCGCGAACGCCTCGACGGAGGCGTCGACCAGCTTCGCCAACACCTTTGGCCAAACACGGTACACAGGCGCTCGAATATGGGGTTTGTGAGCCACTGCTGGAATTAATATGCGACTACCTCGCGCGGCATCTTGACACCTGGGCCCTGACCAGGAGCTCGCGCCGACAACAACGACGCGATGCAGAGCCCATTGTCCCCGGCGCTGCTGACGGCAGCCAGCCCGCGCCGACTTCGTCGCAACCGAACTCTACGCGCGCCGCGGACCGCCTGGCCGCGCGACCCCGCCGCCTGAAATCCCGAGCGCTCGAGCCTGGACGTCGCGCGGTAGCGTTTGGAGACCCGGCGAAGCCCGAGACCTTCGCGTGGAGCCTCCGGCGCGCGAGGCCCCCTTCGGTCCTGACCTCTCGCCGTGCGCCCGCCGACTCCGTGGTCGACGCCCGGGCCGCCCGCCTTCAGCTGCGCCTCGACTTTGCAACCTCGCTTCTTCGCCCTTCTGACGATATCCTTCGCGTCGCCGTGGCGGGAGCTGATCGCGCAGGACTTGGGCGCAATCTGCAGGTTGACCTTCGACAGCTCATCTGCTGCATCTGCCAGACAAGAAGAAAGATACTCAACGACAACTTTCCTGGTCCCAGCTAAACTATTCGGTAGGTCTTCAACCCGCAGGCGATGAGAGACACGCTGATGATATCGACTGGTTTTTGATCATGACATAATGCATCATGCGTTTCGCAAATCGGGTTCAAGCTCTGAGCCCTTCAGTAATACTGCGCGTCGCCAAGAATGATAGACTCAAGGCGCCCAGTCGTTCGACAGTCCGAGGCACCATGCACTGATAAAGTTCCGCCTCCCGCAAAAAAAAACGCCACCTGCACTAGCAGTGCCCAAATCAGACTCCACCAGACTGCATCGCTGCCTGACGTAGTCCTCTCTGATCAAAGACCATCGCCTGCCTTCGAATGAAGCCAGCCCTATCGCGCGGTCGCCGCGCATCTTCTCCGGCACGAGCTCGCCGATGATGAGCTGCGTCTGGCGCGGCCAAGCAAGCGCGCCCTCAACGCTGTTGAGCAGCTCGGCCAATTCATCCAACGCTTCTGACGGCAACCTCTCCACATCGATCGGAGTCATGCGATCAGCGCCGAAGCCAGCCTTAGCCTTCCTGGCATGCGCGGCCCGCCTGATATCGCTGGAGGTGATGGGGGCCAATGGCCCAGCACAGCAGCCTGGCGGGCTGCGTCAAAAACTCTCTGCATCCTCTCCATGTCGACGGGACACGGCGCGCGCAACTTCTCCCAGCCGCGCGCCTTGGAGTCCACGATGCCCTTGGGATGCGCCGCGACCCGGGGCCCCTCGCGCAACTCCAGTGGCGGCAAGGGGCCCTCCTTCATGCTGCTGTTGGGTCGCCCGACCGCCGCCTGAGCGAGAGCCCACTCCTTGAACTCAGCCAGAGACTCATGAACGGCCCGTCGCTGCCCCCGCTTGGAAATGCGAACGGCCTGGTCGCGAAAGGACTCGGGAACGGCACCGCCAAGCTGCCCAACTTGAGTGGGGAGGCTGCCCACTTCCGACACTTCCGATCACCTGCGTCTCGAGTTGGACGGAGAAGACTGTGAACACCCGGCGGTCGATCTTGCGCCAGCTTGCGGCGGGCGCGCAGGATGCGGCCCAGCTCCTTCCCGCCGTTGCCGCGCTGCTGGCGCTTGAGAGCTTGCCCTAGCAAAGGCGCGGCTGGCTTCCAACAGAACGCCGCGCGATCTCGCAACGGGGCCTGCCGAGCATAACGAACTGACAGCCGCCGCCCCGACTGGGGCCAGCCTGCTTCTGAGAGCCGCGGTGGTCGAGAATGCTTCCCTCAACGCCACGCGCCGAAAAAGAGTGCCAAGAAGAAGGGGAAGACACAAGCTTAGGCTTGAACCGAACAGCCACGGAAGAACGTGGCAGAGGATGCCCCCCCCTTCCGCGTGAATGAGAATGGGTGACCGAGCAGCTCGCCAGCATTCCTGAGACAAATAAAAATCGACCTCGACGCTGGGGTGAGGATCATCCAGGGCCACCCCTTCGAGCTGGCGGGACGCGCCATCGCTGGGGGGGGGGGGGCCTTGCCAACTCCATCAGACAAGCGCATTGAATCCTGCACGACCGACTCGCGCCGACAAGACGCGGGCGACGACTCAGCGTTTTCCTCGCCGCAGGCCTGGCCACCGGCGGACGCTAGGACGCTTCAAATGGCGGCGGATCAGCTGGCGGACAGATGCCGACTCGCGGCCCCGCGGATCTCCCCCCCCAGTCATCAGTCACCCCTTCATCATCTGACGGGGAAGCCGCGTCTGCCCCCTCGCTTCTGTCCAGCACAATACAATAGCTGCGCGCCTCGGTGGAAAAACTGCGCGCGGCGCTCGACGGCGGCAACGGGCTGGATAGCTCGCTCCGCTATGGCCAGCGACGACTCGGGCCCTTCCCGCGGCGACGCGCGGGGCCTATTAACCTGAGACAGGCGACCTGACGCCCCAAGATGGCGCGTGACCGGCTGCTTGCCGCTGCTCTCGGCGGCGACGATGAGCCCCGCGCGGGGGCGCCCACGCGCATCCGGCGCGGCCTATCACGCGATGTTGGGCGCCATGGCCGCGCACGTGGCCACGCAGTCGGTCGGCGCGCCCTCGGCGCCCATGTCGCGGGCGAAAGCGACGGGGGGCGCCGGCGCGCGCCCATGAATACGACGCGAGAAGCCTGGCATATTGAGCTCCTGCGGGGCGATGCCCCAGCCCCCGAGCGCCGCCCACTGCCGTTGCAACGTCTGCAGCACAGCGCCCAGCCGCTGGCATCGAGCCAAGCTGCGCCCCGCCACGCCGATGGAGCAGAAACCGTAGAACAAGAAGACGAGGAAAGAGAAACCTTGACACTGGACCACCGACGCCACGCTTCCATCTGCTGCAGCTGACCCCGGGGCCTCCAGAGCGTTGGCGGCGACGTCGGAGAAGCTAGAAGCCGGCGGGTTCAGCTGGGCGAAGATGATATCTCTGCCCTCGGTGGCCTCGTCGATCTTTGCTGCCGATCTGCGAAGCCACGTGGCACGCGCAGGATTGGCAAGCATGCGTCGGCGCTGCTCACGTGGCATCTCACCCTTTTTGCGTAGACTAGACTCCGGCAAATGAGTCTAGACGCAACCCCAGATCGAATGAGCAGCTCTACGTTGAGCGGGATATGTCCATGCCTGATCCCCAATGGCAGTGACGCTAGCGTAGAACGTTGAGACGGGCTTGCCAACGTCCTGGTCGTCGGCGCTCCCCCCCTCAATCAAACTTGGCGCCTGGCCGTCGGCCCCCATCGCGTTGGGCTCGCGGCCGGGCGCAAGTCGACAAGCAGCGGGCTGGCCTGGCGCCTTCAGCAGCGCCTCCGCCGCCGCCTGACGCTGCTGCCGCAGCGGCGGCTGCCGCCTCTGCCGCTGCAAACTTGGCTTCTGACAGCCGAGTGGCCTCGGCCTGCATCTTGGCCTCCTGCGCCGACTGCGCCTCCGCAGAGGAGACTGAGGGCTGCGTCTGGGCCGCGCTGACAAGAGGGGGCCGCCCCTCCAGCTACGCCAGCGCCGGGTGCGCGTTCAACTGGCGCGTCGACGGCGGTGGCGGACATGGCCGCGGCCCCTCCGTCCGCGCGCCGCTTCTTGAGCGCGCGCTGGGCACGTGCATCACGCGCGGCAGCCGCCCTGTCTGACCACGATTTGACCTCCGAGGACTTGGGCGGTGAAGCCGTGCGCAACGAGAAGAACTGTTCGTGGGTGGCATGCAGCTCCATGGACCCTTCCCCTCAATCTCCAAGCCCTCGGCGTCCTGGAACAAGGGCTCGCCCCAACTCAGCGCGAACAGCGCGGCAGACTTTCTCTCGCCATCCTGGGCCTCGGGCGCAGCTGCAACCCCCTCGGCCCTGGCGAGCGACTCCACCGCGCCCTTGCGGGCGAACTCGGCCGTGGCGAGGGAGATCGCCGCCGCGCTCTCCTTGCCCGCGGCCACCTCCAGGGCGGAGCGGAGCCTCCGCGCGTTGGCCACGGCCCGGTCGCGCCTGGTCTGCCGTCGACAACGCCGGCGCAGCCGACTGCGGCGCTCTCGACGCGCCGCTTGAGAAACGAATTCAGCTCCTCATCCTTGGTGATCTTCAAGGCCTCCATGAGAAAACCTTTGACAGACTCAGGCTGGATCCAAGGCCGCGCGCTGCCATAGGCCTCGTCGACCCATATGGAAAACGTGACCCTTCGCAGCCTCGATGGAGGCGATTGGAGGCCTGCTTCCCCTTGGGCTTGAAACTGGTGACCTCGCGCGTACAATGCACATGTTTGTTGTCCAACCGCGCCAGCACATCATTGCATTCGCAGCGTTTGTAATGGCCGCAGCGGCTCCACCGACGAGGGGACATCGCGCGCGTTATGTCTCAAAGAAAACGTAGGCTCCTGCTTTACTCAACCGA
>CAUYUJ010001356.1:81730-102251 GCA_963575745.1 Prorocentrum cordatum
CGCTGCCGTCAGTACGTAGCCTCATTGGCAGGAGATGGCTGGACGGATAGGCTTTCTAACACTGACAAGCCGGGTTCCGCTAAAAAGTGCAGGGTTGCTGGTTTCGCTGCCCACGACATGCAGCCCAGCCCCAATCCCGCCGTCTCTGCAACCGATGGGTCGCGGAGGCGTAGGTCCCCACTCGGGCTCGGCGCACTTTGAGCAGGGACCAACCGCATTTCTACAGGCCTACCACGAAGTGTTCTTAGGACCCCAGAATGTTCTAATAACAAAGACGGTGTTCGTAGAACATAAGCCCGAGGTGTTAAAACAAGGCACTTCCGGCCAGAAATGCTCTAAGAACATTTCGTGGAAACCAACAAGGTTCTTAGAACATTGTTTGGTAGGCCTACAGGCACGCCTGGACGCTTCGTCACTGCTTGAGCAGGAGGAGGAGGAGGAGGAGGAGGAGAAGGAGGAGGAGGAGGAGGAGGGAGAGAAGGCGAGAGGTAGGAAGTGAAGGGATGAGGAGGGATGCAGGAGGCAGGAGGAGGTAGGAGGAGGGGAGAGGCAGGAAGGAGGAGGGGAGAGGCAGGAGAGGGGCAGGAGGAGGGAAGTAGGAATCTGGCCCGCTGGGGGGCCAGGGCCGGCCGGCCGGCCGAGTCCGACCGCCTGCCTGGCCCGACGCTGGCCGAGCTGGGCCGGCCGAGCGGCCCCGTCCGGCCGACGGCCGACCAGCGTCGACCTCAAGAGGCGAGCCCAAACGTGATCGCGTCGCAAAAAAAAGTCAGGACGGCGAGTTGTCCCGTCTTTTCGGCCCCTGGGGGCCCTCGCCGGGCCCCGGGGCCGTCAAAAAACGACCCAAGACGAAAAACCAGCCCCGGGGAGAGGGTCTGGACTTCCGGGGACGCCGTCCTGAAAACATCAGGACGTCGTATTTCTGGGAGGGATAGGGGCCACAACGAGGATGGGAGGGCAAGGAAAGAAGGACAGGGAGACGAGGAGGAAACGCAAGGCGCGGAGGACAGCCGAAGGCGGGTAATGAGCAGGCGGCAACAATAATGAGAGATAAAGGGCAACAAGTACATTGTCTTCCAGAAAACGCTCGCCGTAGGATTACCAATTTGGATCATCAGTTTGGATGTATCGAAAGCGTTTGACGAGGTGGCATGGGACCCACTATGGCAAGCACTCCATGATCATGGAGTGTCCGAGCATATGGTATGGCTCTGTCGACAACTTTATGCGGATCAAGTTGGTGTCATTGCGGGCGAGAGCACCTACAGTGATGAATTTCTAATTTCCGCGGGCGTCCGCCAAGGGTGCGTACTGAGTGCTAAGTTGTTCACATCCGCCATGGAGTGGGCAATGTCGCGCTGGAAGCAGAACGTTGGACATCTGGAAATAGATCTTGGAGATGGCAGAGAACATTTGACGAACTTGCGATTCGCAGACGACTTGCTTCTTTCGCTTATTCGGAAAAGGAGGTATGTTTCTTACTCGACACGCTCGTGTTGGAGCTGCGCAAGGTCGGGCTTGTTCTCAACGCTAAGAAGACCAAGGTGTTGACCAGTATGGCACAAGCTCCCTCCACGATCCGCACGCCAGAAGGGTTGACAATAGACGTGATCCACCGAGACTCGGCTCATAAATGGTTGGGTTGCATGCTGTCCACAGGGGGGGCGGACTCCCGCACTCTGGATCTGAATTGCCACATGCAAGGTGCAGCCAAGGCATGTTATGCGAATCGCCGTATTCTGTGCGATAACAGAGCCTCTATCCCACAGAGGTTGAAATTGTTCAATTCTGTCGTTACATCAGTGGCGTGTTTTCCAGCAGAACATCGCCAAATACATGTGGAAGACTTGAAAACAATGGATATCGAATTCCGACGCCTCGTACGTCAGATCGTTGGACCACCTCTGGGCGTTGATTGGGATGCACCGTGGCATGATGTACTACATGTTTGGCACGAGCGTGCACGCAACTTCATCAACGGTGCTGGCATTCACACATGGGCAGAACAATGCGTTCACCAGTAGTTGTCGTTTGCACAATATGTTCAGCAGCTACCAGAGACAAGGTACATCGTCAGAGTTCTGAATTGGTCACCGCGCGGTCATCGTGCAGCAGGGCGGCCGACTCTTACATGGACAAGCAAGTTGGAAGCTTTCGGCCGCGTGGTTGGCTCTCAATGGCGTTCTTGGTCTCCAGATGTTTTTCAGGAGCGAGCCGCGGAGTTTCAACATGTTTGCTGCCATTATCATTGAACATGTTGAGGGAGTATGTTTTCTCTCCACTCCGCGTCTTGATCCAAAGCAACAGAGGGGCAAATATTGTGTGAACGCCCTGCTGTCTGACACTGCTACCTAAATATCTGCTTCACGCTCGGGCGCACTACCACAACGTTAGGCCAGGTGAATGAGTCCTCTCCTTTTCAGACGCACGTACTGTTTTCCTTAGATGTGGCGCGCGCGTGTATTGCACGCTGCCGATTGCCACCGCCTGCACCCTTCATGGGCTCGCCTTCCGGCGCACGGGCGTGACCTTGACCTTGAGGAGGGGGAAGGATACAGAGAGGAGAAAGAGGCCGAGGAGAAGCAAGCGAAACTCCCGGTGCGCTCCAGCGAACCAGGAGACCTCCAACGTCGACGACGTCGCCCTTTTCCTACTTCCTCCTCCTCCTCCTCCTCGTCCTCCTCGTCGTCCCACTCCCCCTTCAACTCCTCCTCCAACTCCTCCTCCTCCTCCTCCTCCTCCTCCAACTCCTCCTCTTCCTCTCGCAAGATTCGAACAAGTGCGCTTTCTGGCGAAGCCGCACACCCCTTCTGCGCCCCAGCACCCCTGTCGAAACAACCAGAGCGCAGATCCGCCACCGCGCCTCGAGCCAAGATGCTGTCCCCGGGACTAGAGCGCCCCAAAAGAAGCCTAAGAGAAACCGAAGAAACACCATCATAATCGTCATCATCATCATCATCATCATCATCATCATCATCATCATCATCATCATCATCATCATCATCATCATCATCATCAGCAGCATCATCACCATCACCATCACCATCACCATCACCATCACCATCACCATCAGCATCATCATCATCATCATCATCATCATCATCATCATCATCATCATCATCGTCATCGTCATCGTCATAGCATCAGCATCATCACCAGCATCATCAGCAGCAGCATCATCATCAGTGTCATAATCATCATCATCAGCATCAGCATCATCATCATCAGCAGCATCAGCATCAGCATCATCATCATCATCAGCATCAGCATCATCATCATCGTCGTCGTCGTCGTCGTCATCGTGATCGTCATCATCATCATCATCATCATCATCATCATCAGCATCAACAGCAGCATCAGCATCAGCATCAGCATCATCATCAGCATCAGCATCATCATCAGCATCAACATCATCCCAGAGAGCCCAAGGACTGCGAACACGGCCCACCAGGCCTCTTGGAAACCTGGGACTTCAGATGGCCCCAAGACTGTCCTGGCCACCGCAGTGTGGTTGTGAACTCAAACGGCCGCCGAAGATGGTTGCAAATTCCAGTTGCCGCCGACAGGTCACGTATAGTGAACTCGAGTGGCCGCCCAAGCATGATGGCGACGCACGCGGTCGCCTGGAAGGTGGTTGCGAGTTCAAGTGCAAGCCGCAACGTGACTGGGGTGGCCGCCAGCAGGCGTTTGTGGATTCGCATGGCCGCCCAACAATGACTGCGAGTCGAAGTGGCCGCCAAAAGGTGATTGTCAATTCAAGTAGCCGCCGAACGGTGGTCGTCAATTGAAGTGCCCACCGAAAGGAGATCGTGAATTCAAGCGACTGCCGAAGAGTGTTTGTGAATTCACGGGGCCGTCGAAAGATGATTGTGAATTCAAGTGGCCGCCGATGGGCGGTTCAAAAGTGATGTGGCCGCCTAAACGAGATTGTGGATGCCGATACGTGTTTGAGTACTCGGTGTGTGAACCGCCCGACTTGCGCAGCGGCAGACCCAAGCATGAGAGGAAGCTGCCTCATACCGTCGGATGTAGTAATTCAGACGAGGAGGCGTAGATAAAAGGAGTGTGGGAGGGGAATGATTACGACTACGACAGCTGGCGAAACACTCCGTTCGGCTGAGGAGCAAATTTCCCCGCCGCTGGGCCAGGCTTGCATCGTCTAGAAAAGATTATCGAAGAAAGTGGTGGGAAGTAAGAACCGCCGCAAAGCCGTGAGGGAGCACCTGCTGCTGAACCTCCTTCCTGTTCCCCCTCCCTCCTACCTCGTCCCTTTTTTCCCAACCATCCTGTGGTGTTGGGTCCTCGTTTTGAAGAGACGGTCCCCGCGTTCCTCCTCCTCTCCTCCTCCTCCTCCTCCTCCTCCTCCTCCTCCTCCTCCTCCTCCTCCTCCTCCTCCCTGCGTGTCACCCACCCACTACAACGTTTCGTGGCCCCTATAGGGAGCTCCACCGAAGGCCCCAATGCTACCGTCCACCTGCGCCCCCCACACCCATTTCGGCACACCCCTCACACGTTTCGTGGCCCCATAGGGAGCTCCACCGACGGCCCCAGGGCCACCGTCCACATGCGTCCCCCACACCCATTTCGGCACACCCCTCACACGTTTCGTGGCCCCATAGGGAGCTCGACCGAAGGCCCCAGTGCCACCGTCCACATGCGTCCCCCGCACCCAGTTCGGCACACCCCTCACACGTGTCGTGGCCCCATAGGGAACTCCACCGAAGGCCCCAGTGCCACACTCCACATGAGTCCCCCCACTCAGTACAGCGTTGATTCTCTTTCCTAAAAGGAGAATGGACTCGACCCCCCCTGGCGTTATCGCTCCCCTTTTCGGGCATGTAAATCATTTATGATTCTGACCACATGTCCATCCTAAATATGAAATCACAATGTCCCAGGCCAGCGCGGTTCCCCCTGAGGTCCCCTTGTAAAAAAAACACTATGCGGTGGCATTGTTTGCTCTAACATCGCACTTTTGGTTCACGAATCCCTTGTAAAATATGGGACGAAGTGCACACGCGCGCGTCGCCGCGCGCGCATGCCGAAATCATTCAAAAACCTTCGGGTGTCTGAAGGATGTCGCAATCGAGTTTCCAAAATTACCCGGGCGACGTACCCAACCCCTGCGCAATGCGGGGCATGAGTAGCTTGGGAGACGTTCTACGGAGGTGTTGACGTGACATGGGCGCATATACTTCTGCGAGCGGCATTCGTGAGGCTCGCAGCCCCCCAAAGATTGCGATGTCCCGCTCAGATTTTCCTGGTGCCTCGCTCCGCAGGACCCACCAGCAGCCCTCGAAAGTGGCGACAATTTCGCAGATCGCAGCCCCCCCAGGGACGGGGAGGTCCCGCTCAGGTCCGCGCGTGCCTCACTCCGCAGGACCCACCAGCAGCGCTCGAAAGTGGCGACCGTCTCGCAGATCGCAGCCCCCCAGGGACGGCGAGGTCCCGCTCAGGTCCGCGCCGTGCCTCACTCCGCAAGACCCACCAGCAGCCTTCGAAAGTGGCGACAGCTTGGCGGATCGCAGCCCCCCAGGGATGGCGAGGTTCCGCTCAGGTCCGCGCCGTGCCTCACTCCGCAGGACCCACCAGCAGCCCTCGAAAGTGGCGACCGTTTCGCAGATCGCAGCCCCCCAGGGACGGCGAGGTCCCGCTCAGGTCCGCGCGGTGCCTCACCCCGCAGGGCCCACCAGCAGCCCTCGAAAGTGGCGACAGCTTCGCAGATCGCAGCCCCCCAGGGACGGCGAGGTCCCGCTCAGTCCGCGCGGTGCCTCACCCCGCAGGACCCACCAGCAGCCCTCGAAAGCGGCGACGGTTTCGCAAATCGCAGCCCCTCAAGGACGGATGGGTTCCGCTCGGATCTGCGCGGTGCCCCACTCCGCAGGACCCACCAGCAGCGCTCGAAAGTGGCGACAGTTTCGAGGATCGCAGCCCCCTGGGACGGCGAGGTCCCGCTCAGGTTTGCGCGGTGCCTCACTACGCAGGACCCACCAACAGCCCTCGAAAGCGGCGACCGTTTCGCACATCGCAACCTCCCAGGGACGGCGAGGTCCCGCTCCGATCCGCGCGGCGCCTCACTCCGCAAGACCCACCAGCAGCCCTCGAAAGCGGCGACAGCTTCGCAGATCGCAGCCCCCCAGGGACGGCGAGGTCCCGATCAGGCCCGCGCTGTGCCTCACTCCGCAGGACCCACCAGCAGCGCTCGAAAGTGGCGATCGTTTCGCAGATCGCAGCCCCCCAGGGACGGCGAGGTCCCGTTCAACTCCGCGCCGATCTTCACTCCGCAGGACCCACCAACAACCCTCGAAAGCGGGGACAGCTTCGCATATCGCAGCCCCCCAGGGACGGCGAGGTCCCGCTCAGGTCCGCGCGGTGCCCGGCTCCGCAGGACCCACCAGCAACCCTCGAAAGTGGCGACAGTTTCGCACACCGCAGCCCCCCCAGGGATGGCGAGGCTTAAGTTGGGCATGCCCGTGGCGTCAGTGTGCTGGGCCCCCAGCAGGCCCCGAAACTGGCGACAGTTTCACACATCGCAGCCCCCCAGGAATGACGAGGTCTAATGTGGGTCTGCCCGTGGCGTCACTGTGCGGGGCCCCCCAGCAGGCCTCGAACGTGGCGACAGCTTCACAAATCGCAGCCCCCCCCCCCAGGGATGGCGATGTCAAATTTGGGTCTGCCCGTGGCGTCTCTGCGATGGGCCCCCCAGCAGGCCTCGAAAATGGCGACAGCTTCACAGATCGCAGCCCCTCCCCCCAGGGACGGCGAGGTCTAATGTGGGTCTACCCGTGGCGCCACTGTGTTGGGCACCCCAGCAGCCCTCGAAAGTGGCGAAAGTTTCACAGGTCGCAGCCACCCCCCCCCAAGGGCGGCGAGGTCTAATGTGGGTATGCCCGTGGCGTCACTGTGCTGCCCCCCCCCCCCCCAGCAGGCCTCGAAAGTGGCGACAATTTCACACATCGCAGCCCCCCCAGGGATGGCGAGGTCTAATTTGGGTCTGCCCGTGGCGTCACTGCGCTGGGCCCCCCCAGCAGGCATCGAAAGTGGCGACAGTTTCACAAGCCCCCCCCCCCAGGGACGGCGAGGTCTAATGTGGGTCTGCCCGTGGCGCCACTGTGCTGGGCACCCCAGCAGGCCTCGAAAGTGGCGACAGCTTCACATATCGCAGCCCCCCGCAGGCAAGACAGGAGGAGGCAAACGGGAGGCGGGGCGGGAGGCGGGAAGGAGGAACGGAGGAAGTGGAGACCACACTGCTCTATTCAAAACGAATACCCAACCAAGGAGGGTTTGGAAATTTCCCAGGGACGTACCCAACCATTTGGCAACAGGTGATTTTTATCAACTGGCGCTTTCAAAATAGCTGAACATCCGCTGGACGTCCAAGAGGCCCACGAAAGCGATGACCATTGCATTCTTGGCAATCGCCGCGCTTGAAGGTCAAGCGGTGCACCTCGCTCAACGAAGGATCAGCGCCCCGCGCTCTCGAGGGACAGCGCTGCGCACTGCGCTACAGGACGGCGCCGCGCGACCGATCAGCGAACAGCGCTTTGCGCTCGATCCTGGTGTCCACATGCTGCGTGCACCAGGGCCGCGCCTTCTTTACCACCCTTCCGCGCTGTCCCATGCCACGGAGAAACAGCGCCGCGCGTTCGGGCCACAATGACAGCTGTGGCTTGGGCCTGTAGCCGAAGCTTGGGACCCGGAAGCTTTAGCGCTGGCGCGAACTGCCTTCAGGAGAATAGTATTCTGCTGTTTCGGTCGCGCCCCATTCTCATGGGCCTGTAGCTGTGGCTTGGGCCTGTAGCCGAAGCTTGGGGCCCGAAAGCTTTAGCTCGGGCCTGTAGCTGTAGCAGGAATAGTATTCTGCTGTTTCGGTCGCGCCCCATTCTCATGGGCCTGTAGCTGTGGCTTGGGCCTGTAGCCGAAGCTTGGGGCCCGAAAGCTTTAGCTCGGGCCTGTAGCTGTGGCAGGAGAATCGTATTCTGCTGTTTCGGTCGCACCCCATTCTCATGGGCCTGTAGCTGTGGCTTGGGCCTGTAGCCGAAGCTTGGGACCCGAAAGCTTTAGCTCGGGCCTGTAGCTGTAGCAGGAGAATCGTATTCTGCTGTTTCGGTCGCGCCCCATTCTCATGGGCCTGTAGCTGTGGCTTGGGCCTGTAGCCGAAGCTTGGGGCCCGAAAGCTTTAGCTCGGGCCTGTAGCTGTAGCAGGAGAATCGTATTCTGCTGTTTCGGTCGCACCCAATTCTGATGGGCCTGTAGCTGTGGCTTGGGCCTGTAGCCGAAGCTTGGGGCCCGAAAGCTTTAGCTCGGGCCTGTAGCTGTAGCAGGAGAATCGTATTCTGCTGTTTCGGTCGCACCCCATTCTGATGGGCCTGTAGCTGTGGCTTGGGCCTGTAGCCGAAGCTTGGGACCCGAAAGCTTGAGCTCGGGCCTGTAGCTGTAGCAGGAGAATCGTATTCTGCTGTTTCGGTCGCACCCAAATCGCCCTGCTCACAACAACTCCTTTGGACATCGTCGTTGGAAACCTGACCGGCAAAACCCGATGGTCGGTACTCTTCGCTAGAGTGGTTGTCTTGGGCCGTCTTGGAGCCTCGTGGGCAGTCTTCGGGCCCTCTGGGAAGCCTCTTGGGCCGTCTTGGGGCAGTATTGGGTGCCTCTTAAGCCGTCCTGTAGCTTCGGAAAGCCGAAAAGACGAGAAGGCCCAAATCCTTCAGAAACCATTGTAAAATTCGTGGTGTTGGCCTCTCGGTGCCCTCCCATGAAGCCTTTTGGAAGCCTTTTGGAGCGTCTTGGAAGCCTCTTGGGCCGTCTGGGGCCCACCTTGAACGTCCTGGAACGACCGTTCGGCGTCTCAGGAGCCCACGAAAGTGCCGACAGTTGCGCAGTTGGCAGCTCCCCCCGCAAGGAGCCGCGAGGTCCCGACGCGATCCGCGTGTAACCCCACTCCGCTGGGCCTCCCAGGAGCCCACGAAAGTGCCGACAGTTGCGCAGTTGGCAGCTCCCCCCGCAGGGAGCCGCGAGGTCCCGACGCGATCCGCGTGTAACCCCACTCCGCTGGGCCTCCCAGGAGCCCACGAAAGTGCCGACAGTTGCGCAGTTGGCAGCTCCCCCCGCAGGGAGCCGCGAGGTCTCGGCGCGATCCGCGTTTCACCCCCACTCCGCTGGGCCTCCCAGGAGCCCACGAAAGTGCCGACAGTTGCGCAGTTGGCAGCTCCCCCCGCAGGGAGCCGCGAGGTCCCGACGCGATCCGCGTGTAACCCCACTCCGCTGGGCCTCCCAGGAGCCCACGAAAGTGCCGACAGTTGCGCAGTTGGCAGCTCCCCCCGCAGGGAGCCGCGAGGTCCCGACGCGATCCGCGTGTAACCCCACTCCGCTGGGCCTCCCAGGAGCCCACGAAAGTGCCGACAGTTGCGCAGTTGGCAGCTCCCCCCGCAGGGAGCCGCGAGGTCCCGACGCGATCCGCGTGTAACCCCACTCCGCTGGGCCTCCCAGGAGCCCACGAAAGTGCCGACAGTTGCGCAGTTGGCAGCTCCCCCCGCAGGGAGCCGCGAGGTCCCGACGCGATCCGCGTGTAACCCCCACTCCGCTGGGCCTCCCAGGAGCCCACGAAAGTGCCGACAGTTGCGCAAGTTGGCAGCTCCCCCCGCAGGGAGCCGCGAGGTCCCGACGCGATCCGCGTGTAACCCCCGCTCCGTTGGGCCTCCCAGGAGCCCACGAAAGTGCCGACAGTTGCGCAGTTGGCAGCTCCGCCCGCAGGGAGCCGCGAGGACTCGGCGCGATCCGCGTGTAACCCCCACTCCGCTGGGCCTCCCAGGAGCCCACGAAAGTGCCGACGGTTGCGCAAGTTGGCAGCTCCCCCCGCAGGGAGCCGCGAGGTCTCGGCGCGATCCGCGTGTCACCCCCACCCCGCTGGGCCTCCAGGAGCCCACGAAAGTGCCGACAGTTGCGAAAGATCGCAGGAGGCGACATATGCGCATATCGCAGCCCCCCAGAGGGCGCCGCGAGGAGGAGGTAGGAGGCAGGAGGGAAGTGGGCGGGAGGACGCGGCGACCAGAGTGCTCTATTCAAAACGAGTACCCAACCAAGGGAGGGTTGGGAAAAACATACAAAAGCACAGGGTTTCGCAACACTGTGCTGCTAAAAAAACTTACGCGCGAGCTCTTGCGAATATTTTTACTAAAAAACATGTTCACAAAATGTTACCAAACGGGCTTCGCGCGCGCGCATGTCGAAATCTGTCGAACGCCCTTGCGCGTGTGCCGTCGCGATAACCCTCTGCAAAAAACGAGACGAAGTGCAGGCGTGCGCGTCGTCGCGCGCATACAGTATGCCGAGGTCCTTCAAAACCCATCGGTTTCGGAAGGATTTCAACATCGTGTCTCAGAAAACATACAAAAAACCAAAGGTTTCGCAACACGCATGTTCAACAAAAGCGTGCGCGCGCGCTCTTGCGTCGTCGTCGTCGTCGTCGTCGTCGTCGTCGCCGTCCTCCCTCCTCCCGCGTCGTCGTCGTCGTCGTCGCCTACGTCGTCCTCTGTCTTTCCTCGTGTTCGTCGTCGTCGTCCTCTTTGGCGACGTGGTCGTTTCCGTCGTCGTTGTCGCCGTGGTCGTCCTTCCTCCTCCTCCCTCCGTCGTCTCCCTCGTCGTCGTCGTCGTCGTCGTCCGTCGTCGGCGTCTCGTCGTCGTCTCGTCGTCGTCTCTCTTCTCGCGCCGTCGTCGTCGCCGTCCTCGTCGTTGTCGTCGTCGTCGTCTTCCCTCCTCCCTCGTCGTTGTCGTCGTCGGCGTCGCCGTCCTTCCTCCTTCTTCGTCGTTCGCGTCGTCGCCGTCCTTCCTCCGCCCTCGTCGTTGTCATCGTTGTCGTCGTTGTAGCCGTCGTCGTCCTCCCTCCTCCCTCGTCGTCGTCTTCGTTGGCGACGTCGTCGTCGTCGTCGTCGTCGGCGTCGTCGTCGTCTTCGTCGTCGTCGACGTCGGCGTCGTCGTCGTCGTCGCCGCCGTCGTCGTCGTCGTCGTCGTCGTCGTCGTCGTCGTCAGCGTCGTTGACGTCGTCGTCGTCGTCGTCGTTGTCGTCGTTGTCGTCGTCGTCGGCGTCGTCATCGTCGTGGGTTTTGCAAACCAAGTTGCGGGTGGGTGGGTGGGATGTTTGCAAGAGCGCGGGATGTGTCAACTCGTTTGTTAAAATCAAGTGGCCCCATGGGGAGCTCCACCGAAGGCCCCAGTGCCACCATCCACATGCGCCCCCCCACTCAAACCAGCGTTTCGTGGCCCCATAGGGAGCTCCACCGAAGGCCCCAGTGCCACCGTCCACATGCGTCCCCTCCCCACTCAGTACAGCGCTTCGTGGCCCCATAGGGAGCTCCACCGAAGGCACCAATGCCACCGTCCACATGCGTCCCCCCCACTCAATACAGCGTTTCGTGGCCCCACAGGGAGCTCCACCGAAGGCCCCAGTGCCACCGTCCACATGCGTCCCCCCACTCAGTACAGCGCTTCGTGGCCCCATAGGGAGCTCCACCGAAGGCCCCAGTGCCACCGTCCACATGCCACCGTCCACATGCGTCCCCCCCACTCAGTACAGCGCTTCGTGGCCCCATAGGGAGTTCCACCGAAGCCTCCAGTGGGACCGTCCGCATGCGTCCCGGAAGCCCAATTTGGCATTTTCACCCACCCAGTACAGCGTTTCGTGGCCCCATAGGGAGCTCCACCGAAGGCCCCAGTGCCACCGTCCGCACGCGTCCCGCACACCCAATGTGGCATTTTCACCTACCCAGTGCAGCGTTTCGTGGCCCCACAGGGAGCTCCACCGAAGGCCCCAGTGGGACGTCCGCAAGCGTCCCGAAACACCCATTGCATTTTCACCCACCCAGTCCAGAATTTCGTGGCCCCGTAGGGAACTCCACCGAAGGCCCCAGTGCCACCGTTTCGTGGCCCCTTAGTGAGCTCCACCGAAGCCCACATTAGGACCGTCCGCATGCGCCCCGGAAGCCCAATTTGGCATTTTCACCCACCCAGTACAGCGTTTCGTGGCCCCATAGGGAGTTCCACCGAAGGCCCCAGTGGGACCGTCCGCATGCGTCCCGGAAACCTTACTTGACACACCACTCACCCAGAACAGCGTTCCCCCCCACCCAGTGCAGCGCTTCGTGGCCCCATAGGGAGTTTCACCGAAGAAGATTTTCATAATTGCGGTACCCACAACTGCATATGGTTGGGTCCTTCGCCAAGTTTTTTTTGTTTGTTTTTCTCTCTCTCTCTCTGTCTTCCTCGTCCTCCTCCTCGTCCTCCTCCTCGTCCTATTCCTCCTCGTCCTCCTCATCCTCGTCCTCCTCCTCCTCGTCCTCCTCTTCCTCCTCCTCCCCCCTCTCTCCCTCTTCCCCTCTCCGTCTCTTTGACTCTCTGTCTCTGTCTCTCTCTCTCTCTCTCTCTTCGTCGTCCTCCTCCCCCACCTCCTCGTCCTCCTCCTCCTCCGTTCCCTTACTCCCCCAGAGGCACCCTGGAACGAGCCCGCAGCCGAGTGCGATGAGAGCGAGCCCGGCCCAAGTCGGCCTATGGCCCAGCTCGGCCGGCCGAGCCGGGCCGAGTTCGGCGCGCTGGCCTTGCGTCGAGCGTGTCCCCCCACGAGGAGCAGGAGGAGGAGGAGGAGGAGGATTCTGGACGAAATGCAAAAAATACTCCGAACATGCCCCTAAGATATGCAGAAAAGAAATGAGACATCGTCCCCAGACGATTTTGAACTATCTTTGAAGATCACTCCTGTAGAGGGAGAGGACCGACTTCACGCTAGCCGGGCCCGGCTGGCCGAGCCCGACTTACCGCCACGCTGCTGCGAGACCGCCAGCCGAGAGTTCGGCCCGGCCGAGTCCAGCTGCGGCCGAACTCGACTGCGGCCGAGTTCGACCCTTGCCGGGTTCAGCCTGGCCTGGTCGAGGTCGGCCTGGCCATGCGTGGCTGGCCGAGTTCAGGCTGGCCGAGTCGCGCAGCATCCGCAGGAGGTAGGAAGAGGTGAGGAGGAGGGAAGATGCAGGATGAGCAGGGAGGAAGACACTGGAAGAAGAAAAAACGACAGAAACATAAGAGAGAACGCGTTTCACGGGCGCTTGTCTTGGGAACATTCGGCGGCGCGTTTCAAACCGGGGGGGGCCCCCCCCAACACTCGGCGCCGTCGATCAACACCAGGGGGACTCCCCTCCCCCCCAACCCCCCCCATCCCGAACCCACCCCCTCCCTCGGCGCCGGCGCTGGCGCCGGCGCTGGCGGCCGCCAGCAGCGCCCACGGCGGGGACGCAGCGACGATGACCAGAGGAAGCTCAAGGGGGGGGGTTCAAACACCTCCCACCCACCCCCCCTCCTGGCGCCAGGGAGGGGAGGGTCAAACCCCCACCCCCCACCCCTCGCGCCGGCGCCGGCGCGGGCGGCCAGCATCCCGGCGCTGGCGCCAGCGACGGCGGGGACGCAGCGACGATTACCACCACTACCACCACCACCACCACCACCACTACCACCACCACCACCGCCTCAACCCACCACCACCACCAACAACAACAGCACCACACAACCACCACCACCACAGCCACCACCACCACCACCACCACCACCACAACTCACCATCACCACCACCACCGCCACAAAAAAAACCCACCACTACAACCACCACCACAATCTACCACACCACCGCCACCACCGCCACAACCACTACCAGCAGCACAACCCACCGCCACCACCACAAACCAACACACCACCACCACCACCACCGCCACCACCACCACCACCACAACAAACGTCCACAACCACCGCCACCACCACAACCCACCACCACCACCACCACAAACGACCACCACACCACCACAACCACCACCACCACAACTCACCATCACCACCACCACCACAACCACCACAAAAAAAACCACCACCACAGCCTACCACACCACCACCACCACCGCCACAACCACCACCACCACCAGCAGCACAACGCACCACCACCACCACCACCACAAACCACCACACCACCACCACCGCCACCACCACCACCACCAGCGCCACCTCCACAAACCACCGCCACACACACCGCCCCACCAACCACCACCTACAAAAACCACCACACACCCACCAACCACCGACCACCACCACCACCACGGCCCCACCCCACCACCACAAAAAAACACCACCACCAACCACCACCAAACCAACACCAACCACCACCACCACCACCACCCACCGCACAACCTCACCACCGCAAACAAACACAACCCACACCACCACAACCACCACTTCCGTACCACCACCACCACCACCACAACCCACCACCACCACCACACCACCACCACCACCACCACCACCACCATCGTTCGTCCTCGTCGCGCTCCGCGCCTACCGCCGCCGCCGCCGCAGGGGCGGCCAGCGCTCGGCCCAAAAATTGGAGAGTCGTCCCCGCCGCGTCGCTAGGGCCGGCCGAGAGCGGGAAAGAATGGGGGGGAGGGGGGTGGGGGGGTTGAACCCCCCTCCCCCCGTCACGGGAGGGGGGGGGGGGTTCGAACCCCCCCCCTTCCCATCCAGGGGGGGCGGGGTCCAGTTCCAACCCCCCCCCTCCAAGCGACCACAAAACGCGCTTTTTCAAACATAAACTTGCGGCGCTCCGCGCGGGTTTCTTGGATGTTTCTGCGTGGCAGGGGTTTGCTAAGAGTTTTACTTCTGTCGCCGTAATGTTGCTTAAGCTAAAAGCCCTAGCAAGCTTGCGGGACCGCCAGAAGCAGTACGATTGCCGCCTTGTGCCTGGCGGCTGGCGGGCTGCTCCACCCTGTCAATAGGATTGGCGACGGGTGGTGTGCGGGCGGTCTCGTTGGGTTCATCTGGACGTCCATCACCACCAGCACGACCGAGACCAGCGTGACCTGGGCGGCCGACTACGCTCCGCTCCTCTGCCCGCCGCCCGTGGCCTTGAGTATCCGCACGACGGGCCGGGGAGCACCCACGTCCTGGGCGAGGGCGCGGCGGGATCGTCGATGGAGATCCCCAGCTGGCTGCTGCTGCTGCTGCTGCTGCTGCTGGTGCTCGGCGGCGGGGAGGCTGTCTACACGCCATGGGGCGACTTCTACGTGGAGCAGGAGACCGACTACCACAGCCCGGCCTCGCTCACAGGGCGGAAGGGTTCCCCGACGGGCGTCTCTTCGGCGGTGGCGTTCAGCCGGGCCCTGGAGCCGGACCACGCGGCTGAGCTGGTCGCGAAGGGGCGCGCCGAGGCCGCCGTGATGACGGGGGGTGACGGGCCCGATCCCAGCGCGCCCGAGTCGGTGGACTGGAGGGGCGGCCGGCTGGACCATCCAGCCTACTCCCCTGGGCAGGCGCCCCGCCTCAGTGCCTCGGGCCGCCGGCTCCGAGGCAAGCAGGCCGTGTCCTTCCTCGTCGGTGACGCCGAGGGCGCGGGGGCTGCTCTCGTGCCAGCGTCGGAGCCGGGCGGCGGCACGCCCACGCCTCCGCCGGAGGCTGCCGATGGGTACGGCTGGCTGTGCGGCGATCTGGCCCGCTGGGTCGGGAGTTTTGCCTTCGGCACCGAGCTGCGCCCCAGCCAGCCACCTCGTGTCGGACTGAGTGGGGCGGGCGAGCGCGGCATCGCCGCTGGCCGCAGCGGAGGACATCACCCAGTGGAGCCCGTTGAGCTTGGCCGCATGTCGGAGTGGCGCGAGGCCAAGCTGCCGGGGGCCTCTCGGCTCCGAGGCGTCGGCGACCTGCTCGGCAAGAGGATGCTCGGCTACGAGTCACCTCGCCCGTCCGCGCTGGCTCCCTCCGCGGCCCGAGCCGAGGCGGCCGAGGTCGACGACCTCCGTGTGCGCTGGATCAACTACGACGACGCGGGGGTCAGGTACAGGGGGTGGAAGAAGGTGCTGCAGGAGGCCACTCAGGAGAGCGCCCAGACGGCTGGGCTCAGAGGGCCCCCGGTGTGCCTCCCCGTGGGTGGGAAGCTCCACAGGCACGGCAGGACGCCCAAGGTCTGGTTCGCGGAGTGGGCTCGCGGGACGGGCATCTCGCGCAAGGACCGGGCCTGGCCTGAGGTTGATTTTCTCATCGAGTGTCTCTGGCTGGTCGGCAGCGACGACCAGCTGAACGTGGACGCCGCCGCGGCCCTGGATGCGGTCGCCTGGCGTCTGCTGCAGCACGTGGAGGCCTACGCGGGGGGAGTGGACAATCCCCGCTGGAGCGCGGCCAAGCACTTCAGCGCCACCTCCTCGGCCCTGGACCTCGTCTCCAAGGGGATGCGCATGTACGCCGCGCGGCAGGCCAGGGACGAGCTGGAGCTGAGGAGTCTCCGGGCCCACGCCCGCGCGCCCCACTCGGGGGTCGCCCCGGGTGCCGACGCCGCGGCCACCGCCGCCCTCGCGGGGGGTTGCCCCCCGCAGGCTGAGGGCGACCAGGCCGGCGGAGGCAGAGCAGGAGAAGGTAGAGACAGAGGCGGCCGCGGGCGAGGCGCGCGGCCGCCGGCCACGTGATGCTGGGCGCCCAGGGCGACGACGGCCCGACCGTCGCCCGCGAACCCCGCAGGGCGCGTGCCTTCCTGCCTCTCCCTCCGTTGAGTGCCGTGGGCATCCCTGCGGCCGCCACGGGTGGGAGGCGTAGACGGCTGCTGCGAGACATCAACGCGGCCATTGAGGCACTGAGTTGGATGCATGGCGGGGATCATCGACCTGCCCCACGGCAGATGTCGGCGTCTACCGAGAAGAAGATTTTGGGCCTACAAGCTGATGTGCGGCAGCGCGTCGTGGAGGCGGCCTCCCGCTGGTGCGACGTTGACAGCGCCGTCAGCGAACGTGGAGCCTTGGCCAGGCTCTTGAAGGGGCGCTCGGGGTATGCGCCGGCGCCTTCATGCAGTGTCGGGTCCTACGAGTACTCGAAGGTATCTATGCCGAGTGACTTACACGACTCGCCGTCACTCATCTCGATGTTGCCTTCGGAGGCGAGGAAACACCTCGAGGATTTCGAGAAGCTTATGCTCCGGCCCGCGCAGGAGTCGGAATTAATTAAAAAATGCGAAGGGGTGCCGGGCTGCCACACTGACCCGGCGCTGCAGAAGGATCCACGTACCTACGGCCGCCTTGTGCGGAGGGTAGCGAGAGTTGGCATGGTGACTTTCACTCGTGACCCGGCCTGCGTGCTGGGAGTTTTCTTCGTCACGAAAAAGGCCGACAAGCTCAGGCTGATCGTCGATTGCCGGCGGGCCAACCAGCTGTTCCAGAAGCCCCCAGGCGTCGCCCTCCTGAGCGGCAAGGGGCTGTCCAGGGTGGAGATCGACGACCCCGAGGGCCTCCTGGAGGGCTTGCCCGTCCACCTCGGCGTCGGGGACGTCGCCGACTGCTTTCACAGGATGAGGTTAGCGAAGACGGCGGGGGGCGACATCCGGCGCTACTTCTGCTGGCCGCCCCTTGCGTCCAAGTACGCCGGCGTCTCCGAGGTCGACGGGGTGGCCGCGAGGCCGGACGAGAAGATCTGGCCCATGTGCGCGAGCCTTCCGATGGGCTTCTCGTGGTCGCTGCACTTCGCCCAGACCGCGAACGCCCAGCGCCTGGGCCGCCAGCCCGCGCTGCGGCAGAGCCAGGAGCTTTCGGACCGGGGGCCTTCCCTGGTCCTCGGCGGGCTTTCCGCCTCGGCAGGATCTGGCCACTACATGTATGTCGACAACGCTGGCGTGCTCGACCTTCGACGGCGACCTGGTGGGCCGCGCCCTGGCGGAGGCCCAGAGGGACTTCGACGCCGACGCGCTGCGCTTCCACGAGATGGAGGTCTTCGACCACGGCGGGCCCTCTCTGGGCTGGCATCTTGACGGCGACGCCCGAGTCGCCGGGCCCAGTGACAAGCGCTTTGCCCTGGTACGCCGTGGCGTCCGGGCGTTGCTTCGGCTGAGGAAGGTCTCTGGCTGGCAGGTCGAGGCCGTCCTCGGGCACGTCACCTTCCTGTTCCTGATGCGTCGGGAACTCCTGTCGATCTTCCACACGGTGTATCGGTTCGTTCGGGAGTCCTATATGAAGTTCCAGCGTCTGTGGGACTCGGCTCGGGAGGAGCTCAACGCTTTCCTCGGGGCGATGATCTTTGTCGAGGCCGACTGGAGCCAGCCGTGGACGCCTTGCGTCTACGCCAGCGACGCGAGTCTCTACGGCTCCGGCGTCTCCCAATCCCTATGGTCGCATCGTGACGTGGCCGAGGTCGGGCGCGTGCCTGAGCTCAGCCGCTACCGCCTGGGCGGCACCCGAGCCCGAGAGCACGCTTTCGAGGTTGAGGTGGACCCTGAGAGCGGCGACCGGGAGCGTGACTTCCTGGGCCGGCCCGCGCGGCTCGACAGGGAGGCGAGGGAGATTCTGGAGGCGGCGCGGTGGGAACACAATGAGGATTTTGCTGAGGTGCCCAGCCGCCTCTTTGCCGGCGACCGCTGGCATACTATTCTCGCTGATCGCTGGTTGCACGCCGATGACATTTTGCGCCTTGAAGCCAGGGCTGCGGTCAAGGCTGGAGCTCGCGCCCTGCACGTAGAGGCCGTGAAAAACTGTCGGGTCCTGCTGCTCGGTGATAATCTGGCCATCACGCTCTGTTTTGCTCGGGGGAGGTCGAGGGATTACAGGGTGCTTGTGCAACCAAGGCGACTCTTTAGTTTGGCCCTCGCTCGGAATGTCCGACTCTATTTCCGATGGATCCCCAGTGAGTTCAACTCAGGGGACGAGGGTAGCCGCATTTACGATGCCTTGTATGATGCTGAGAAGACCCTTGTTTCTCATCTGGGCCCCGAGCTGCCACGCACGGAGCCCAAGCCGGATGTCAGTCTGGCCGACCCTTCCCCCGCCTCGGACCTCCTCCTTAGCCATTTGGGCTCTGGATCTTTTCCCCGGACCGACCCTGTTTCCGCGCCGAGTCTCAGCCAGACCGATGCCGTGAGGGCGACGGATGGACCAGCGCCGGTGGCTGCCGTCGGCCCCCGGCCGCCCTCCGGGCGGACGTCCGCCCGCGTCGTCGGCCCCTACGCACAGTCGCTGCTGGACTGCATCCCTTGCTCGGCCGAGCTCGGAGGAACAGGCGACCCGCGTGTGCACCCCTGCCCTGGAACGGGGTCTGACCGGCCGCCTGACGACGTGCAGCCGCTCTCTGGAGCAAGGCTGGCCCGGGTTTCGCGCGGGCCCCGCTCGAGCGCGGACGACGGAGGCTTTCTTGGTGCAGGTGGCGGACGAGATCCCAGACAGGCTGGCCGGGGCGCCAGGCCCGGCCGGCCGAGACGCCCCCGCGGACGTCGAGGGAGAGGACGGCAGCGAGAGCGACGACTCCTCGGACCCCGAGGAGAGGGCGGCGACGGCGGCCCGCCAGAGGGCCCTGGGGCGGCGCGGGAAGAACCACGTGTACCCGCGCCTCAGTGCCCTGATGGGCGCAGCCCTTTCGGGCGCGCGGCCGACACCGCTGGAGGCTCGGTCCGTGACCAGGACAGCTGCTGCCCAGTGCCGCCAGCGCGTCCTCGCCTTCTTGAGCTGGGGCCCCTTCTCAGAGACGGTGGAGGATCCCGCACGTCGGGACGTCGCCCTGACCGACCTCACGAACCACGAGTTCGAGCAGGATCGCAAAAACTGGAGGGCGGAGGAGCTCCTGGCGGGCATCATCTCTCACTCGCCGCGCTACAAGAAGAACGGCTACGACAAGCCGCGGCTCACCCTGCGCGCGCTGAAGGGGTGGTGCAGGGGATCGCCATCTCGCTTGAGAAGGCCCTTGACCGTGGGCATGTGGGTGTCCTTTGCGGTGGAGATCGCGAATTCGGTTTTCCTGATGGCCGCAGTACTGGCCCTGCCCACGGTGGAGAGGTACCTGCGCCCCGGAGAGAAGCTGGGCCTGACGCTGGCTTTTTTCCGGCCGCCCGCCCACGGCGGGGTGGCCACGGGGGTCCTCCCGCTCTTCCCACGGGAGTCCAGCCTGCTGTCCAAGACCGTCGAGAGCGACGACAACATCCCCCTGGACTCGAAGCGAGTCTTCCGGGCGCTCTCTAAGCGCCCCCAAGGCTCGGAGCGCCTCCTGGACTGGAACTACCGCGAGTCCGTGAGCGTCCCCAGGCGCTTTGCCGACAACCTGAACGGGGCAGTGGTGCAATATCGGGGGCTTCACACGAGGGCCAGCGCCGACCGCGCCGAGAGCCTCAGAACCCAGAAGCAGGTGATGAAGCGCGAGAAGTGGCAGGCTGTTCGATGTGTCAGGAGGTGCGGCGAGGCTGGGCGCGTCCACCAGGCGTGGCGGGAGCTGGTCTCCGAGGGTCAGGACCATGTCTGTCTCTGCCTGAGGATGATCGAAGGGATCTTCCCACGCGGGGACGCGGCGCCCGAGCCTCCGTGCATCAGGCGCGGAGCGGAGCCCGTTTCCAGGCGTGCCAGGCGCTCTTGACGGCCCCGAGAAGGTATGTCCTCGATCTTTTCGGCGGCGGCGGCGGGCTTCGCCGAGCTGCCGCCCGCTGGGGCCTGCCCGTAGTCAGTTTGGACTTACGGAACGCCCCAGATTAAGATCTGATAGTCAAAGTGAATAT
>CAUYUJ010001357.1:0-20000 GCA_963575745.1 Prorocentrum cordatum
AAAAGTGGATGAGCTCCGGATCCGGTTTTTTGTTGACGCTCGTTTTCCCTTGCAAAAAAACACTAGAAAATGAAAATTCTTGTTTTTACTTGATCAAATTGCAAGAATCCCTTGCAAAAAATAAGGTAAAGTGGACATTCGTGCGCGCAAGACGAAATCCTTCCCAAACCTTAGGTTTCGTAACGATTTTAACATAAAAACATCAAAAACCCAATGGTTTTCTCAGAAAAAATTGTCAAAATGTCCTTCCGCGCGCTCTTGCGGATTCCTAGGAAACCCACCAAATTTTAAACATTTCTGTTAAAAGGGCCTTTGCGAGGAACCTTTTCAGGTGCTTCGACCTTCTTCAACAACGGTTGCGAGCCTACGAGGGCCACCATCCCTTGCAAAAAATGACACGAAGTGCACATGCGCGCGGCCGCCGCGCGCGCGTGCCGAAATCCTGCCAAACATAATGTGATTTCAAAAATTTCAAGATGCGATGTTCCGAAAACATATGCAAACGCAAGACTTTCTCATCCGAAAAATATCAAAATCCACCCGCGGGCTCTTCATGAATCTTTAAAACCCAAGATGGCCCCAAGAGGCGCTCAAGCTGGCCCCAAGAGGCGCCCATGAGGCCGCAAGAGGCGCCCAAGATGGTCCCAAGAGGCCCCAAGAGGACTCCAAGAGGCCCCCAAGAGGTTCCAAAGAGGCTCCAAGTTGGCTCCAAGAGGCCCCCAAGATGGCCCCAGGAGGCGTCCAAGCGGCTCCAAGAGTCCTCCGGGAGGATCCAATAAGCCCCCAAGAGGCCCCAACATGCTTTCAAGAAGCCCCCCAAAGCCTCTCAAGAGGACCCCATGCGGTGCCAGGAGGCTTCCCCCCTTCCCCAAGAGGACCCCCAGCGGCCCCAGGAGGCTTCCCCCCTTCCTCTCACGCTCATATCCGTAGCCATCTCGGATCAAGGTATCGCCTGTGTTCTTGGATCATGGCTTTGACGGCGAAAGACCTTCACGAGCAGTATGGCGCAGAGCTGTCCCGGCCCCCCTTGGCCGACTGCGAGAGTGCGTATTATTTGCATCAGGCGCTCGCGGCAAAGGGTATCAATGCCAGTCACCAGGCGTGCAAGACTTGGTGGGCCAAGTATCGGGTTGTGACTGGCAAGGTCAGTATTTCTAGCGCCAAGGAGCTGGAGGGGCAGCACGGGTCTGCCATCCGCCACCTGGGCATCGAGTATAATACCGCTTACAAATTATGCCGGGCGCTCCGACAGTTGGATCCACCACTGTATGTGCCAGAGAGGGTCGCAACGGCGTGGCTACTGCAGTATTCATCGAAAGACACGCTTGTCCAAGTGCAGAACGCTGGCCATCTGGAGAGCTGGTATGGAGAACGTATTCGCAAAGACATGCTCGAGGGGACCACTGACGGGGCCGTCTTGAAGCAGTGGCTCCTTGGACATTTATCTGTATCTGCTAACGCCAGGGTATGCCAGAAGTGGCTCACCATGCGGGGCACATGCGGGGCCCAAACAAGTGATCAACCTCTGCGGGTGTGTACTCCGCGCCAGTGTAGTATCCACGATCGTCCGCGCGCCACGAAGTGAAGTGTCCTGACGTCATAGGGCGGGAAGCTGGGTGTGGGTGGTTCCCGAGAGTCGTGAGGATGTTTGGTAGAGCTTGCATTGCCCCCCCACGAAGTGGGGGTATTGGCTGGCGTCGCATGAAAACCTGGCACTGGGGAGAACACTGAGCGTTCGGGTAAAATGATTGTTGTTGTTGTTGTTGTTTGTTTGTTTGTTGTTGTTGAACATTATTTATTCTAAAGAATAATTATTGTTGGGCCCCCTGGTGCGCGCCCCCCCTGCGCCGCCTAGGCCGCAGCTACATTTTCATCATTTTCGTGAGGAAGCCTCAGAAGGTGAATGAAGCTTCGCGGATCCGTTTTTTTTGTGACGCTCGTTTTCCCTTGCAAAAAACGCAGTAGATGATTAGAAATCTGTTTTACTTGATCATGAAAGCAAATTGCAAGAATCCCTTGCAAAAAATAAGGTAAAGTGGACATTCGTGCGCGCAAGACGAAATCCTTCCAAAACCTTAGGTTTCGTAGCGATTTTAACATAAAAACATCAAAAACCCAATGCTTTTCTCAGAAAAAATTGTCAAAATGTCCTTCCGCGCGCTCTTGCGGATTCCTAGGAAACCCACCAGATTTTAAGCATTTCTGTTAAAAGGGCCTTTGCGAGGAACCTTTTCAGGTGCTTCGACCTTCTGCAACAACGGTTGCGAGCCTACGAGGGCCACCATCCCTTGCAAAAAATGACACGAAGTGCAAACTCGCGCGTTGCCGAAATCCTGCCAAACATAATGTGATTTCAATAAATTCAAGATGCGATGTTCCGAAAACATATGCAAACGCAAGACTTTCTCATCCGAAAAATATCAAAATCCCCCCGCGGGCTCTTCATGAATCTTTAAAACCCAAGATGGCCCCAAGAGGCGCTCAAGATGGCCCCAAGAGGCGCCCATGAGGCCGCAAGAGGCGCCCAAGGATGGTCCCGAGTGCCAGCCAAGAGGACTCCAGAGGCCTCCCAAGTAGGGTTCCAAAGAAGCTCCAAGTTGGCTCCAAAGGCCTCCAAGATTGGCTCCCCAGGAGGTTCCCCACGCGGCTCCAAGAGAGTCCTCCGTGAGGAATCCATAAGCCCCCAAGAGGCCCCAACATGCTTTCAAGAAGACCCCCAAAGCCTCTCAAGAGGACCCCATGCGGCGCCAGGAGGCTTCCCCCCTTCCCCAAGAGGACCCCCAGCGGCCCCAGGAGGCTTCCCCCCTTCCTCTCACGCTCATATCCGTATCCATCTCGGATCAAGGTATCGCCTGTGTTCTTGGATCATGGCTTTGACGGCGAAAGACCTTCACGAGCAGTATGGCGCAGAGCTGTCCCGGCCTCCCTTGGCCGACTGCGAGAGTGCGTATTATTTGCATCAGGCGCTCGCGGCAAAGGGTATCAATGCCAGTCACCAGGGCCCGCGCGCGTCACGTGCATCGAGAATCATGGGTATGGCAACGGCGACGGAGGCGGCGGCGGCGACGGCGAGGGTGACGGCGGCGACGGCGACGGCGACGGCGACGGCGACGGTGACGTATCGTCCTCAGCCTCAGTCTCCGCCTGCCTCAGCACCAGCCTGCCTCAGCGACGGCCTCAGCCTGTCTCAGCCTCAGCCTGCATCAGCTCAGCGTGTCCCAGCCTCAGCCTGCTCCAGCTTCAGCTTCACCCTCAGCCTCGGCCTCAGCCTGCGTGAGCCTCTTTTGCTCTCATGTCTATCATACGTTTCATGTTCTATACGTATCATACATGACACGGGGATGTGTGTCAAAACATGCCCCAGAAATGTGACCAACTCTGGTGTGTATGTGTCCCATGGCTAGCAGACGTATCATGTGCAATATGTATCATGTGCAACGCGGCTCACGTGTAATATGTGCTCCGAGGGCTTTCCCACGGAGTCGCCAGACCCATCTGGGGATCTTGGGAGGGCCTCCCAGGGCCCTGTGGTTATGTATTCTCTTTAGGCCTTCGGCCCCAGCCGCCAGACATCTCTGGGTATCTGGGGGGTTCCCAGGGCCCGATTGTCTTAGTTTCTGTGACCCGATTCCCAGGGGAAGTTTATGAGGGCGTCTGGGGGGTTCCCAGGGGAAGTCTATGAGGCCTGTGGGTTCAAATAAAAAGATGAAGTGAGTATGCCTGCTCTGGTCGCATGTGCGGCGGCGGACTTCGTCTTTCCGACGGCGCTCGCATGAGTGTTCTGCGTGTACGGTCGTATGGACTTTGGCATTTGGGCACATGTATGCGGTTCGCCTCTGTTTGTACGTAGCGGTTTCTGCTCAAGCCGCTTACTGTATATCGCGAGATCGTATTCACCTCCATATTGCCGGCCTTCCGTATGGCTTCCCAGATGGCCGGTCGGCTCGACCCCGTGACGGGCGAGTATTACCCAAGCGATGATGAAGTGCGCTACAGTATGGAGCGCTGGCACACGCCACCCAACCACGAGGCGTATGCGCGGCGCTGGCCCAAGCAGTGTGGCTCGGAGAGGTGGTTCGCGTGCGGTATCTTCTTCCCTATTCTATGGGAGGGTGTCAAGGGCGTATGCCTCGCCGTATCGAGCGTTATGTCCACGAGGCAGTCGAAGACGAACAACGACCCGGACTACCAGCACAGTATGGGGGGCATCCCCGAGCCGGAGTGGCTTTACTTCGACGCCTTCTTCTACGCGCACGCGGTATTCGGGAACTTCTCGGTATTCCAGGATGAGAGGCTTGGGAAGCCCATTGGCTACCTTCTGCACGTATTCGACACGCTGTGCACCGCGCGAGGTATCGTCGCCTGGAAAGCCAACCTCTTCGTCCACCCAGGCCAGTGGGTGTATAGCAGTATGCGGTATTTGCTCGGTCAGCTCGCTATTCCCATTCATGCGGAGATCGTGTCCGGCCTCTCCTACAGGGCCCTCGCCACCTTGGACGTATTCATTGCGTATCACGCGGCCTTCATGGGTACGGACCCGCAGAAAATGGCCATTTGGAACGTATCCCCTGAGGTCGGCCCAGAGATGAAGTATCCGCGTCAAGACCAGTGGTGGTGGTTGCCCGTATGGCGGTCTTTTGGTCAGAGCGACGAGTATCCGAACATGCTCGATTGCCCGGCCTTGCCACCGCAGGTCCACAACGTGCTCGCGTTAGCACTGCCGTATGCAAGCCCCGGCTCTCTCGCCAGCAGGCGTATCGGCAATATCATTGGGCATTTGGGAGCGCACGGGTATCAGCCAGGCCCGCACCTGCATCAGCCAGGCAGCCATGTACCCAAGCGCCTTTGCGACGTCGCAGACGACGAGTCGCCTTAGTATGCGTCTGGGTGAGTATACTCCTACGTGTGACTGGACCTGTTTGCGAAAGCAGGAGAAAGTATGGCACCCCTTTGTGTCCAGAGCCGCGCCGTCTGCGTTATTCCTTTCTCGCTTCTCTCCTTTCCTCCTTGTCCTGCTCCTCCTCCCCCTCTTGCGCCTCGGAGCCGTATTGGAACTGTCGATGGCCATCTCCCTGTCTCCCTCGCATGTCTGCTTGTACATATGTATAATTTCAGAACTAAACGTGCATGTGATCGTTTAGAACATGGTGGACCGTGCGTATGTCACGAACCTTGTGTACTTTCTCTCCCTCCGTCTGGCTGTGCACGCGCGCGTTGGGCAGTGGGAGTTAGGATCACAGCGCCACCAGTGTATGAGCAATGCATGCGTCATCCTTGGGACTGTATAACAGCAGAAACAGACAACATTGCATCGCAGCGGGACAGCCATCGGGACAACCATCGGGACAACCATCGGGACAACCATTTGGACAAGCATCGGGATAACGATCGGGACAACCATAACCATCAGGACAACCCTCGGGGCAACCATCGAGACAACCATCGGGACAACGATACCTTCTCTCTTGTGTCCTCCCACATCCCTCAGGAAGTTGCCCTAAAGATGTGACCGACTCCTCTCTCTCCTTCTCTCTGTCTCTCGCTCTTTCTCTGCTTCATATCCATCATACGTAACACATCTACTTGTGTAATCGCCTTCCCAGGAATTTGCCTCAAAAATGTGACCAACTATCTTGGCACTGCGTACCATCTCACGTGTACCGTGTACCACATCTTCTCAGGTTGCCTCACACATGTGACGAATATCTTTCTATCTCTCTCTCCACTGGCTCTCTGTCTTGCTCTCTCTCTCTCTCTCTCTGTCTCTCTGTACTCTCTCCTCTCCTCTCCTCTCTGGCTCTCTGTACTATGTATGTCATACGCAACAAATGCAAACCATGCGGGCACATAAAAGGGCCCAACAAGTGTCAAACCTCTGCGGTTTGTACTTCCACGCCAGTGTATATCCACGATCGTCGCGCCCACGAAGTGAAGTGTCCTGACGTCATATGCGGGAAGGCTGGGTGTGGGTGGTTCCCCGAGGTCTGTGGATGTGTTGGTATAGCTTGCTTGCCACCCCCCCGAAAGTGGGTGTATTGTCTGCGTCGGGGGGCATGAAAACCCTGGGCACTGTGGGAGAACACGAGCGTTACGGGTAAAAATGGTATTGTTTGTTGTTGTTGTTGTTGTTGTTATGGTTGTTATTGTTGCTGCTGCTGTTGTTGTTGATGCTACTGCTGTTGTTGTTGTTGTTGAAGATTATTATTTTTAAAGAATAATTATTGTTGGGGCCCCTGGTGCGCGACCCCCCCGCCGCGCCTAGGCCGCAGCCTCATTTTCATCATTTTCGTGAGGAAGTCTCAGGTAAAACGATGTCATCCAGATCCGGTTGTTTTGTTGACGCCCGCTTTCCCTTGCAAAAAACACTATAAAATGAATTTTCTTGTTCTAACCATAACCAACTTCAAAGAATCCTTTTTTGGAAAAAATGACTCTAGGTGCACTACAGTCAGCGCGCGCAATATGATCCTTCCCAAACCTCAGTTTTCGTAGCGAATTTTAACATTACCAACTATGAAAAAAACAAAACCAGAACCCAATGGTTTTTTTCAAAAAAAAAAGTTTCAAACTTTCATCTTGCGCGCTCTTGCGGATTTTTGAGGAAACCCAATATTTTTTCAACATTTCTGTCAAACGGGCTCTTGCGAGCAACTTTTTCACGTGCTTCGAACTTCTGCAACAACGGTTGCGCGCATGCCAGGGACATCATCCCTGTCAAATAATACCATATTGGACACATTCGTTTTTTCTTCGCGCGCGCACGCCGTCGTCGTCGGCCGCGGGGCCCTGAATAGTAGCCACTGTCGTCCGCATGCCACGAAGTGAAGTGTCCGAACGTCATAGGGCGGGAAGCTGGGTGTGGGTGGTGGCGAAGAGTCGTTTGGAAATTTGGTAGAGCTTGAGCCGGCCCCCCCACAAAGTGGGGGTATTGCCCGCCTCCTATGAAAACCCTGGCACTGGTGAGAACGGAGTGTCCCCACGTGCTAGTAATTGTTGTTGTTGTTGTTGAACATTATTAATTCTAAAGAATAATTATTGTTGGGGCCCCTGGTGCGCGCCCCCCCCGCCGCGCCTAGGCCGCAGCTACATTTTCATCATTTTCGTGAGGAAGCCTCAGGTAATACGATGTCATCAAGATCCGGTTGTTTTGTTGTAATCCGTTTTCCCTTGCAAAAAACACTATAAAATTACATTTCTTGTTCTAATATAATCAAATTTCAAGAATCCCTTGCAAAAAATAAGGTAAAGTGGACATTCGCGCGCGCAAGACGAAATCCTTCCAAAACTTTAGTGTTCGCAGCGATTTTAACATAAAAACATAAAAAACCAATGGTTTTTCAACAAAAAATTGTCAAAATCTCATCCCGCGCGCTCTTGCGGATTCGTAGGAAACCCAACACTTTTTAAACATTTCTGTCAAACGGGCTTTTGCGAGCAACTTTTTCGAACTTCTGCGACAACGGTTGCGCACCTGCCAGGGCCATCATCCCTGTCAAATAATCCCATGCGGGACACATTCGTTTTTTCTTCGCGCGCGCACGCCGAAATCTCCAAAAACCATTGGGTTCTTAAGAATTTTAGCACCGCGCATCATAAAATCACACGAATCGCACCGTAGGTCCTCGAAAAACACCTGCACGACTTTTCAAAAATTTCTACCCGCGCGCGCTGTCCGAATCCAAAAAAACCATGGTTTTGTGGGAAGGCTTAACAAATGTTTCTGTGGAAGGCTTTGAACAACTTCTGTGGGTTTTAACAAGGCTTAACAACTTCTGTGGGTGTACGAACGTAGGCTTAACAACTTCTGTGGGTGTGTACTCCACGCCAGTGTAGTAGCCACGGTCGTCCGCAGGCCACGAAGTGAAGTGTCCGAACGTCATAGGGCGGGAAGCTGGGTGTGGGTGGTGGCGAAGAGTCGTGTGGATATTTGGTAGAGCTTGCACTGCCCCCCCACAAAGTGGGGTATTGGCTGGCGTCGCATGAAAACCCTGGCACTGGTGAGAACACTGAGCGTTCGGGTAAAGTGATTGTTGTTGTTGTTGTTGTTGTTGTTGTTATGGTTGTTGTTGTTGTTGTTTTTGATAAAGCCGGCTGCCAGGCACAAGGTGCGGGGGGGTGGCGAACAACGAGCAACAAAACGACGGGGCCCGGGGCCCGAGAAGGGCCAATCGGGTCTGCACGGGATTCCATAGGTGACCCCATGAGGTTCCGTACGGATTCCATAGGGGTCCCATGATGTTCTGTAGGGATTCCAAAGGAATCCCATGAGGTTCTGTAGGGATCCCACAGGGGCCCCAGGAGGTCTCGGGTCCAGTTCGGCGCACCACTCACACGTTTCGTGGCCCCAGTGGGCTTCACCGAAGGATTCGGGTCAATTTCGGCACACCCCTCACATGTTTCGTGGCCCCACGGGGGGCTCCACCAAAGGCTTTGAGCCCATTTCGGCACACCCCTCACATGTTCCGTGGCCCCAGTGAGATTCACCGAAGGTTTCGGGTCAAGTCCACAGGGGGCTTCACCGAAGGCCTCGGGACCAATTCGGCACACCCCTCCCACGTTTCGTCGCCCCAGTGGGTTTCACCGAAGGCTTCGGGTCAGTTTCGGCACACATCTCGCACGTTTCGTGGCCCCAGTGGGCTCCACCTAAGGTTTTGGTTAAATTTCGGCACAGCCCTCACACGCTTCGTGGTTCCACAGGGGGCTTCACCGACGGCCTCGGGTCCACTTAGGCGCACCCTCACACGCTTCGTGGCCCCACAGGGGGCTCCGCCGAAGGCCTCGGGTCCAGTTCGGCTCGCCCCTCATACGTTTCACCGAAGGTTTCGGCCAATTTCGGCACACCTCACGGTCCCTGGTCCAAGTTGGTTTCACCGAAGGATTCGGGCCAATTTTGGCACATCCTTCACACATTTCGTGGCGCCAGTGGGTTTCACCAGATGTTTCGGGCCAATGTCGGCACACCCTTCCCACGCTTCATGGCCCCAGTTGGCTTCACCGAAGGTTTAGGGCGAATTTCGGCACACCCCTCACACGGTTCGTGCCCCCACAAGGGGGCTCCACCGAAGGCCTCGGGTCCATTTCGGCGCACCCTTCGCACGTTTCGTGGCCCCACAGGGGGTTCCACCGACGGCTTCGGGCCCATTTCGGCACAGCCCTCGCACGTTTCGTGGCCGCAGTGAGATCCACCGAAGGATTCGGGTCAAGTCCACAGGGGGCTGAACCGAAGGCCTCGGGTCCAGATCGGCACACCCCTGACACGTTTCGTGGCCCCAGTGGGTTTCACCGAAGGTTTCGGGTCAACTTCGGCACACCCCATGACACGCTTCGTGGCCCCACGGGGGGCTCCACCAAAGGCATTGAGCTCATTTCAGCACAGCCCTCACACGTTTCGTGGCCCCAGTGAGGTTCACCGAAGGTTTTGGTTTAATTCTTCACGCTTCGCGTATCCCCACCAGCCCATCTCAAACCAGCAACTCTTGCGAAGCATGCCGACAGTCGTGTTTTTCAGGCGTGTTTCCGCCTGCCCCCGCATATCTCCCCTGTTCCTCCTTCCTCCCGCCTCCTTGTACATCCTCCTTGTGGTGGGAGCGGGAGAAGGACGAGGCGGAGGAGGAGGGAGAGAAAGCGCTCCTCGTGGTTTGAGTCGTTTGGGGTTTCTCGTCCTGGTGTGAGTCGTTCGGGCCCTTCTTCCTGGTGTGAGTCGTTCGGGCTCTTCGTGGTGTGAGTCGTTCGGGCTCTTCGTCCTGGTGTGAGTCGTTCGGGCTTCTCGTGGTGTGAGTTGTTCGGGCCCCTCGTCCTGGTGTGAGTCGTTCGGGCCCCTCCTCCTGGTGTGACTCGTTCGGGCTCCTCGTGGTGTGAGTCGTTCGGGGCCCTTGTCGTGGTGTGAGTCGTTCGGGCTCCTCGTGGTGTGAGTCGTTCGGGCGCTTCGTCCTGGTGTGAGTTGTTCGGGCCCCTCCTTGTGGTGTGAGTCATTCGGGCTCTTCGTGGTGTGAGTCGTTGGGGCCCCTCGTCCTGGTGTGAGTCGTTCGGGCTCCTCGTGGCGTGAGGCGTTCGGGCACCTCGTCCTGGTGCAAGTCGTTCGGGCCCCTCGTAGTAGGAGGAGCAGTAGTAGTAGTAGTAGTAGTAGTAGTAGTAGTAGTAGTAGTAGTAGTAGTAGTAGTAGTAGTAGTAGTAGTAGTAGTAGTAGTAATAGTAGTATAGTAGTAATAGTAGTAGTAGTAGTAGTAGTAGTAGTAGTAGTAGTAGTAGTAGTAGTAGTAGTAGTAGTAGTAATAGTAGTAGTAGTAGTAGTGGTAGTAGTAGTAGTAGTAGTAGTAAGGGAGTAGGAGTAGGAGTCAAGCTAGCCAGCTCGAGCGAGTCAAGCATGGCATGCCCAGTCCCACCCGCCCTCCCACAACATAAGAAGCAAAGCTGGCACAACTGGGGGCCGAAGTCACACCGGCCAGCCGGTTTGGTACAGCTGATGCGGCCGCGATGGCGGTTGCCGACGGGAACTGGCGAGCGCGTGTTGAATGCCGCGCACGCATTGCCAGACGAGTCGAGAATGGCCCGGTACACCGCAGGAAGCCAGAAGGCCCCAACTTGTATTGTTTTTTTATAAAGGGGGGGTTTGGATGGGCGGGCGCGGGGTGTGCGCCGCATCCCATTCCTGCCAAGCATTTTGCGACGTGGACGACAGGACGTCCATGCTGAGAGGAAAAACGTTGGTGCGCGGCGCCGAGGCGAGAGCGACATGTCACCCCTTCGCGCGGGGTGTGCGCCGCGTCCCATTCCTGCCACGCATTTTGCGACGTGACGACAGCACGACCATGTTGACAAGAAAAACAAAAACTGTGTATTGTCTTTTGCAGATTAGAATGGGACGGATTGGATGGGCGGGCGCGGGGTGCGCGCCGCGTCCCATTCCTGCTATGCATTTTGCGACGTGGACGACAGGACGTCCATGCGACGGTGCCAGTGACGGCGACGACTCTAGAAGGATTTGAGCATGCGCTCGCGGCGACGCGCGCGCATGTCGCCCGCGTGGTATTTTTTGCACAGGATTCGCGGCCTGGGTGCATGACAGAGCATCGCGAGTGCACCGCGCGATGACGCCAAATCGCTGGATTTGACCGAATTCTTAAGATTCCTATGGTTTTCCGATGATTTCAGCAAGAGAGCCGGGCAGGACATTTGTAGAATTTTTGTGAAAAAGGCAGAGGGTTTTTGATGTTTTTATGTTGAAATGCTTGCAAACACACGGTGTTCGGTAGGATTCTGACATGAACGCGCGCGTGTGCTCTTTGTGGTATTTTTTGCAATGGATTATCGCCGTGGACGACAGGACGTCCATGTCGAGAGGAAAAAATTAGAACAATTTTGATTTTGTATTGTTTTTTACAGGTTAGGATGGGACCACCCGGATGCGGCCCCTATCTGCCGGCCTGAAGGGGGGAGTCGGAGTATATTCTAATAAGGAATAAGGATAGGAGTAGTAGTAGTAGTAGTAGTAGTAGTAGTAGTAGTAGTAGTAGTAGTAGTAGTAGTAGTACTAGTAGTAGTAGTAGTAGTACTAGTGCTAGTAGTAGTAGTAGTAGTAGTAGTAGTAGTAGTAGCAGTAGTGGTAGTAGTAGTAGTAGTAGTAGTAGTAGTAGTAGTAGTAGTAGTAGTAGTAGTAGTAGTAGTAGTAGTAGTAGTAGTAGTAGTAGTAGTAGTAGTAGTAGTCGTAGTTAGTAGTAGTAGTAGTAGTAGTAGTAGTAGTAGTAGTAGTAGTAGTCGTAGTAGTAGTAGTAGTAGTAGTAGTAGTAGTGTAGTAGTAGTAGTAGTGTAGTAGTGGTTAGTAGTAGTAGTAGTAGTCGTAGTAGTAGTAGTAGTAGTAGTCAGTAATAGTCGTAGGTAGTAGCTAATAGTCCTAGTCGTAGTCGTAGTCGTAGTTCGTAGTCGTAGTCTTAGTCGTAGTCGTAGTAGTAGTAGTAGTAGTTACCGTAGTAGTAGTAGTAGTAGTTGTTCGTAGTCGTAGTCGTAGTAGTCGTAGCAGTCGTTAGTAGTAGTAGTAGTAGTGGTAATAGTAGTAGTAGTAGTAGTAGTAGTAGTAGTAGTAGTAGTAGTAGATAGTAGTAGTAGTAGATAGTAGTAGTAGTAGTAGTAGTAGTAGTAGTAGTAGTAGTAGTAGTAGTAGTAGTAGTAGTAGTAGTAGTAGTAGTAGTAGTATAGTAGTAGTATAGTAGTAGTAGTAGTAGTAGTAGTAGTAGTAGTAGCAGCAGCAGCAGCATGAGTAGTAGTAGTAGTAGTAGTAGTAGTAGTAGTTAGTAGTAGTAGTAGTAGGTAGTCGTAGTCGTAGTCGTAGTAGTAGTAGTAGTAGTAGTAGTAGTAGTAGTAGTAGTAGTAGTAGTAGTAGTAGTAGTAGTAGTAGTAGTAGTAGTAGTAGTAGTAGTAGTAGTAGTAGTAGTAGTAGTAGTAGTAGTAGTAGTAGTAGTAGTAGTAGTAGTAGTAGTAGTAGTAGTAGTAGTAGTAGTAGTAGTAGTAGTAGTAGTAGTAGTAGTAGTAGTAGTAGTAGTAGTAGTAGTAGTAGTAGTAGTAGTAGTAGTAGTAGTAGTAGTAGTAGTAGTAGTAGTAGTAGTAGTAGTAGTAGTAGTAGTAGTAGTAGTAGTAGTAGTAGTAGTAGTAGTAGTAGTCGTAGATGTCTTTTGGGAGCCTCTTGGAGGCCTTTTGGGGCGTCTTGGGGGCCTCTTGGCGACCCCAGGGGCTTCTAGGAGCGCCTTGGGTGCCTTGGGGGAGCCTCTTCGGGCCTCTTGGGGGCCTCTTGGATGCCGTTTGGGGCGTCTTGGGGGCCTCTTGGCGGCCCCAGGGGCTTCCAGGAGCGTCTTGGGTGCCTCGGTGGAGCCTCTCGGGGCCTCTTGGGGGCCTCTTGGGGGCTTCTTGGGGGGCAAGGGCATACACGAGGCTCAAGACGGCGAGAAATGGAGACATTCAGAGGCGCCGACAGAAGGAGGCAATTGCGCAGGAACACGAGTTCATCATCACGCATCGGAGGACCAAGCACCTCAACGCAAAGGAGCAGGGGAGGTGGCAGGCCAGGTGCGGACTGCTGGCTGCTGGGTTACTCCGAGGAGCGCATCAGGAAGCAAAGTTGCAGCAATGGATGCAGGAGAGCCAGGGCAAGATGAAGGAGTACGACCAGAAGCTACTCAAGGAGAGGCGAGCACGCTGGGCAGACAGGTTGCAGGAGGCGGCAGCAGGAGCAGCGGGTGGTCTACACAAGTTGAGCAAGGCTGCATCAGTATGGAGACCGCGTAGGGCAGGCTCCATGGAGGACTCGGCGGGCCCCATCGGGGCAGCTGAGTACACCCTCGACGAGTGGAAAGTGGTCTGGAGGGTCGGCGAGCAGATCCAGAAGGTGGAGCGGCCGTGGGAGCGCGAAGAGCGTGACAAACTCGAGCCCTTCACAGGCCAGGACGTCGACAAGCTTAAGGAGGTAGCGCGCACCTTCAGGAAAAAGACGGGGGTCGGAGTCGACAGGTGGCACCCCTCTATGCTGCAGGGTGCGTCGGACGAGGCCTACGTCAAGCTGTTGGGCGTCTACGTGGAGGTGGAGCGGACGCTGCGCTGGCCCATCCACATGGGTATTGTGCTATTCTTCATGATCCCGAAGACCTACACCACGGACAGGGTCATCGGGCTTCTGCCCACCGCCATCAGGGTGTGGGAGATTATGCGAGAGCCGTACATGGTCGAGTGGGCCAAGAAGAACTATCGGAGCTGGGATTGCACGAGCTACGGTAATGCGGCGGAGGACGCGGCCTGGGAGGTGTTGCTCAGCCACGAGATGGACGATGTCGAGGAGCAGAGCGAGGAGACGCAGGCGACGGTCACGGCCGTTTTGGACTTGGTAAAGGCCTTTGAGAAGGTCAGCTTGCACGTGTTGTGGGAAGCGGGAAAGCAGCTCAAGTTCAACACAGGGGTGCTGGCGGTGGTGTGCTCATACTTCGCCATGTCCAGGCGCCTCATCGTAGGGGACTCAGTGTCCAGTGAGACAGAGACGGTCACCACCATCATCGCGGGTAGCAAGTTCTCGGTATGTTTCCTGAAGATGGTCATACAACCCACGGTGGATGGCCTGGTGGTCGAAAGACCGAGGGCGCGCTGGAGGATGTACGTGGGCGGCCTGTGCTTACGGCTGCGACAGCAGCATAGGCACATAGTCACGGAGTTCGGAGAGACGATTGACAGTTGCTTCCGAGGATTCGAGAGGCTAGGCCTGAAGTCACTGAAGTTCTCCGTGGGCAGCAAGGGCAAAGGTGCAGTGATGGCGAGCACCAAGTGGGCGCGGAGGGCTGTGACAGGGCCGATGCAGGAGCGAGGTATGCCAGTGGTGAAGGCATGTCCATACTTGGGGGTCGACATCGTCACGCACGGCACGGCGGTGGAGACCAAGAGCGGCAAAAAGGCACGCTGTCATGAAGGTCAGGAGTCGCAGGTTGCTCGCTCTAAAGGGCGGGCGAAAAATGACCGAGGGGGTTTGCTTGGTGTAGAAGTGTTGCCTGAAGCGCTCGGTTATGCATGGGTGCGAGTGCTTGGGCATGCCAGACCACCAGCTTCGACAGCTACGGCGAGAGGCAGGGAGATTATTTCCAGGGGGACGAGGAGCTCGCAGCCTCACCTTGCAGCTGGCAGTGGCGCAGGAGGAGCCTACATACGAGGTCACAGAGGCGCCCGTAGTTAGGTGGGCGCGGGCAGTATGGCATGGCGTACATGACGAGGATGGGGGAGGTCAACGGGATAACGTAGCCACCATGTTGTAGCAGGCATGGAGGCGGCAGCAGCAGGAGGTCGGTATGAAGCCTGCTTGGGCCCGAGTGCGAGGTCCAGCAGGGGCAGTCATCATGTCAATGAGGAGGGCTACGTGGACATGGCCTCCGTGGCACACTTTCGTCTCAAAGGAGGGTTTCGTGCTGAACATGCAGGAGGGTGTGCCCCATGGACATCGCGGCGATGGTGCGCAAGGACGTGCAGGCAACCCTCTGGGAGGGGTGGGCGCAGGCGGAGGAGTTCAAGAGCCTGAGCCCAATGCCGTTGCTGGCGCCAGCAGTCGCGCAGCTACGAGCACGTGATTTCCCGAAACATGCGAGGAATGCGGCGAAGAAGGTCTTCGTCGGAGGTGCGTGGGCTATGGAGAAGCTGTGCAGGTGCAACATCGCACCCGCGGACATTTGCTTGGCCTGCGGAGAGGCGGTGGGCACCGAGCATCATCGGTACTACAAGTGCCATGCGCTTAGGAGCCAGAGGTTGCAGGCGCAGGCGGACTGGCAGCACGTGGCGGAGCAGCAGGACGCCAACATGCTGTGGACGCGCGGGCTGGTGAGGTCGCCAGAGGCGGACTGGAAGTTTGTGGGAATCGAGGAGGACCAGTACTACGGACAAGTGGTCGACGGTGAGGAGGACTACTTCGCAGGCGACATCGTTTGCGACGGCCCGAAGCTCGGATACAGCGACTGGGCGCAGACGGGCTGGGCAGCGATGTCCCTCAACGACAGCGGCGCCGCGAAGATGCAGATGTGGGGTCCGCTGCCGTGCTCGCTACCGATCCACAGGAGTGTTAAGAAAGCCGAGATGCGGGCCTTCCTCAAGGTGCTGGAACGGATGCTGCCGCCAGGGCACGTCTACACGGACCACAGAGGCATCGTGGAAGGCTTGCAGAGAGGAGAGCGGTGGTGCACGAGCTGGAAGCGCCCACATGCAGACCTGTGGCGAAGGATCTGGCATAAGGTGAAGGACCTGGACCTGGACATTCATTGCGTGAAGCACGTAAAGGCCCACAGGTCCAAGAGCAGGATCGGGCAGCTCGAGGGCGAGGACCTGGCGATTGCGAAGGGCAACGGCGAGGTGGACCTGCTGGCAAAGGTGGGCGCGGGGACGCACACTACGGCAAGCACCAAGCGCTGGAGGACCTTGCAGGGCGAGTACGTTGGGCGCTGCAGAACATTGGTTGGTGGTACCAAAAGATGGGCGGCACGTGGCCAGACGTGCCGCCCAAAGAGAAAGGTGTGCCGAGGCGAAGAGTGCCGAAGCCGATGCTGACCCTGACCGAGCACGACGTTGTGGAGAAGGGAGGCTGGCAGGTGTGCATGAGGTGTGGCTTTCGTGCGGCGTCCAAGAGGATGCGCCTGCAGATGTGGCAGGCGGAATGCGTGCGACCACTCTGGCAGGCAACAGGCGCGCGCAGCGCGGGGGCAGGCAGCTCGCTGGAGGCCAGCGTAGCCATCGCAGCGGAGGCCGCAGCTGCAGCAGCACCAGCAGCAGCACGGCCTGGATAACAACACGAAGTACATGCTGTGCCTGAGGTGCAGGGCAGGCCGCATCGTGTGGAAGCCCATGGGCCGTGCGTGGTGTGCGTGGTGTGCGGGGCTCACTCGGCAAGGCGTCGGGCGGGTCTCGGGGCTGCCTGCCCAGGCCCGCTGGCGCCCCGTGGGCGGTCCACCAAGGACGACGCGAAGAGGAAGAAGCGGGGCAGGATTCTGGCGGGTAAGAACCCGCAGAATGGCAAGCCGATGGAGCAGGGCGCCGTCCTGCCAGCTCGGCGAGGCGCTTGAGGAGCAGCTCCAGAAGCTGCAGAGGGGGGCGTTCAACTATGTGAGCATCGTGAACGTGAAGTCCGAGCTGGAGGGCAACCAGCTGGACCAGGCCAATCAGGCCTGAGGCTGGCCGCAGTCTGCGGTGGACGAGCCCTGTGGCGGGATCCGCTGGGGGCTTTGGGGAGAGGAAAAAAAAGGCTTCTTGGGGGCCTCTTGGAGGCCTCTTGGGGCCTCTTGGGGCTCTTTGGGAGGGGTCTGGGAGGTATATTGTGGCCATCTTTCGGGCGATCGATCACAGCTGGGGCTAGCATTTTTGTCAGTGCCCCCGTCGGGGCCACGATCCTCGTGAGGGGTGTCGAATTTTAGCCTTCCCAGGAGTCGAAAAAGGACCCTCTGACCACCCGCGAAACCCACTCTCCAGGTCCAGGGGGAGGGGGTCGGGGGAGGGGTAAACCCCTCCCCGAGGGGGAAGAAGGGGGGTTAAGAACACTCACGCGCTTCGTGGTTCCACAGGGGGCTCCACCGAAGGCCTCGGGTCCAGTTCGGCGCACACCTGAAACGTTTCGTGGCCCCAGCTGGCTTCACCGACTGATTCGGGACAATTTCGGCACACCGCTCACACGCTTTGGGGCTCCGCCGAAGGGCTCTGGTGCAGTTCGGCACACCCCCTCACATGTTTCGTGGCCCCATCGGGCTTCACCGAAGGTTTCGGACAAATTCCGACCACCCCTCACACGCTTCGTGGCCCAGTGGGTTCCACCGAAGGCTTTGGGTCCAGTTCGGCGCACCCCTCACGGTTTGTGGCCCCAGTGGGCTTCACCGAAGGATTCGGGTCAATTTCGGCACACACCTCACATGCTTCGTGGCCCCACAGGGGGCTCCACCGAATGCTTCGGGCATATTTCGGTACACCCCTCACATGTTTTGTGGCCCCAGTTAGCTTCACCGACGGTTTCGAGGCAAGTCCACATGGGGTCTGCACCGAAGGCCTCGGGTCCGTCTCCTGTATCGCGTTTCCCCACCCGCCCACCCAGAAACAATGCCCAGGCGAGTCGCCTTGATCAGAGAAGTGTCGCAGCATACAGCGGAACAAGGAGCAAACATGTGAATCCAACCGTGTGTGTTTCCGGCTTCTTGGTGTTGCCCTCTTTCCCTCCCTGCACCGGCCCTCCTCCTTTCTCCGTCCCCGCCTCTCCCTCCTCCTACCTCTTTCCCTACCTCTCTCCCTCCATCCTCCTCCTCTTCCGTTTCTTCCGTCCTCCCTCCCCCTCCCTCCCCCCCAATCCTCCCAATTTCTGCTTCCCTCTCGCCTCAAACAATACCGCCAGCCCAGTCGTAGTAGAATTAATATTCGTATTAGTATTAGTATTAGTAGAAGTAGGAGTAGTAGTAGTCGTCGTCGTCGTCGTCGCCGTAGTAGTCAGAGTCGTAGTAGTAGTAGTAGTAGTAGTAGTAGTAGTAGTAGTAGTAGTAGTAGTAGTAGTAGTAGTAGTAGTAGTAGACGCAGTAGCAGTAGTAGTATTAGTAGCAGTAGTAGTAGTAGTAGTAGTAGTAGTAGTCGTCGTCGTCGTCGTCGTCGTCGTCGTCGTCGTCGTCGTCGTCGTCGTCGTCGTCGTCGTCGTCGTCGTCGTCGTCGTCGTCGTCGTCGTCGTCGTCGTCGTCGTCGTCGTCGTCGTCGTCGTCGTCGTCGTCGTCGTTGTCGTCGTCGTAGTCGTAGTAGTAGTAGTAGTAGTAGTAGTAGTAGTAGTAGGAGTAGTAGGAGTAGGAGTAGGAGTAGGAGTAGGAGTCAAGCTAGCCAGCTCGAGCGAGTCAAGCATGGCATGCCCAGTCCCACCCGCCCTCCCACAACATAAGAAGCAAAGCTGGCACAACTGGGGGCCGAAGTCACACCGGCCAGCCGGTTTGGTACAGCTGATGCGGCCGCGATGGCGGTTGCCGACGGGAACTGGCGAGCGCGTGTTGAATGCCGCGCACGCATTGCCAGACGAGTCGAGAATGGCCCGGTACACCGCAGGAAGCCAGAGGTGGCCGGAGGAAGCCCGACGGTCTGACAGGACACCCCAAAGCATTTTTGTGAAAAAGCATTGGGTTTTTGATGTTTTTATGTTGAAATGCTTGCAAACACACGGTGTTCGGTAGGATTCTGACATGAACGCGCGAGTGTGCTCTTTGTGGTATTTTTTGCACAGGATTCGCGGCCTGGGTGCATGACAGAGCATCGCGAGTGCACCGCGCGATGACGTGAAATCGCTGGATTTGACCGAATTCTTAAGATTCCTATGGTTTTCCTATGATTTCAGCAAGAGAGCCCGGGCGGGAAATTTGTACAATTTTTGTGAAAAAAGCATTGGGTTTTTGATGTTTTTATGTTGAAATGCTTGCAAACACACGGTGTTCGGTAGGATTCTGACATGAACGCGCGCGTGTGCTCTTTGTGGTATTTTTTGCAATGGATTATCGCCGTGGACGACAGGACGTCCATGTCGAGAGGAAAAAATAAGAAAAATGTTGATTTTATATTGTTTTTTACAGGTTAGGATGGGACCACCCGGATGCGGCCCCTATCGGCCGGCCTGAGGGGGGAGTAGGAGTATATTCTAATAAGGAATAGGATAGGAGTAGGAGTCAAGCTAGCCAGCTCGAGCGAGTCAAGCATGGCATGCCCAGTCCCACCCGCCCTCCCACAACATAAGAAGCAAAGCTGGCACAACTGGGGGCCGAAGTCACACCGGCCAGCCGGTTTGGTACAGCTGATGCGGCCGCGATGGCGGTTGCCGACGGGAACTGGCGAGCGCGTGTTGAATGCCGCGCACGCATTGCCAGACGAGTCGAGAATGGCCCGGTACACCGCAGGAAGCCAGAGGTGGCCGGAGGAAGCCCGACGGTCTGACAGGACACCCCAAAGCATTTTTGTGAAAAAGCATTGGGTTTTTGATGTTTTTATGTTGAAATGCTTGCAAAAACACGGTATTCGGTAGGATTCTGACATGAACGCGCGAGTGTGCTCTTTGTAGTATTTTTTGCACAGGATTCGCGGCCTGGGTGCATGACAGAGCATCGCGAGTGCACCGCGCGATGACGTGAAATCGCTGGATTTGACCGAATTCTTAAGATTCCTATGGTTTTCCTATGATTTCAGCAAGAGAGCCCGGGCGGGAAATTTGTACATTTTTTTGTGAAAAAGCATTGGGTTTTTGATGTTTTTATGTTGAAATGCTGGCAAACACACGGTGTTCGGTAGGATTCTGACATGAACGCGCGCGTGTGCTCTTTGTGGTATTTTTTGCAATGGATTATCGCCGTGGACGACAGGACGTCCATGTCGAGAGGAAAAAATAAGAAAAATGTTGATTTTGTATTGTTTTTTACAGGTTAGGATGGGACCACCCGGATGCGCCCGCTATCTGCCGGCCTGAGGGGGGAGTAGGAGTATATTCTAATAAGGAATAA
>CAUYUJ010001357.1:25000-42500 GCA_963575745.1 Prorocentrum cordatum
ACGTCGACGATCGATCCGTTTCGATATCTGCTCCGGCCAGCCCGACTCGATTCGATTCCGATTAGCGTGTGATCCGATGCGGCCCAATGCTTGCATGGCGTTGTTGTGCATATTGGCGCAGTCGATTCGATTCGATTTCGATTCCGTGCCGTTGCGGTCAGATTCGATGAGCGTTCCGGTCCGACCCGATTTACGGCTGTTTCCGCCCGCCCGCAGGACAACCTGGACAGCTCCGGGTCCTTCGCGGTGCGGATCGACTTTGCCGCGAACGGGCTCTTCCGGGAGAGCTCCGCGAGGAAGGCAGTTGTCTTCGGAGAGGACGGGCATTACCCAAGCATATTTGCTCTGTGAAGAACTATGATCGCCTTCCCCCTTGGCTCCGCTGGAGGGGGGGGGGGCCACGTGCTGTGGGAGGTTGAAGGAAGAGGAGGATGAGGCGAAGGGGGAGAAGAAGGAGAGAGGGGAAGTGGGGGGGGATGGGGAAGCCCCGTCGGACGGTCAATCACCCCCCCCGTTGATAGATATCCCATCCAGAACATACCATGTGTGCGTCGGGCCCGTGGGGGCGATGCGCGCGCCCGGACGTCTGATGGCAGAGGCTCGTTGGTGGGCGCTCTGTGGCCATACCGCCATCTGTTTGTACTTCTGTTCGGCTTGTGCTTCTTGTTCGGCTTGTTCTGGACGATCCACTACTATCAGCTTGTGCTATCTGTTGGATTCGGGCGTGCGCTGCCAAATGGTGTCGCACAGTGCCTGCGAGCATGTCCTTCTGCGTCCCATCTTGGGGCCTGCGGGGACCTCTGGAGACCTCGAGGGGCCGCCGCTGCCGCAGGTGGCTGTCGTCGTCGTCGTCGTCGTCGTCGTCGTCGTCGTCGTCGACGTCCCAAGGAGATGAGCGTGCGCGTCGAGCCCGCGGCGCTGACCGCGGCCAGCGACGGCGGCCGCGAGGTGCTCGCGGCCGTGCGCGGCGGCGCCTCTGGCAGCGGGGCCCCCGCGGCCTCGGTGCTGGGCTGGCTCATCGTGCGAGGCCCGCGCCGCCCCGACAACGGTGTGGCGACCACGCCGCGTGGTGAACCGGTGGGGGCTCGGGGATTCTGCGAGCTGGCGCTCTGCATCCTTCGTCGGGGACTTCGCGGTGAAGCAGGCATCCTCCACCGGCTCGACATCGAGGGGTAGCCGAAGGATCTTCCACTGGGTCCACTCCAGAGCTAGGGTGTCCCACCAGCCAGTGTGTGTGGGGGACTCGGGGTCACCTGCGCGGCTTTGGGACTCGAGTCGTGCTCCCAGGATGTCTCGGGCGACGGGGGCCTCCGAGGTCCCAGAACCGTGCGGTGACGAACCGCCCGGTGAGGTCGTCGGGGTTGCCGAGGCCACCGCGCGGTCCGTCACCGCACTGCTTTGGGCCCCAAGGGCGCCCCCCTTCTCAAGGGAGTACAGACCCATCCCTCCACGCACAGCGTACTCGAGTGCGGGCAGATTTCTCGCTGCCTGTAGATGAGAGAGAGAGAGAGAGAGAGAGAGAGAGAAAGAGAGCGACAGAGAGAGAGAAGGATGGCATAAACGTGCTCTCTCGGAACTCCGCGCGGAGTTCCTGGATCGGCGCCGTGCCGCTCTGGCGGCGCCTCTGCCGCCGCCCCTGGTGCGCCAAGGAGGGGGCTCAGCGCAGATCCAAGAAGTCCGTGGACAAAAGCACACAAACAACACATATCAGCCAGCCAAGGAATCAGAGGAATCAAGCATGCTTGGAATCCGCAGCTCAGCAAGCAGCAAGCGTGCAAGCAAGCGCGCAAGCAAGCGCGCAAGCAACCACGCAAGCAAGTAAGCGTGCAAGCGCGCAAGCAATCGTGCAAGCGTGCAAGCGCGCAAGCAAGCAAGCAAGACAGCAAGCAAGCAAGCAATCGTGCAAGCGCGCAAGCAAGCAAGCAAACGTGCAAGCGCGCAAGCAAACCAGCGCGCAAGCAAACAAGCAGGCAGGCAAGCAAGCAAGCAAGCTGGCAGGCATAGGCATAGGCATCGGCGTAGGCATAGGAGTTAATCGGGGGGGAGGCATCGTGGAGCATGCACCGGACTTTGCTTCTCGCCGCCAGACCTTTGTCGCGCGGCCGCGACCGAAAAACAATATCCCCACCAACCCATCCAGAGACGATGCCCAGGAAAACTGAAGGACAAAGGGAAGAAGAGACTCACATAGTGAACCGGAGCGGGCAACAACGGTGATTTGGGAGATCTTTTGTGGCCAAGGTTGCAAGTGTTTTTGCTGGTGCTTTTGCTCCTGCTGGTGCTGCTGCTGCTGTTGCTGTTGCTAGTGCTGCTGCTGTTGTTGCTGATGGTGCTGATTTTCGGATGGTGAGTAGACGGATAAAAGGGGGAGGAAGAGGAGGAGATGAGGAGGATAATAATAGTAATAATACTAATAAGGACAAGGAGAAGGAGGATGAAACAGGGCGGACATATGATCCTCTTAGGATGTCTCTTGGGGGTTGTTTTGGAAACCTCTTGGAGCGTCTGGGGGGGATTTTGGGGGCTTCGGGGATCCTCGTGAAGCCTCTTCGGGTCTTTTGGAGGTCTCTTGAATGCCTCTCGGAACCCCTTGGGATATCTCGTGGGCGGTTGTTTTGAAGCCTCTTGGAACGTCTCGGGGGTCTTTTGGCGGTCCTAAGGACTCTTGGGCGTCTTGGGTGCCTCGGGAAGGCAACTTGGGGTCCTCTTGGGGGTCATTTGGGAGCTTCTTGGAGCCATTTTGGGGTCATTTTGGTGCCATCCTGGGGCCTCTTGGGGCCTCCTGGGCGCCCCTTGGGCCCGTCTGGGCTCTTTTGGGGGCCTTGTCGGGGCGTTCTTGGAAACTTTAGGGGCTCTCTTGGGACCATCTTGGATGATATCGGTCAACGAAAGGGGGGTTCCTTAATTACCCCCCCACAGGGATGGGGCCAACACCCGGGTAAAACCAATGATTTTTGCTTCCTCGCCGAGGCCGTTTTGGATGCTCCGACACCTCGAGGAACCCCCTGTCCAGGTCCATGGGGAGGGGGTAGGGGGAGGGGTCAAGACTCCCTCCCCGCCCGCAAGCCGTCTCGCTCACTCCCACCCGCCTTCCCGACACATACGTAGCACCCGAGTCTGGCCCGAGCCTGAGCATATTCAGCAGTCGTCATTGGATGGACAGTTACTGGGGGCCAATCCGCCGCCGCCGCCGCCTCCGCCGCCGCCGCCGCTGCCCGCCGCCGCCGCTTGCTGCCGCCGCCGCCGCCGCCGCCGCCTGCCGCCGCCGCCGCCGCCGCAGCCGCTGCGCCACCCCGCCGCCGCCGCCCGCCGCCGCCGCCGCTCAGCCGCCGCCGCCGCCGCCGCCCCCCGCCCCGCCGCTGCTGCCAAACCGCCGCCGCCGCTGCCGCCACCGCCGCCACCGCCGCCGCCGCCGCCGCAGCCGCCGCCGCCACCGCCGCCGCCGCCGCAGCCGCCGCAGCCGCCGCCGCCGCCAAGTGTATTATGTATTGTTTTTTTGACAGGGATGGTGTGGGGGGGGCCGCATCGGGTTGGCTGCGCATGTTCCGAATTTGGAGGCAGAGTGTGGTTTGCATTTTTTTTCAAGGAATGGGGGGGGGGTCGTCATGGACCTTGGTTGGCCCCCAGTCGCCTGGGGGAGGGGGTGTTTATTAATAGGGAACAGTGATAAACCCTTCGCCGAAGGGGAAGAAGGAGGGGTGGAAGAGGAAACACCTTAAACCACCGACGCCCAGAGGGCTGGTGGGATTAGGAGGGGCGGCATAGGAATTTGGGGGGGCAGCGGACCAATGAGTAGGGATTGAGCTAGGACTTCTATAGGGCAAGCTGGATAACAGAATGGGAATAACACACACACACATACTGCGTGTTTTTTGTACAGACTGTTTTTTGTTCCCGCGGACCTCCAGCAGCTTAAGTCTGTTTTTTTTTGCTCCTCTGGCGGTGTCGCCAGGACTCCCGAGGAAGCTCAGATGGCTTCCAGCACGCCCCTCACGAGACCCGGAGCGCAAGCAGCTGGGAGCACCTCGGGCCAAGACCGGTTCTAGCAACACCCGGCTAGGGGACCCAGGCGCAGGAGGGCTCGGGGGCTGCCGCGCTTCTGGGGGCACGACGCGAGGCGGGGACTTGTCCATAGCCGCCGCTTGGGGGAGCGATCTTCGGGGGCCTCGGCAGGCGGTGGATGTGGATACACTAGGGCCCCCGAGTGTGGGTAGTTTCCCACCTCGCATCGTGGCTGGAGATGCGGGACTTGTTGATCCCCTGTTGCATTTTGGGCTGCCCGATTGCTAGGCATATCATGTCTAACCAGGCATTTGAGCGAGGACCAACGGCTGACTGTTGGAAAATGGCAGCACTCTGATTGGCCTCGGGCCAGGCATATTCATTACATCTGGCTGGCTGGGTCGTCTCGTAGGAGCTTGCGTAGGCGTCCGTAAAGCTCTTCCAGGATGCTGTTGGCACCGTCGGGGTGCCGAACGGCTTCTTGAATCCGTCTCGGAGCCGTCTAGTGGGCGACATCGCACCTCGTAGGGAACCCACGCTCGCCCAGATTTTGTCGGCACCGATTCGCCGGGACTGGCCAGATGAAGTGAAGCGGCCTCCGAAATCAGATCTAACGGTTGTGGAGTTGGGGAGGTGGATGGAGAAGTGGGAGTCTCACGTGCCTGGAGATTCCAAAGGGGCTCGCGGACATCTGAGACTGCTGGCGCTGTTGGGCTGCCCTCGTGGTCGGACGGCTCGACCTCGAGCGCTCCATCGGCGATCGCGGTCGCCGAAGATCTCGGCGAGGTACTGCGGAGGGATTTGTGGCAGGATCCTCTTCCATATTTCCTGAAATACCACATGGAACATCCTCGGGCGAGCGAGGTGGGGGACGCCAAACCCGAGCCCGCAGCACAGAGCCATGACGAGCAGCCGCCGTGAGGCGGGCCAGCTTTCACACAATGTCACACCTGCTCGTAGACAGGCCAGTTCAGCCGCGTAGCCTCACAGCCGCCGAGGGCCACCTTTGGCCGGACTCTCACAGCGGACTCCGACAGAAGCAATTGGCCCCGAAAATTGCAAAGCGATTGCAAAGCGATTGTTGAGAGCACTGTGCGATCTACCAGGAGCTTTCCCGACACGACGCCAGAGCAGTACGTAAACACAATCACGTTGCGATCACGACATGCTTGCTCATCTCATGCCAGACCAAGGTAAGTCGATGGAGACGAGGGAGGGAAAGTGGTTCGACTAGGCAATAGTAGGCTCAGGTGCACAGTGTGGGTGCGTGCTAGAACGATTTCGGTGTTTAGAGTGTGCGTGAACGGAGACTGGGCAGTCCATAGCAATTTACCGCAGCTTCATCATCCATGCGTAGTAGCATGACGGACTTGATAAGTCCAACCAGGGCAATTCAGATAGTAGCGAGCTTATGCTGGCGCGAGCGCAGGCACATGAGATGTGGCAGGCTGAGTCGAGGCGGGGTACGCTGAGAACGGATAAAAGCAAGTCGCCCAGGCGCATGGTTCATGTTTGTTGTGCGTGCCAGGCATTGGCACCTGTTTTCGCGGTCGTGCCGCTTTTACTTCAATAACTTTATGACCCATCGGTCCCCTTCTTCGCGTCTCAGCGTGCGGCCGCGGCACTGTCCCGCTCCCGCTCGGCTTGGAAGGTCCGAAGCCTGCGCAAGGTCAACGGGCCAGAGTAACATCCCACGTGTTAATTCCCGGATTCAGCCATCAGCAGCAGCATCGTGCTTTCCATGGCCCCAACCGCCTGTGGGACCCGCACGTGGCCGCCGAGAGTCTCGCGCCGTGCTCCAGAGCATTTGGGGCTCAAATTTCAGGTGCCGCTTTTGGCGCCAATATTTGCAGGGAGCACATGGCGGCCGTAAGAGCGTCCCTGGCAGCCCTCCGTGGTGGTGTCGCAGGGTCCCCCGGCCCGTGATTGCTCATTTGGTGACGATTTTGCCATGCTTAAGCCCCAGGCGATGCAGCAGTCGAGGTTACGATGGCAGCTGAGCAGGATGAGGCCGCAGGCGCATACAAATCCAGACCCCTCGCGTCGTGACAAGAAAAACGACATAACCTTTTTGGCCGATTTCGGCCTCTGGGGGATCTCATTGGGCCCTGGGACCACGTCAAATGACGACTCGGGACGACGAACTAGTCAAGGGGAACCTCGGGGGATCCACGTGAACACTGGAGGCTGGGGGATTGTGGGGGTGCGTTTTTGGGCTTCCATCGTCGCTTTCCTCTTCGGTTGTTTCTCCTTCTTATCTGTCTGTTTTCCTTCGCTGCTCCTTCTCTCCAGCTCGTTCTGGACCGCGGAAGTGTTCTGAGCATACGGACCATCACAGGATTCTCAAATGCAGTGATTTACACCGTGTCTCCTTCATCCGTCCCCTCTCCCCTCTCTCCCTCTGTCTTTTCTTCTTCGACTGAATTCCATATCCAATCCTTTTTCTTTTCCCCTCCCTCATTCTCCATTTTCTCTCCTTCCCTTTCTCCGTTTTGCTTCCCTGTTCTCATTCATTCTTTCACCCTCCCTTCTCTCCCTCCTTCGTCCTTCTCCCCTCCACATTCGACCCTCTCCCAATTCTGTGTAAGTCCAGTATTTCACTTCTCTTCCTCCCCTTACCCTCCGTCTCTCTCTCTCTCTCACTCTCTCTCTCTTTCTATTCCTCTCTCGTTCTCTCAAAGGCTTCCTTCTCGAACCCGCCACACAAGGAAGGCTTTTGTAATTCTTTACGCTTCGCGTATCCCCACCAGCCCATCTCACAGCAGCAACTCTTGCGAAGCATGCCGACAGTCGTGTTTTTCAGGCGTGTGTCCGCTTGGCCCCGCATATCTCCCCTGTTCCTCCTTCCTCCCGCCTCCTTGTACATCCTCCTTGTGGGGGGAGCGGGAGAAGGACGAGGCGGAGGAGGAGGGAGAGAAAGCGCTCCTCGTGATTTGAGTCGTTTGGGGTTTCTCGTCCTGGTGTGAGTCGTTCGGGCCCTTCTTCCTGGTGTGAGTCGTTCGGGCTCTTCGTGGTGTGAGTCGTTCGGGCTCTTCGTCCTGGTGTGAGTCGTTCGGGCTTCTCGTGGTGTGAGTTGTTCGGGCCCCTCATCCTGGTGTGAGTCGTTCGGGCCCCTCCTCCTGGTGTGACTCGTTCGGGCTCCTCGTGGTGTGAGTCGTTCGGGGCCCGCGTCGTGGTGTGAGTCGTTCGGGCTCCTCGTGGTGTGAGTCGTTCGGGCGCCTCGTCCTGGTGTGAGTCGTTCGGGCCCCTCCTTGTGGTGTGAGTCGTTCGGGCTCTTCGTGGTGTGAGTCGTTCGGGCCCCTCGTCCTGGTGTGAGTCGTTCGGGCTCCTCGTGGGGCCTCTTGGGGGCCTCTTGGAGCCTCTTGGGGCCTCTTGGGGGCCTCTTGGGGGCCTCTTGGGGGCCTCTTGGGGGCCTCTTGCAAGCTCTTGGGGCCTCTTGGGGGCCTCTTGGGGGCCTCTTGGGGCCTCTTGGGGGCCTCTTGGGGGCCTCTTGGAGGCCTCTTGGGAGCCTCCTGGGGGCCTCTCGGGGCCATCTTGGGGCCTCTTGCGACCTCCTCAGAAGCGCAAATGAGTGCTGCCCCCTGAGAAGGACAAAATAAGCCCAAAACCTTCGTACCATCAATGATTTCATGGTGAGTTTTCATGAACGCTGTCCCCTTCAGAAGGCCAACATGGGGCCAAAACCGTAGTAAAATCAATGATTTTGGCTTCAAAGAAGAGGAGAAGGTTTTTGTTCTGGCCCCCCCCCGTCGGGGCCAGAATCCTCGTGAGGGGTGTCGTTTTTTTAGCCCTCCCAGGAGTCGAAACTGACTCCCCTGACGACCCGCGAAACCCCCTCTCCAGGCCCAGGGGGAGGGGGTAGGGGGAGGGGTAAACCCCTCCCCGAAGGGGAAGAAGAGGGGTTGAGAACAGAGAGGGCTCGCTAAACCACTCACGCCCAAAGGGCTGGTGGGATTCGCCTCAAACGTGATCCGCTTGTAATCCGCCACAAGAGGAATCCGCCGCACACAAGGAATCCGCCACGTGATCCGTCACGCAAGGAGTCGTTGTGTAACCCGCGACAAGAGGAATTCTTTCGTAATTCGCCACAGAAGGAAGGCTTTTGTATCCCGCACAAGAGGATTCTCTTTGTACTTCATACAAAAAACCTTTTGCAAACCGCAGCACAAGGAATCCTGTTGTATCTGCCTCGGAGGACAAGGCGCCCTCCTCCCCGAACAGGTTCTTGGGGAAGGGGACAAACGAGGACTTGGAACACACTTATCGCAACACACAGTGAAACATCGGGAAACGTGAACAACTCGTTGAGGAGAGAAGAGGCAACATAGAAACCATTACCGCGACACCCTTATCACAATCATAATCTTACAAAGGGGATCCTGGTGCCATTCACCACAACGGATCCTTTGTAACCCGCGCATCAGGAAACCTTCGCTACGTCGCCACACAAGGAATTTCTGTGTGACAGCCCCGGAGGAGAAGGAACCCTCCTGTCCGAACGTGTAAAGGCAACATCGGGAAACAAGGAGCCATATGGAACATACATCTGACAACACAGCGAAATAGGCACATTGACAAGCTCTTGAGGGGAGAAGAGAAACATAGGAACACATGCCGCGACACTCGGAATCCCTTTGTAATCTGCTGCAGCAGGAATCCTGGTAAAATCCTCTACAAGTAACCCTTTTGTTATCCGTTACACAAGGAATACTTTTGTATTCTGCCACAGAAGGGATCCTCTTGTAACCCTCCACACATGGACTCCTCTTGTGATCGCGACAGGTATTTCTTTGGTTTTCATTTGCCACGACAAGAGCTCTTTCTGTAATTCGCGCGCAAGGAATCCTCTTCATTATCTGCCACTAGAGGATTGCTTGTGTAACCCCCACAAGAGAAAACTTCTTGTAAACCGCAGCAACATGAATCCTGTTGTATCAGCCTCGGAGGAAAAGGCGCCCTCCTCCCCGAACAAATTTAATGGGAAGGGGACAAACGAGGAACCGGTACAACTGTAGCAAAGCAAAGTGGAACAGACGAAAACATGAAAGTCTCCTGCAGGGAGAAGAAGAAAGATACAACGAGTTGCCGCGACATCGGGGTTCCTTCTGTAACCTGCCACAGCCAGAATTCTTTTGTACCCTCCCACAAACGGAAATCTTTTTGTAATTCGCAAGAGGAGGAATCGTTTAGTAATTGTCTCGGAGGAAGAGGAGCCTTTTCCCTCCAGAACATGTAAGGGGAACAGGGGACAAAAGGAAGCATAGTAAACCACTCGTACAAACACAGCGGGCAAATTCCACAGAGAAGAGCTCTTTAACGGAGAAGAGGACAACTATGGAAAGCTGCAATGTGGCGGCATGACACAAGGATTCCTTTTTTGGGTGGGTTACAGATGGATTCTTTTTGTGGCGCATTACAACAACACGGATTCCTGGGGCTGCGGGTGGCAAAAGGAGTTGTCTTGGTGGAGGATTACGAAGGACACCTCTTGTAGCTGATGGCAAGAGGATTTCTGATGGTCGAGGGATTTGTTTAAATATGTTCTCCTTTCCCCCTCCATTTTTTGTCCTTCCGTTGTGTTTTTCCTGCTTGTTCAATATTTTTCCTTTATCTCATATTCCCTTTTTTTGTTTGGGGATGAGCGCGCCTTTCTCTCCGAGGCGGTTGCAAACATATTCTTTCTGTGGCGGCTTACACAACAAGGATTTTCAATGTGTGGATTACAAACGGATCCCTTTTGTGGTGAAATACACAAGGATTAGTTCTGTCGCGGTGGCAAACATATTCTTTTTGTGGAGGATTGCAGAGGGATTGTTTTGTGGCGAAGCGCGAAGGATTCATTTGGGGTCGCAATTCAAACGGGTTTCCTGGTGGAGGAATACAGAAGGATTCCGATTGCCGCGGCACTTTTTCATTGTTGTTCTTCCCCAACTATGTATGTATGCATGTATTCATACATGTATGTCTGTATCTATGTATGTATATATGTATGTATGTATATATATGTGTATATATCCGTATCTATGTTTAAGTTTTTCAGTTTAACAAATGTTTTCCTACTGTCCCTTTTTTTGTTCTTCCCCTTCATTGTTCGGGGAGGAAGGGCTCTGCTCCTCCGAGGCAGTTTCAAAAAGGAGTTTTTATGTGGTACATTCCAAAAGGGTTCCGTGTGTGGGGCATTGTAGAAGGATTTCTTTGGTGGCGGATTAGTAAAGTATTCCCTCTGTGGCGGGCTACACAAGGATTCCATTTGTGGAAGATTACCAAAGGATCTTTTTTGTAGCGGATTATGCAGGGATTCCGATCATAGTTGTTTTTTGTTTTCTCTTTCTCTCTTTTTTTCTCTCTTCTTTCTTCTTCTTTTATATATATACATATATACATGGAAATTGCAACTTTTCCTTATTTGTAACTGTTCATTGTTATTCCCTCCGTTCTGTTCGGGGGGGAGGGCTCCTTCTCCAGGGCGGTTTAAAAAGGATTTCTCTTGTGACGGTTTACAGAAGTATTCTCTTTGTTATCGTTTCTGCGGGTTGCAAGTGGGTTCCTTTTGTGGTACACTGCAAAAAGATTATGTTTGTGGCGGGTTACAAAGAATTCCTGCCGTGGGGGATTGCAGCATAATTTCCTTGGTGGTGGGTGAGCAGAGGATTTTTCTGCGGTGCATTACATAGTATTTCTAGTTGTAAAAGGTTCACTACGAATTCATTATGTAGTGCTGGAGAAATAGTGCTGGGGCTGTAGCTCGTCGCTCAGCACGATGTTCAAAAGCCCAGACATGCCACAACGCCGCATATCATACAACATAGCGCAAACAGACATCAGCCAACACAACATGCCGTTATGCATCCCACAGTACGCATCCCGACAATTCATCGTATTGGACAAAGCACGAGGTTGTGGATCTGGGATGGCAGCCAGGCGGGACGAAGCTGCGGACGTCGGATAGGTGAGTTCCTCGTCCTCCTCCCTCCCTCCTCTCGTCAGGGGAAACGCTATTGGGGCTGGCCTTCTTCGGTCCCGCCTCTCCTCCAATCACGCCTCCGTGCCGCCAAGCCCCCGACCAATGATCTTCCGAGCCCCGGTCCTCGACGGGCGGCGGCGGCGAAGGCGACGGCGAAGGGGCCACGGAAAAACGATCGCTGAGCACTGTCGGGCAGAGCGATAGACCCGAGCACGCTCAGAAACCGCAAGCGGCTTCGTCGACGACGACGACGACGACTGCCTCGGCGGCTTCTCCTCGCTGGCGCAAGCGCCCGCCGCCTCGTTGCGCGCGGCCCTCCGAGCATGGCGCGAATTCCGAAGGACGGCGACGGCGGCGGCCTCGACGTCGTCGGTCGTCGGTCGTCGGTCGTCGGTCGTCGGTCGTCGGCGTCGGCGTCGTCGTTGTTGTTGTTGTTGTTGTTGTTGTTGTTGTTGTTGTTGTTGTTGTTGTTGTTGTTGTTGTTGTTGGTAGTGTTGTTTGTGTTGTTGGTGGTGGTGATTGTTGATGTTGTTGATGTTGTTGATGTTGTTGTTGATGTTATTGTTGTCGTCGTCGTCGTCGGCGTCGGCGCCGGCGTCGGCGCCGGCGTCGGCGTCGGTGTTGTCGTCGGCGTCGTCGTCGTCGTCGTCGTGGTCGTCGTGGTCGTGGTCGTCGTGGTCGTCGTGGTCGTCGTCGTGGTCATCGTGTTCGTCGTGGTCGTCGTGGTCGTCGTCGTGGTCGTCGTAGTCGTCGTGGTCGTCGTCGTCGCCGTCGTCGTTGACGTCGTGGTCGTGGTCGTTGTCCTGGTCGTGGTCGTCGTCGTCGTGGTCGTCGTCGTCGTGGTCGTCGTCGTCGTCGTCGTCGTCGTGGTCGTCGTCGTCGTCGTCGTCGTCGTCGTTGTGGTCGTCGTCGTCGTTTCGGCGGCGGCGGCGGTGGCGGCGTCGGCGTCGGCGTCGTGTAGGCGCTGGCATCGGCGTCGGCGTCGGCGTCGCCGACGTCGGTCACCTCCAGGTCGCACCGCGGCGCCGCCCAGCTCCGGGCGCGCCCGCTGTGCTCCACCGCGCCGCTGTGGGGCGAGCACACCGGCACCGTGAAGGCGCGCCGCGCCCCGCGCCCCTGCTCAGCCCGCGGCCCTCCTCCTCCTTCTCCTCCTCCTCCTCCTCCTCCTCCCCAAACACTGCTTGCACGTAAGGGTACTCGCGTGGCTTCCTCCCCGAGCCCCTCGGCCGGGCCCAGCGGCCTGGCGCCTCGCGCTGCAGACGTCGCCCTCGACGACGAAGGCGCAGGCGCCGACACTTGCGTCTTCGGCGCGCCCCGCTTCCGCCCGGCCCGCCCCGCTCGGCCAGCCTGGCCGCCGTGCGCCCGGCGGCGCCGACGTCATCGTCGTCGAAGGCGAAGGCGAAGATCAGGCGGGGCTTGGTCCGAGACAACTCCTTCCAGAGCGTTTTGGAACGCTCTCAGAGCGTCCTGGAGCGCTCTGGAGCGGCTTCGGCGTCCGATGAATCCTCCAGAATCTGCTGGGTCTCAGAGGTCTCCGATTGTCGCGGTTCGATCGTGTCCCTGTCTTGGCTCCGCCTTAGAAATCGACGACGACGAAGGCTTCGACGACGCTGACGACGACGACGACAATGCCGCCGACATTGTTGCCGCCACTGCCGCCTCCGTCGTCGCCGTCTCCGCAGCCGTTCGCCGCTGCCGCCGCTGCCCGTCGATGGAGGCTCGAGGGTCGTGGATGGAGCGTCGAGGATCGGATTTTCATCGACGTTTGTCCTGCAGGGGCGCCCTCCTCGGCACAGGAGAAGGAGGAGGAGGAGGAGGAGAGGGAGGAGGAGCGACCCAGCCCGCGTCCAGCAGGGGCAAACACTGAGGGTCGAGGTCTTTGGACGTTTTTCTGGCCCTTTGGACCTCCGGGAGTTTTTTTTTGCCGCAGTTTGATTGTCCTGGAAGTTTTGGGCAGAGCGCACCCCAGGACAGGTCTGGGGGCCCAGGAGAATCTATACTTCTGACTTCCGACGACGTCTTTCTTGGTCGTCGTTTCGACTTCTTCGTTGTGGATATTTTTTTCCGGGCGTTTCTGCGTGTGCTCATCGCCACGGCTGGATGCGGCCTGGACAACTGGCCAGGACGGATCCCGGGAGTGGTTTGGAGACTCCTTCGGTCGCTCAGCGCAGTCGAAGCGGACGGCGGGCTACGGAATCGCTGATTGCGCACAGGCGGGGAGAAGCCACGGGAGGGGCGGCCGCGGGGTGAGGCAAGGAAAGAGGCGTGCGCTCAGACCGTCTAGATCATCACGAGCCGCGCGGGCGGCCACAGGCTCCGAAGACAGCGGGGCCTGGAGACTCGCCCTCTCCCGGAAAGCCGGGGTTCCCCGGCACGTCCGCTGGCACGTTCCGTGGCGCGTTGGCACATCGCGCGGCGCGTCTCCTGGCACGTCCGGCTTTTGAGCGCAGCGGACTTCGGTCCGAGCTCCAGCGTCCCGAGGAGCTCCCGGCGGAGGCCTTCTCCGCCTCCCGCGGCTAGGGGCCGCCCGACGCCCCCCGGGGTCTTCAGGAGAACGGCCCGCTCCAGGCCGGGCGCTTCGCAAGGGGGGGGCGGTTCGGTAGCAATGCACGGGAGCCTGGTCTACCAGCGTCGATTATAGCGCCTGGGAGTCCGTGATGTAGCGCCGATCTAGTGCTGTTTGGCGTCGACTAGCGTCGATTAGCGTCGATTTAGCGTCGATCTAGCGTCGATTCGCAAGAGCCAACGACATGGTACGGGCAATGGGCGCGGGGCGATCGAGGGTTGCAGGACAAGGGCCTCAGAGTGGCCCAAAAGGGGCCCCCTCGGGCCCCGAAGGTGCACGACCGGGGCAACTTCCCCCCCCCCCCCCTGTTTTGCTGCCCCCGAGCAGCCCCCCCCTTTGGCTGGCGTGCTGCATCAACCCCTGTTGCTGCCCAGCGCCGCCCCCAGTTCTTCCACGCGGAGAAGGGCTTCGGGTTTATCAGCGGCCAGGATACGACCTCGCAGTATCTATTCATGCTGTTCCTCTCGTGTCATATTTCCTACCCCGTTCATGATACCTCTGGCTTGCCAGACCAATAGTCCTGCCAGATCTCTTGGTGCAAACCACCCAGCTGTGCGCCTCGGCTCGGGAGTTGTCCATTCCCCACTCGTTACAATCAGCTGCCCTGCATCATCATTGTCTCGCTCTCTCTCTCTCTCTCTTCCCCTTCCTCCTTCTTCTCTCCTCATCCTGCTTCCCTGTGCCCTCCCACCTCCTGGTCCACCCCCCTCTCCTCCCGTTCCTTCTTCTCCACCCCCCTCTCCTCCCTTAACGGTGGTCCACCAGGGGTTCGCCCCCGCGCCCGCCCGCCCCTTGGCGGGAGCGCGGGTGCCGCGGCCGCGCCCCCCCCCCCCCCCCGCGCGGACGGGCTCGACTGCCGAGCCCGTGGGCTGACCTCCCGCGCGGCGGCCTGCGCGGTCCAGGGCGTGCTCGCGCCCGGCCACGGTACAGTCGAGCTCGGCAGGTCGGCCCTGCCAACGCAAGGGTGCCCTCGTGTGCTCTGCGTATGGCGTCTCGTGTCCTCCGCATTCCTGTGGCAAGCGGAAGGGTCCCGTGTCCTCTCGAGTGTGCTCTCCAGTCGAACTCGACTACAAGGAAAGGTTCTGCGGCCCTGGCCCCCGGCGCCGCGGCGGCGCCCCTGCGGGGCTGGCCGCCGTCCGACCGCCTCGGGGGATTCGGCCTGCGAGGGCCAGGGCTCGGCCAGTTGGCATTGGCTCTGTGCGAGGAAGCGCAAGCATGCATTAAGGCGAGTGTACTAGCGACGGGTCACGTTTCAGCACAGAATCGGCGCTCCCCGTCGCCAGATCAGACCGCATTGGCCTCACGCTTAATCCATACTAGCACGTACCCGACCTGTTTTTTCGACTTGGTCGGTGGGGCGTCCAGGGGCGGGAGTTTCGTCCAAAAGTGTGAGGGGGGGGATCTCGCGGACGGGATCCAGAGAGGTCAGGATCGGCTGTCAGTGTTCGGGGCCCGCAATCTCCGTACTGGGAGCGGGTGAGTGCAGCCTTGGCAAGGCGGTTCCGCGCTGCCTTGTGCGCGAGGTTGTCGTCATTATGATGGAGAGGGCGGTGACGGTGGCGAAGATGGCGATAGCGATGATGGCGATGATGGCAGCGATGGCGATGACAATGGCGTGGGCGATGGCGACGCTGATATTGATGATTGTGCTGACGAGGATGGTCATTCTGATGAGGATGTGAGGATGAGCATGAGGATGAGGGTGATGAGGATTATTGTGATGATGATGAGGATGATGAGGATGATGACAATGATGAGGATGATGACGATACTGCCTATGCTGATGATGAGGATGATGCTGCTGATGCTTAGTAGTACGACCATGATCATGATGATGTGACGTCGATTGTGGTGCTAACAATAATGACGGTTGTGATGACATCGTCAACGAAGGTGATGACGACGATTACGATGATGCTGCTGATGATGATGTTCAGGATGATGATGGTGATGGTGATGGTGATGTTCATGGTGGTGGTGGTGATGATGTTGGCGATGCTGGCGATGACGATTCGATAACGTGGATGATGATGATTGTGGTGGTGGTGGTGATGAGGATGGTGATGCTGATAATGATGATGCTGCTGATGATGATGCTGATGATTCTGATGATGATTCAGACTGGAGTGATGATGACGATGATGATGATGATGATGCTGATGATGATGATGATGATGATGATGATGATGATGCTGATCATGATGACGAGGATGTCGATGACGATGACGATGCGATCACGATGACGACGACGATGATGATGCTGATGATGCTGATGATGCTGATGATGATGCCGCTGATGCTGATGCTGACGATGATGCTGCTGCTGATGATACTGCTGCTGCTGCTGATGATGATGCTGATGATGATGACGATGATGATGATGATGAGGATGATGATGATGCTGATGATGGTGATGATGATGATGATGATTAGGTTGTTGCTTCCGATTTGGATGACGCTCATGATGGTGCTGCTGATGATGATGCTGGTGTTGATGCTGCTGATGATGATGATGGTGATGCTGCTGATGATGATGATGATGCTGGTGAAACTGCTGATGATGCTAATGCTGAAACTGATGATGCTGATGATGATGACGATGATGATGCTGATGATGATGGTGATGATGACGATGATGGTGGTGATGGTGATGATGCCGATGCTGATGCTGATGCCGATGCCGATGCTGATGCTGATGATGCTGATGATGATGGTGGTGGTGATGATGATGCCGATGACGCTGATAACGCTGATGATGATGCTGATGATGATGTTGGTGATTATTGTGATGATGATGCTGATGATGATAATGATGATGACGATGATGCTGATGATGATGATGATGCTGGTGCTGATGCTGCTGCTGCTGCTGATGATGATGATGCTGATGCTGATGATGATGCTGATGCTGATGACGATGCTGCTGCTGCTGCTGCTGATAATGATGATGATGATGATGATGATGCTGATGATGATGATGATGATGATGATGATGATGATGATGATGATGATGATGATGTGGGGTTGGTTTGTGATGAGTGCGACGGTGGGGGTGAGGATGAGCCGCGCGATGGGACGCCCCCTTCTTTAATCCCAGGCGGGGCCCTTGCCCTCCTCTTCCCTCCCAGCTCCCCCTATCCGTTTTCATTTCCCTCTTGCTTCTTCTCCTCTCCCTACTGTTTTTTTGCTCCTCCCATAGTGCTCAATTTTGCTTTGCATCGGCCCTACTTTTCCCGACCGACTCTCGCGACCGCCGAGTCTGCGACAAAAGGGTTTCTCCTGCGCTCGTCTTCCTCTTCTGCCCTGTCCTTACCATTCACCTTCCCATTCCCCTCCCTCCCCCTCTCCCGTGCCTCTGCCTCCCTCCCGCCCCGCGCGCGGGGCGATGAGGGTTCATGCGTCAAAAGCAAGTTCATAAGTTAACCTCGCCGAACTTTCGGAGTTCGGGCGCGGTGGCTTCCCTTTCTCTCCTGTCCAGGACCCGCTGCCCATGGCTTCCCGCCTCAGCGCGGGAGGATACTCGAAATGGGGCAAGGCTGCGGACGAGGTCGACGCTGCACCCCTGAACAGAGCTGGGAGGGGGTCCAAGGGGAGGGTTGGTATCCAGGCCGAGCTTCGTAGCGATGAACTCCCGTGAGGTATCAGAAAGAACGGTCGCGGCCCCCACCCGCCCGCCACGGCGGGACGCGTGCTTACCTTGTAAAATCCAAGCCCGTTGCCGCTCGCGGCTCTCGGAGCGGCCCCCGAACAATTCGGCACGAGAGCGCTCCGACTCCAAGACGCCTCTGGGTAGCCGACCGAGCCGCAGCTGGTGCAGAAAACAATGGCCCCCTGTGGTGCCCCGTCGGTCTCGCACTGACCTTGCTGGAGCGTCCACCCCCTGAGGCGGATGCTTTCCTTCGTTCCCTGGCTGGAGCGTCCGCCCCCCAAGGTGGATGCTCCCTGCAGCAGTACGTGCACCGACCAGG
>CAUYUJ010001357.1:50000-52500 GCA_963575745.1 Prorocentrum cordatum
TGCCTTTGACAACCCATCCCCTCAAACACCAGATGCGAGGCGCGACCCGCGGGTAAACAAAAACTGCGTGGGAACTACCTGCCGCGTGCCTCGCGGGCCTACTAGCATTCCGGGTAGCGCGTTGGCGTTTCCATCCGCTCTGGTGGCCAATTCGTGGACCTTTCGTTTCCACGTGTTTCTTTGCGGTCCCCTCTTGCGTGGTCCGTCCATCCCCGGCGAAACGAAGGAGTGCAGCTTAAACGCGCGCTGCCGAATGGGGCTGACGTTCGGGAAAGCCTGCCCCTGCCAGGCGCCGCCGTGAGCGCGGCCGAGGTGGTAGCCCCCCGCGTTCCTTCAAGGCTCGCAACCAGGAGGGCTCTGTATAGGATCCCAAGCAGGCCGTGTAGGCTCCGCATAGGATACTACACAGGCCGTGTAGGCTCTGAATAGGATCTCGTACAGAGCGTGTAGGTTCTGCATAGGATCCCGCAGGCCGTGTAGGCTCAGTATACGGACCCGCGCGGGCCGTGTAGCCTCTGTAAATGATTCTATGCAGAGCGTGTAGGCTCTGTATAGGATACCATACAGGCTGCGCAGGCTGTGTAAGAATCCCAAGCAGGCCGTGTAGGCTCTGTATAGGATCCCGCACAGGCCGTGTAGGCTCTGTATAGGAGCCCGTACAAGGCGTGTAGGCTTTGTATAGCGTGTAGGCTCTGTATAGGATCCCACACAGGCCGTGTAGGCTCTGTATAGGATCCCACACAGGCCGCGCAGGCTTTGTGTAGACTCCCATACAGGCCGTGTAGGCTTTCTATGGGATCCCATACAGGGCATGTCGGCCCTGTATAGGACCCCATACAGGGCGTGCAAGCTCTGTATAGGATCCCACAGGCCGTGTAGGCTCAGTATAGGGACCCGTACGGGCCGTGTAGGCTCTGTATATGATTGTATACAGAGCGTGTAGGCTTTGTATAGGATCCTAGGGGTCCCCAGGGATTCCCCAGGGATTCCCTCAGCATTCCTAGGATCCCGCATGGATTCCGAAGGATGCCCGAAAGTCGCTTCGCCGGTGCGTACGTTGTTTCCAGTCGCAGGAGTACGTGGAGGTGCGTAAAGGGTGGTCTCAGAGCCACGGTGACCACAGGGATCCTATGGGATTCCATAGGGATCGTATAGGCTTCCATACGGATCTTATAGGATTTCATAAAGAGCCTATAGGATTCCGTAGAGATCTTATAGGAGTCCGTAGGGATTCTATGGAACTGGTGTTGGTGTTGGTGTTGGTGTTGGGGGGGTAGTGGGTCCACGGGTTGTCAGTCCACGTGTTCGCCCAGTGGGTGAAGGCGTGGATTGTCGGGCCGTGGACGGGTGGGCAGTGCACGTGTCGACCTTGTTGTTGTTGTTGTTGTTGCTGTTGCTGTTGCTGTTGCTGTTGCTGTTGCTGTTGCTGTTGCTGTTGCTGTTGCTGTTGCTGTTGCTGTTGCTGTTGCTGTTGCTGTTGTGTTGCTGTTGTGTTGTTGTTGTTGTTGTTTGTTGTTTGTTGTTTGTTGTTTGTTGTTTGTTGTTTGTTGTTTGTTGTTTGTTGTTTGTTGTTTGTTGTTTGTTGTTTGTTGTTTGTTGTTTGTTGTTTGTTGTTTGTTGTTTGTTGCTTGTTGCTTGTTGTTTGTTGTTTGTTGTTTGTTGTTTGTTGGTTGTTGATTGTTGGTTGTTGGTTGTTGGTTGTTGGTTGTTGGTTGTTGTTTGTTGTTTGTTGTTTGTTGTTTGTTGTTTGTTGTTGTTTGTTGTTGTTTGTTGTTGTTTGTTGTTTGTTGTTTGTTGTTTGTTGTCGTCGTCCCGCCCGCGACCCGCCCCGCGACCCACCTGCGACCCACCCCGCGACCCACCCGCGACCCACCCGCGACCCACCCCGCGACCCACCCGTGACCCACCCCGCGACCCACCCGTGACCCACCCGCGACCCACCCGCGACCCACCCCGCGACCCGCCCGCGACCCACCCCGAGACCCCCCCGGCCACCCGCGACCCACCGGCGACCCACCCGCGACCCACCCAAAATTTTCGGCGCCTGCGGCGGGTTTCTTTTGCAGTCGTTTCAGGTGGAGAACTGCGACCCACCCGCGACCCAAACCGCGACCCGCGACCCATAGCGACCCACCCGCGACCCACTCGCGACCCACCCCGCGACCCACCCAAAATTTTCGGCGCCTGCGGCGTTTTTTTTGCATTCGTTCGAGGTGGAGAACCTGCGACCCACCCGCGACCCAAACCGCGTTCAGTGTACAAATCAAAATTTTCGTCGCCTGCGGCGGGCTGTTTTTGAATTCCTTCCAGGTGGAGGTGGAGAGTCCGCGACCCACCCGCGACTCAAACTACGTTCACTGAGCAAGCCAAAACTTCGGCGCCTGCGGCGGGGTTCTTTTGCATTCGTTCCAGGTGGAGAATCTGCGACCTAAACCGCGTTCAGTGTTCAAATCAAAATTTTCGGCGCCTGCGGCGGGCTGTTTTTGAATCCATTCCAAGT
>CAUYUJ010001357.1:57500-67500 GCA_963575745.1 Prorocentrum cordatum
GGCGAACAGAAAGTGCTCCCGGAATGCGCGCAACCAAAGATTGCAGAAACGCCATTCGCATCGTAAGCTCACTGGGGGTGCTGACCACGGGGCAAATTTGTCACGCGGCTTGGTCGAGCGATTTGCCCTCGCGCGTTCCGCGCGCCTGGAAACTCGCGCTCGATCTGGGATTCCGCGCGCGCATTGATGCCTTCGCGCGCGCATGGCGCGCGGCGGGAGATGTGCGCGCGCCGATCCCATCGCGCGTTCCTCCGCCGCGGACGATGTGCGAGGCGCGCGTGTGCGTGTGCGTCATCCCCCTTGCGCGCGTGCCAGCGGCGCGAGACGAAGCCGGCGCGCCCAACAAAGTACCGACTTACCAGAAACAACGCGTAGTTCGTCCGCGCTGCACACGGCGCGAGGCCAGCGTCAACGCGAGAGCCATGACTCGGGTCGGGCGGTGGTGTCAGACTCGAATTCGCATATCGCCCAGAGTAGGTCGGCACATTTCACTTGAGAATTGTGGCAATAAGCTAATCGGTATGTCAACCGATTTTTCTGTGGATCCTGTCCTAGAGAAATGAGGATGTGATTTTTCTATTCAAAGCAACTCGTCTGGGCATCGTTCCTGGATGGGCTGGTGGGGATACTGGAAACGTCAAGGACAACTGATCGTCCCTTGCCATCGCCGCTTCAGCCCGCGCAGTTGGGTTTGGTGTATCCCCCTACCTGCTTTCATTCTGCACCCCTGCGGGATTCCCACCTTTGGTCGGGGGCGTGTCCTGACTGCTATGTCTTGCTTCGGATGAAGGGGGTGGAGGGAGGGAGAGGACTAATTGGAATGCGCAGGAAGACGTGAGGGTGTCTGGTGTGGGATGTGGGTTGGGTGGTGTGTGGGGGGCTGAAGGAGGGGATGGGGGAGGGGAGGAGGGGTTGGGGGGGACGATGAGGGAGGGGGGGGGGAGGAACGGCTGGAGGAGGACATCGGAAGGGGAGGAGGAGGAGGAGGAGGAGGAGGAGGGGGAGGAGGAGGAGGAGGAGGAGGATGAGGAGGAGCGAGCGAGCGAGCGACCTCGGCAGCAGTTCGGCGTCAGCGCAAGAAGCACGGGCCTGGGAAGATGGGCGCCTGTCAGCGTCCTGTATTGCTGCTGGTTCTGCCTGTGGGCGGGGCTGTAGGGCGCCTGAGGGAGCCCGTGGGGCCTACCAAGCCTTGAGCCCCTCTTCGGCCCTAGGCCGTCTCACACCTCCGAATTTTCGCAACAAGAGAGGGCGAAACCCTGGGCTCAATCCTCCCTGTACCTGCACTCCTATATGTATTAGCATGCTGAGTGGACGCTAGGGCACAATATGAATATTACGCGCATCACGTGCTCACTGTGCTATACACGATACAGCGTGCATGCATTGAGAACACTAGAGCGATATGCTACATTGCACTGTGCATCAATGGCCGCACTCACATTCTTATGAAGGATCCTCCAGCATCGGCGGCTGGTCGATTTTGAGAGTAACACTCCATCTGTCTCAGATCTGAAATAAGATGCCAGAAACTCCATCCATCTCAATACTCTGAAATACTATGAAAGAGACTCCATCCAACATCAAATCCTGCATTGACGAACTCTGGAGTGATCTTCGCCCCACAAGACATCTCCATTGGAAGCATCAGATATGTGGAGCTGTGGCATAGAGCTGGCGAACTCGAGATGGCTGTCACGAAAAAAGTTATTGACAGCCCATTCTCACCAGCATGTCTCGTGCTCGCGTGCTTCCCTTCTCGGCCTGTCTGCGCAGGCCTTCGACGTTCACGGCAGCGTATCTCACATATGGCGCGCCCGCAGCTGGTTCTGGAGGGCCCTCTCCAAGCTGCTCGGTGGCGCTGATCCCTGGACTGTTTTGCCTCCCGCGTGGATGGTGGCCTGATGGACTGCCTGGCGAAACTGCTGCATCGAGATCGGTGGCGGCTTGATCACTTCCTTGGGCCCTTCGGTGCTCTGCTCCCTTGCCTTGTTGACTGCAACGATGACCGACTCGTCCATGAAAGGGGCTGACTGCGAAAATGTTGTACATGACCTGCACTTTGAACTGCTTCGGCTGATCCTTGTGGCTGTAGGCGGCTTTGGTGCGGACGTATAGGGTAAGATCATCCACGTGCAGGAGTGACATCTTGCCCGTCAAAACAACGAAAGTGCCGAGGATCTCTTTCGATGGGCTCGGCAACTCCAATTGCGCCGGGCCCCCCTAAGAAGGCGGCCACGATGTGTGTGTGTGTGTGTGCGGGCTGCCCAGGTCCTTCTCCCCTGCCTTTCCCTTTTCCGCGTAAGCTGTCCCCATGTCCGTGCCCTGGTCTGTCGCTCCGTTCTGCGGGATCACGTAGAAGTCCCAGACCGAGCCCGCAAGGTGCCTCGACATCTGCATGGCGTTGTGCGCGGCCCGCTGCAGCGTCGTCATCTCTTCGTTCTGGTCTGGAAATCCATTCCCAGCATTCGCGCGGCGTTGCTGGGGTCCACCTGGTGCTGCTGGTCCCTGTCGTGGTCGCTGAGCGGGGGGGGCAGCTGCGGTGCCTGCTGCGTCGAGCGTTTGTGACCTCGGGCGAACCCCCGACGCCGTCAGCATCCATTTTGCTGGGTTCATCTTCTTCTGGCTCGGGCCCTGGGACGTGCTCTTGCACGTGCAGTGAATGTGAGTGTAGGTCTTGATGCAAGATGCCGCAATGCCCGCAGGTGTAAGGAGGGTCGGGCTCGGGTCGACAGTCAAACGACACAGATCGAGCTGGACACTTTCTCGGCGCCTTGGCTGCCACCGTCCATGTATGTCTCAGGCAGGAGGCCTTGCTGGCAAATGATACCTTGCACAGGTGACAGGTGTTCGTGCGGATGGCGAGCGAGTATTCATTTCGAAGCCGATAGGCAAAAGTTACATGGGCGTTCAGGGCATTCATTGTCGGGAATGTGGCTCCACAGGCTGTGCCATCACGTAACTCATGCGTGCTCATAAACTCCCCCTCGTATCCCTCCCCCTCGTCGTGCATGACGTGCCCTCGTGCTGCGCGCTCGTTTTCGTGTTAGAGGGGTGCGTGCACATAACTATCTTTTGGGGTTCATGAAACATCGACGTGCTTTAAACGATGTTCGTCCGCAACATCTCCTTCTTGAGGAGGAGGAGGAGGAGGAGGAGGAGGAGGAGGAGGAGGAGGAGGAGGAGGAGGAGGAGGAGGAGGAGGAGGGGGGAGGTGTTGGTAGTGAAGGAGTTGGCGCCCTCAGTTGCTGTCTCTTTCCCCCCCAGGCTTCTCCAAGCACTCCCCGATCAGCCCCCTCCTCGCCCGCTGGCCGCGAGGTGGAGTTCGACCTGGAGCCCGACCCGCGCAAGGGCGGCCAGCGCGCCGCGAACGTGACAGGCTCCGCTGCGAGTCGCTCGCCTCCCCCGTCCCGCTCCGAGGCAGGTTTCTCTTGTCGCAAACGCTGACCGTGCATTGCTGCTCCTGGGGGGAACGACGTAGTTGTGGACTGAACACCCCCAGGAGGCGGCCATCTGGGGAGGCAGGTCGGGGAAGGTAGGCGCGTAGGTGATGTTTTCAGTCGGCGCCATTCTGGCTCTAGCCATTGGCGCCCACTGGGATTATTCGGGCGCCCTGGCCTCTGGCCAAGGTGGGATGGCTGGAGGGCGGTATGGCAGTGCGGCGCTTCGTGGGAGCGCTGGCGCGGCGCGCCGTGGAGGCGCTGGCGCGGCGCTTCGTGGAGGTGCTGGCGATGCTTACCGTGGACGCGCCGGTCGTGATCATCGCGCTTGCGGCGGAGTCCGTGGAGCTGGTCGCGATCGTCGCGCAGCGGGTGGAGGAGGCCGCCGTGCTGATCCCGTCTCTCGTGCTCCCAGCAGTGGGGGCGCTGGTGCGGCGCTTCGGAGGGTCCCAGATGCGTCTCAACGTGCCGGCGCTGTTCGGCGCGGCAGTGCAGGCGCTGCGTGGCCTGGGGGCGCAGGTGCTGCCCAGAATCGAGGTTTAGGAGCCACTTGTCATGCAGTCTCCGGCGCGGCTCGTCGTGGGGGCGTTTGAGCTGATTTTCAGTGTCGTGATGGCGCTGTCCCTCGTAGACGAGCTCGTCGTGGCCGTCGTGCTATCAGCGGGTGCCGCTGAGCTCGTCGCGACAGTCGTGCGGCCGGCGGCGGACGCCGTAGATCAAGGTCGCCAGGCTGCTGGCGGCGGGCTCTGCGGAGCTGCTGCTCGAGGTCGACTTGCTGGCCGCAGAGGCCAGGGAGCGGGTCGCGACCATCGTGCGGATAGATGTTCACCGTGCCGACGTCGGTGTCCGTGGACCTGGCCGAGATTATCGTGCGGCTGGCGGCGGAGGCCTCTGCGCCGTCCCCGCTTCTCGAGCTTCCAGCAGCGGAGGCGTCGGTGCTGCTCCCCGTGGGGGCGCCGATGCTGCTCTTCGTAAAATACGGGTGCTGGCCAGTGCCGCGGGAGCCAAGGGCCAACGTGCTCTCCCGCCATGGCCCTGGCGCCGCGGACACCAGATGCGCCGGGCGAGTTGCCCACTGGCGGCGTGGAGGTGGAGGCAGCGCCCGGCGGACAGCGTGATGGTGCTGCCCGCCAGCCTCGACGGCGAGGTGCTGGCGCCGCTCATCACGTATGCGCGGGGTCGTGGAGCGGGTCGGGACCGTCGTGGCGCTGGCGGCGGATTTCGGGGAGCTGATCCTGATGGACCAATGGGTGAGGCTCATCGGCGTCGTGCCCGCGGCGGCGGCCGTCGCTGGAGCCGTCGCGCCGGGGGCATACACTTGGTTTGGCTGGAGCCATCGGCTCGGCTGGTGGCGACGCCGGGGCGCCGCGCGTGTTCGCTCGGGTTCGGTTGCCACGGCGTGGGGGAGCTGGTGCCCTTCCTCGTGGGCGCGCTGGTGCGCTTCACCGCCGAGGTGCGGGCGCCCCGTGCCGGCGAGGTGCGCTGGATCCGACCTTCGTGCTGGTATTGATGCGTGGATCTGCCTTCGCTGGTCGTGGGCCTGCCCTTCACGCAGCCGGTGCTGGCGATTGCAGCGCATTCCCGCTCAGGGTGCGAGGGCACCGGCGTGGCCAGCTGGCTGAATGGTGAGGGTTCGTGCGGCGCCTGATCTACGTGCATGCTGCAAGGGCTCCCTCGAGGGCGCGAAGTTATTCGCGCTTCGCGCTTCGCGGTCCTCGTTCCTTCTCCCCCTCCTCCTCGTCCTCCTCTTCTCCCTTTGGGGGGGCGGCGCGAGAGCGCGAAGTTATTCGCGCTTCGCGCAGCGCGAAGCGCGAAGTTGGGAGCCCTAGTGCATGCTGCTGCCGGTGGGTGCCACGCGGCTCGCTCGGGTCGGGTGCGATGCCGCTGCCGTGGCCCGCAGCGGTGCACGTTACAGGTCTGAGCGAGGCTGCCTTGCACGGGTCGCCGACTTGACTTTCGCTTGAGGAGGCCGCGCAGCCTTGCTCCAGAACGATGGCTTCTCCGTGGACCGCGACCTGAGCGAGGAGGGTCAATGCGGCCTCCCTGCGCTGGTCGCGGGCCTGAGCTACTCGGAGTTGCCGCCGGTGAGCGCCGCGCTGCCCTGCTGGGAGCAATTGCATCGCCGTGGCCCGCGGCGGTTGGAGCGTTGCTTGTAAGTGCGATATTCCCTGCTGGGCGCGGACCTGACCTGCGCGCAAGCTGCCCCCCCGCGTGGGGCCACTCGTCCCTGCTCAGGAGCGGTGGCTTGGCCGTGGGCCACGGCCAGAAGGGCGATGAGCTTCCTTCGTTGATCGCGGCCCTGACCTGCGCGCAGTGCTGCGGGTCGGTGCCGCAGTCCCGCCAGGAGCGATGGCATCACCGAGGGCTCCCACGAGGGCGCGAAGTTATTCGCGCTTCGCGCTTCGCGGTCCTCGCTCCTTCTCCCCCTCCTCCTCGTCCTCCTATTCTCCCTTTGGGAGGGCGGCGCGAGAGCGCGAAGTTATTCGCGCTTCGCGCTTCGCGCAGCGCGAAGCGCGAAGTTGGGAGCCCTAGCAGCCCGCGAGCTGAGCAATGACGTCAGGCGCTGGAGGCGGGCCGCCGTGCGCTGCCCGTGAGCCGTGCGCCGCGGTCGCGCGGGCAGGCCCCTGGCCACAACAATCCCCCAGGTGTGCCTGCCCGTCTCGGGTGTCGAGGCCTGGTCGGGGGAGCGTAAGACCCGGGTTTGCCAGGACTCGGGTTCGCCATCGTTTTTTGACGGCCGCGCCTCGGATTTTGACGAGGAGGAGTTTCGTGGGATGTCTGCAGCGGGAGGCCTCGTCAAAATGCAGGCTCGGCCTCGTCATTTTTTTGACGACCTCGTCGGGGATTTCCGAGTCCCCCGTAACCGGGTCTTACGTCTCCCCGACCTGGGTCTGGGCGCGCGAGCGCGAAGGTGACCGCGCCTCGCTGGGGGTCCCGCCGTGGCCATTGGCTCGGTTGGTCCACGGCGCCGCCGTTGTCGGCCCGCAGCCTTGGCCCTCACGGCCCCGTGGCCTGGCCTGGCCGTGGCCACGTCGGTCGGACCAGGCCTGGCCGTGGCCGTGCCGTCGTCGCCGTTGTCGGCCGTCGCAGCTGTCGGGCTGACGCCACGTCTTCGGCCGTCGTCGGCCGCCGCTCCCACGGCTGGCGCCGACGCCGTCGTCGTGGCCGTCGCTCCCGTCAGCGTCGTCGACGCCCGCGGCGATGGGGCGCGGTTGCCGCCTCCCCCACAGGCGGCGGCCGCCCCGCCCGTGGTGGCCGCGGACCCGACCTGCGCGCCCATAACCGCCTCCGTCCACTTCGCGGCGAAGACCTGGCTTGTCGGCTCCGGCGATTGCCTGCGCGCGCTGGAGGGTCACGGCGATGTCGCGAGGCCCGCTGTGTCCTCGCCAGACGAGCTGGAGGTGCTGACCGCCTCCTACGATGGCACGACGAAGATCTGGCGTTTGAGCTCCTGCGAGTTCTTGCGCGCCCTGGGGGCTGCGCCTACGTTGCGGTTGCCGCCGTGCCGGTGCTGACCGCCTCATACGATGGCGCGGCGAAGATTCGGCGCGTGGGCTCCAGCGTGTGCCTGCGCGCCCTGGAGTGCCACGGGAATACCGCCAGGTCCGCCGCGTTCTCGCTGGGCCGGCTGGAGGTGCTGACCGCCTCCTACAATGGCACGGCCAAGGTTTGGCATATGGTCTCCAGCGTGTGCCTGCGTGCCCTGGAGGGTCACGGCAGAGTCGCGAGGTGCGCCGCGTTTTCGCGGGAGGGGCTGGAGGTGCTGACCGTCTGGCGCGATTGCTTGGTGTAGATCTAGCGCGCGGGCTCCGGCGAGTGCGTCTGCGCCGGGCTCCGGCGAGGGCGCCACGGCGATGTCGCGATTATTGCCGCGTTTTCCCTGGACGGGCGGCAGGTGCTGGCCGCCTCCTCCGATGGCGCTGCGAAGAGCTGACAGGTCGGTTCCGGCGACTTCCTGCGCGCCCTGCAGGGCCGCGGCGACGCCCCGAGATCCGCCGTGTTCTCGCAGAACGGGTGGGAGGTGTGGGCCGCCTCGCAGGACCTAGCTACAAAGATCTGGCGCGCGGGCTCTGGCGGGTGCCTGCGCTCCCTGGAGGGCCACGACGATGTCGGGATTGCGGGGGTGTTCTCCTTGGGCGGGCAGGAGGTTCTGACCGGCTTCTACGATGGCGCGGCGCAGATCTGGCGCGTGGGCTCCGGCGAGCTCCTTCGCCCTGGAGGGCTGCGGCGATGTGGGGAGGTCCGCCATGTTGTCGCGGGGCGGGCTGGAGGTGCTGGCCACTTCCGACGCTCGCGCGGCGACGGTCTGGCGCGCGGGCTCCAGCGAGCGCTTGCGCACCCGGGATGGCCACGGAGATCGAGTCGTTCTCTTGGTGTTGGCGGGCTTAGCTAAGCCCGTCTCGTTGCGCGCACGTGGCGCCTTGAGGCCCGCTGAGGCCGTTCTTGCGCATCTCTTGGGCGCTCTTGGGTCCGTGTTGGGGCGATCTTGACCTGCTTGGGTCTCCCTTTGCCCCAAAAGCCCATCTGAAGCGAAAACGCGAGATGGCAAAACACAATGATTTTGTTTAGGTGTCTGAAAGATTTTGTCCTCGTGGAGGGTGCCTCGGAAGGCTCGACGGGCACTTGGAACCGTCTTGGGGCTGTCTTGGGGCCTCTTGGAGGTATGTAGGAGGCTATATTGAACTATCCTCGGCTATCCTGAGCCACCATCTTGGATGCCGTCTTGGGCTGCCGAGGGCCCTCTTGGAGCCGTCTTGGGCCCATCTTGCAACTCGAAATACCCAGTCCCCCCCCCCTCCCAGGCCCAGGGGTGGGGTAGGCGGAATGGTCAAGCTACCCACCCGCCTGCAAGCCGTCTGGCTCACTCCCACCCCCCTCCCAACACATACGTCACACCCGAGCCTGAGCATGTTCAGCGGTCGTCTTTGAATGGACAGCTACTGTGAACCAAAGCCGACCCCTGGTGCGCGACGCTTGGGCGAGGTGCGCCACGCGTGCCAGGGGCGCCACGCGCGCCAGGCACCCCTGGGGCCCGAGCGTGCCAGGCACGCCTGGTGCGCCAGATGCGCCACGTGCTCCGAGTGCGCCAGGTGTGCCGCACACTCCAGCCGCGCCAGGTGCGCCACGTGCAGCGTGCATCAGATGCGCCTGCGCACGTGACTGCACACATCGGGAAACATGTCGGTCCCCGCCATCCTTGTCGAAAACCAATGTCCATCATTGTGTCTGATGGGCCTGCGCACAGCAGGCCACGCGCCCCCCCCCGCAGTCCCTGTCAAAAACCACTTGACAGTGATCGCAGGATGACCGCGCATGATCCAGATTTAGCCGCGAGGCGCATGCTGTATTGTTTTTTTGTCAGGGATGGTAGCCCTGCGCACAGAAGGGAATATGCTGACACCCCCGCCGTCCCTGGCAAAAACATTACAAAGTGCGACGACGACGAGAAGACGATGCCGAGATCGACGATGGCGACGATAGCGATAGCGAGACGCGAACCCCGACGACGACGAGGCGACGATGACGAGACGCGATCCCCGGCGACGACGAGATCGACGACCCCCGACGATGACGACGAGATCAACGACAACGAGATCGAAGACGAGCAGCGAACGGCCGCGCCGATCGTCGTCGATCCCGTCGTTGTCGAGCAGCCCGCGGCGAGCGCCCGCGACGGGCGCCCAGGCCCCGGGGGCGCGGCCGTGCAGGGCGCGCCGAAGCGGGAGGCCGACGAGCAGTGGTGAGGCGGTGCACAGGGGCGCTCGGCAAGGGCGGGCAGCGTCGGGCTGATGGGGGGGCATGGGACGACGATGACGACGACGAAGCAGATGATGATAGCGATGGTGAGGATGAGGATGACGATGATGATGATGATGATGATGATGATGATGATGATGATGATGATGATGATGATGATGATGATGATGATGATGATGATGATGATGATGATACTGATGATGATGATGCTGATGAGGATGAGGATGAGGATGAGGATGATGCTGCTGATGATGCGGATGATGGTGATGGTGATGATGATGAACATGTTTGTGGAGATGATGTGGAGAGGAGGGTGATGAGGACGAGGATGGCGATGCGTATGATGGTGATGGTAATGGTATGTAGTGATGGTGGTGGCGATGATGGTGGTTGTGGTGGGGATGGTGGTGGTGATAGTAATGGTGATGGTAGATGTGATGGTCATGGTGATTGTAATGGTGATGGTAAGGGTGATGGTGGTGCAGATTGAAGTGATGATGGCTCGCTTGCGGCACGCTGGTAGCACAGTCGCAGACCCGATGATGAGGATGATGATGAGGATAAGGATCATGATAATGAGACTAGCAGGACGTTCACTATGACGATGGTAATGACGATTATGATGATGCTGCTGATGATGATCATGATCATGCCATGGTGATGACGATGATGCTGATGATGATGATGATGCTGTTGATGACGATGGCGATGGTGATGATGATGACGATGATGGTTGTGAGGGTGAAAGTGGTGATGATGGTGATGATGCCCATGATGGGACGGATGATGATGATGATGATGCTGAT
>CAUYUJ010001357.1:72500-85000 GCA_963575745.1 Prorocentrum cordatum
CAAGCAGTTACGTTTTTGCAGTTTTTTTGTGTCCCTCTAGCATTTTCTTTGCCCTGACTTTGCCCAGAGCCCGCGAAGGGGGGCGGAGGCTGGAGGGTTTTGCGGGGGCGGCGGGAGATGACGAGGGGGACGCGGCGCGTACGATGATGATCCGACAGCAGCCGAAGCACCTGGCCTCGCAGGCCGATGTCCCACTGGCGGCCTGGTGCGATGGCGTTTGGGGGGGCACCACCGTGCAGCTCTCTTGTCTGCCTTGTGCATTCAGCCAAGGTGCTGAGATCGAGAACATTATGTTGGAAGCTGTAGCGTATACATTGCCAGTGGCGGGCTGTTTTTCAATCCCAGGACTTTTTGAGGGTCGGGGACGAGGTCGGGGTGGTGTGGTGTAGACTCTGTCCCCCGCTTTCCGATGAAACAGCACAACATGTATATACCAGCATCCGCTTCCCTGTGCGAGTTTCAGTGTGTGGGGCGGGAGAAAGCGTCGGTGTATAGAGTTCGGTTCCCTATCTCTGGCTCACGAGGGGCTCTGGCTTCTGGGCCTTTCCTTGGATTCTTAGAGATCCAGGTCGCGGGAGCTATCCGTGGCCGAGGCTCGCCGAGGCCAGGAAGCCAGGGAAACCCTTTCGCTCCTCGTCCAGCGCTCCCCATGGGGGCACGATGGCCGTATCCGCCTCGATCGGGCGCGCCGAGGCGTTCCGCGCCCCGCCTCTCCGCCCCGCTGCGGGGCCTCCCCCGCCGCCCTGCCTGCGCGCGGCCCCTCCCCTCCGGCCCAGGGGGGGTGCTTGCCGGCCTCCAGCTCTGGTTTCTCCCCGCCGCGCCCCGTCGCTCGAGCCCCCCCCCCCCTGCCTGGCCTGGTCCGACGCAGGGGGGGCGCGCGCCTCGCGCCTCGCGCCTCGCCGAGGCTCGGGGCACGCTCCTCGACCGCGGGCTCCCTGGGGGCCTCGAGCACAGCGTTCTGCTGGGGGTTGGGCGTGAGCAGGAGCTGGGAGGGAGAGGGGAGAGGGGGGCGACGAGGGGAGATCCTGCCCCTTCCACCCATGCCCTCCCATTGCGCTGGCCCTTTCCTATCCGCCGACGACGGGGAGGAGCAGAAGGAGGAGGAGAAGGAGGAGGAGGAGGAGGAGGAAGAGCAGGAGAAGGAGCAGGAGAAGGAGGAGGAGGAGGAGGAGGAGGAGTAGGAGGAGGAGCAGGAGCAGGAGGAGCAGGAGGACCAGTGGAAGATGGTGGAGGGGAAGGAAGGGGGCGACAACGACGAGGAAGAGCTCGGATCCAGAGCAGTGGCCCACGCTGGGGCGAGAGCGCCATTATGAACGACGGGAGCAAAGCGCCGATCCTGAAATGAGGCCACCGCTGCAGCGTGAACACCATTTGTCAGGAGGGGAGAAAACACACAGACACAATTAATCGTCGATTCCCAGGAACATATGCGAAAATATTGGAAGTGGGGTGGAAGACAGAAACCCAGAAAATATGGGAAACTATGAGGAATATTTTTATTTGTGTGTATTTATTTGTGTGTTCTTGGGCCCCTTCAATTTGGAAGCACCGGTAACCTGTCGATTTGCAGAACTATATGAGCAACCACCTTCTGAAATCCGATGCATTAAAAGCCAGCGTCTGGGATAATGGGCCCTGCTCAGACAGGATCCGGGGAGAGAGGAGAGTAGTACTCATTTCGAGCTAGGTGCGCTCGCGCCATACGGACATCGTACTCCTACTATCCATAATGTCTCCATTAATTTCTCTCTCCGGCGACGGGTGTTAGAGCGGACCTAGAACCCCAAAACGGGTCCCATTGTGTTATGATCAATCTGAGAAGTGGAGCTGTGTTCGTTGGAGGAGGAGGAGGCGGATGAGCAGGAAGAAGAGGAGATGGATGAGGAAGGAGAGAGACGGAGGAGGAACAGCGGCACCAGGAGCAGGAGGAGCTGGCGGCGCAGGAGGACCCAGGGAAGGTGGTGGATGGGAAAAGAGGGGGACGACAACGACGAGGAAACATTCGGATCCAGTACAGTGGCCCGCACTAAGGCGAGAGCGCCATTGTGAACGACGGGAATAAACGCCGACTCCGAAACGAGGCCAACGTTGCAGCGGACACGCGATTTTGAGACACCGGACACATTCCGATTGGAAACAAATATGGGACAGCAGTAGCTTTGGAGCTCAGGTGTAAAAAACATTGCACGGAGAGGGTGGGCTTCTTCCAGGACGTAGTCAGGGGAGAGAGGAGAGCAGTACCCATATTGTGTCACTGTTGAGGAGGAGGGGCCCTGGCGTTTTCGGCTTTGGGCTTCGGGGGGCCCTCGTCGCCAAAGCTGTTTTTTTCTTCAGATCGTGGTCAAGTGATGATGACGCTGATGATGACGCTGATGATGATGATGATGCTGATGATGACGAGGATGATCAGGATGATGATGTCGATGACGATGATGCTGATGATGATGCTGATGATGTTGATGATGGTTCTGATGATGATGATAATGGTGATGGTGATTATGATGATGTTGACTTGATGATGACGAATATGTTGCTGATTTTGATGCTGCTGCTGCTGATGATGATGAGGATCTGATGACGATGATGAGGATGATGATGATGCTGACGCTGATGCTGATGCTGATGCTGATGATGATGATGATGATGATGACGACGATGATGATGATGATGATGATGATGATGATGATGATGATGATGATGATGATGATGATGATAGTGGTGATGATGGTGATGCTGCTGCTGATGATGCTGATGATGATGCTGCTGATGATGATGATGATGATTATGATGATGATGATGATGATGAGGCTTATGATGATTATGATGATTATGACGATGATGATGATGATGATGATGATGATGATGATGATGATGATGATGATGATGATGATGATGGTGATGATGATGATGATGATGATGAGGATGATGAAGAGTAGAAGGAAGAGGAGGAGGAGGAGGAGTAGGAGGAGGAGAACGAGGATGCAGGAGGAGGAGGAGGACGCGGATGCGGAAGCGGTTGAGGTTGGTGTCGGGCAGCAAAGGGGAAATGGGAGTATGAGAGAAGGAACGCGAGGACAACGATTGCCACGGTTACAAACGCGACGATGCCCACGACGACGAGATTCTTGTGAAGAGGCGTTCGGTCTCGAATATTCTTTGAGCCCTGATTGCCAAGCAGCGGTTTTGCAGACGTCGAGCTTGCACGAGCATGCAGGGCCGACTGTGATACGCCGTATGTGCAGCGCACGCTTTTGTGCGATCTTTTCTGCCAGTCTGATGTTCCTCTTGCCGCCCTGACATCGGCGGCGTGCGGCGATGTCCAAAAGCTGCGAGACGGGGGCGGGGGAGATGCACGGTGGCAAGGATGGGCGCAGAGACAGCGCAGTACGGCATTTTCGCGCCGCGTTGACGCGGCGGCGACCCTAGTGCGGGCGCGGGCGTTCAAGTCTGAGCGCCGACAGCTGCCTACGACCACCGCTGTGGATCAATCTGTGCTACCCGGAAGCCGCGATCGTTCGAGGTTGAACGACCCACGAGGTGTTGGAAAGCGATGCACAAGTCGTCACGACACGAACCTGCCGTACCCAGAGATCCGATGTCTTGGTTCTCTTCAATACGGTGTCCCAGAAGTCCCAACCATGTATCTGGTGCTGGTTTTGCCCCACGAACGTCCAGCAGCAAGAACGTCTGGAGGCTTGAATTCTCGATCCGCTGATGCTCTCTCGTCTGACCTCGCACAGTCAAGACTCTGAAAGAAGGACCAGTTCGGGCTCACGAGGGGATCTGCTTTTTTCAGGCCGTTCCTGTGATCCAGGTCGAGGAACCTACTCTGCGCCGAGGCTGGCCGTTGCCAGAAACGCATCTCGATCCGCATGTGGCGTTCCTCATGGTAGTGCGATAGATTTGAGCCTCGTTTCTCGCTCCCCGAGCCTCGACCCTCGCTCCTCGCTCCTCCCTTTTCGATCCTGGATCCTCGGGAGGAGGAGGAGGAGGAGGCGGAGGAGGAGGAGGAGGAGGAGGGGCAGGAGGCACGAGGAAGTTGAGGATGATGAGGAGGAGGTTCTTCTCTTCTAAAGAAGTGGGCCTGGTTGACGGTCCGGCTGGCTTGTGGCCGCCCGTCGCCACCCGTCGCCGTCGTCCTCGGTTACGATCTCAATTGTGCGAGGCTCGCCTTCTGCATTGCATTGCTTTGCATTGCTTTCGATGGCTTTCCACTGCTCTGCATTGCCTCACACTGCTTTGCATTGCTTTGCGTTGCTTCGCGTTGCTTTGCATTGCGCTGCATTGCTTCGCGTTGCTTGGCATTGCTTTGGAATCGCATCGCGTTGCTTTGCATTGCGGTGCGTTGCTTTGTGTTGCTTTTCATTGCTTTGCATTGCTTTGCTCTGCATAGAGTGCACCTTCTGGATTGCATCACCTGGAGTGCACCACCTCGATTGCACCGCATTTGGTGATCGAACATCACTGTTTGCGGTTCACGCTGGCTAGCATATTCTGACAGCCACGACCAAGGACCCCACTGAATGGGGCAGATGAGAACGGTCTACTGAGACCTCGTCCTTCTTGGGGTGGAGACCTTCGTCGAGCCGTTCTCGCACTTGTGTGGGTGAGCGAGCGTCTTGCATAGAGCAGCTAGCTTGGCCAGGCGTTCACCTTGTTCGGGAAGGCCTGTGGTCCTTGGTCCTTGATCGTGTGGGGCCTGGTGCCCCCCTCCAGCACCCACCCCGCCCGCGACGGCCAGCGTGGCAATGTGCGGCTTCTTCTCCTCATGCATTTTCTCCTGCCCCCCCTTCTCCCGTCTCCTTCCTCTTTCCGCTTGTCCTCCTCATCCTTCTCCTGTCTCTCTCTCTCTCTCTTGTCCTCCTCATCCTCCTCTTCCTCCTCTTCCTTCCGTAGCCATTTGGGCTCAAGCCATTTTGGCTCAAGCCATTTTGGCTCAAGGCTATGAGGTTCACAGCGAAGCAAGTGGATACCGCTAGTCCGCGGCAGTGCCAGGGCCTTGAGCCCGACAGCTTTTCCGAGACCTGGTCCGCCCCAGGTGCTCGAGTTCGGCCCCCCAGAGGGATCGCACAGCCTTTCATCACGACCCCTGCGAGGGGACTCCTCTTCACATTCCTGGTCTTTCTGCAGCCATGGCGCATGGCATGGGTCAAACCGTGGCTATGCAGACGGTGTGTCAACTCAACAGGCGAGCGTTGGTGGAACAATGCATCAGCCAAGTTCTGCAGGGGTGAGTGTGGTTGCAGCAAGCACACTGCGTTCTTCGGCATCAAGCCACCGCCATCTCCATCGACATCTGCATTGGCCAAGGACATAGGCCGAGGCACAGGTAAGGACGAGGACAAGGATAAGAAGTCGCAACGCGAAAGAGCCCTCGAGAAGCAAACTGCTGAACTAAGTGAGCAGCTTGGCATGCGGGACAATGACGGCAGCGCCATGGAGGTGGATACCTCGACCACGAACGACAACATTCAGTCCCGCTACAAGAGCGAGCTCGCGCTCGCTGAGTCCATGCTTAAGGCCCTGCCGAAGGATGCGGACACGGAGTTCGCCCAGCAGCAGCGCCTACACCTCGAGAGGCACCGCGACGCATGCAAGTGCAAGCTGCGTGAGGCTCAGCCCTTCGACGAGTGGAGGGCCCACGACGCAGTCAGCCAGAAGAAGCAGCTGCCGGAGAAGAAGCAGCGCATCGAGAATACTGCCGAGATCGCCAAGGAAGCTGTGGTGGCGGCCCAGGCGGCGGTCGACAGCGCGGAGTCTGAGCTACAGGATGTGCTGGAGCAGGTTGTCGCGAAGGAGGCCGAGGTGCAGCAGATCCTCGGGTCCATGCCGAATGCGCCGACTGAGCGCAAGCTCGAGGCGCAGATCGAGAATGTGCGTGCGTCGGTCGATGGCCTCGGGGAGTTGTTCAAGGCACGCGACCTGGATGTAGGTGCTGCCGAGTACCTCGCGGCCTCGCTCAAGAGCGTCATGGACCAATTGCGTGCAGCCGAGCTCGATTGCAGGCCTGTTCCAGCAGCTCCTGCTCAGGAGCCAGAGCCTCAGGCCGAAGCTCCACCACGTCCTCCCCATCAGCATCCCCGGTATGTTCTTCCCACGGGCGACGAAGCACCAGAGGAGCTCCGCCAGTTTCTCCAGGCACTGGGAGGACAGGTCCCTGAGGATGAGGAGCAGCTGCGGGCCGCAGTCAAGCGCACGTCGGCTGGGCTGGAAGGCCTGGCCAAAAAGGCCCGCACCTCGGTATAGGGTGGTCTGTCTCCTTGTGTGGTTATTGAAATGTGCGACCCTGGCGGAGGCTACTACGATCGAGACTCTGAATTGCACCTCGCTTGGGCAGCTGGCAGGATATCTTCCTCTGTGCAGAGCTCAAGTCACTTGTGTGCAATAACAACACATCACGAAGGATAAGTTGGCAGACGGCCAAGTCAAGTTGGCCAAATTGGGATGGCAGGGCGTGTGGAGCCCCGCGCTATCGACCCGTGCGCCCGGCACGTCGGGTGGGATCGCGGTCTTGACGCGCAAGATGCTCCGTCACGGCGGCGCCAGGAACGGACGGAGGAGTTCTGGTGCCTCACCGCCTCCTGGCTACTCGAATTCATTGGGGCGCAGGCGAGGGCCTGATTGTGTGTATTCGATGTATCTGTATGTGGGTGACAAGATGTCGGCGCGCAAGGTTCAGATTTTGCGCAGTGTGGCAGATCATGTCAAAAGATGCGAGCGCAAGGTTTCGCGTGGGTCTTTGGAGGTGACTACGAGATGATTGTCGAGGAGATGGGAGATCTTGGTTGGCTCTACCCCACTGACGGCGTCGTGGCTGCCCCGCGTGCGACTACGTGCCGACAAAGTCTGCCCGGCACCACTATCGACTGGTTTATGATTGCTGCTGTTCTGGTGCCCAGGGTGTCTAGGCCCACTGTCAACGACGAGGCGGATGCTGCATTCCACCTGCCCGTCATCTTACCGTTGGTAGCTAAGAACACAGCTGTGCCCCTCAGACAGATGGTTGAGCCGAGAACGTTGCCCGCAGCCATCAAGCCAGGCTGCTCGAGGTACCCGTGCAGTTGGGGACCTGTTAGGCGCCAGTTGCAGCAGGTCAGCGCGCAGGAGGAGCTTTCGAATGCATGGTTGACAGTTCTCAATGCGCTGGAGGTGAAATTAGCAGGCCGCCACGACATCGTTGGCGAGAGCGTGGTTCAGTATATCTCTAAAGGTGGCCGTGCGCAAAATATCGGTCAGCGCGTTGAGAAGCCCGTGGCAGAGGCCCCGGGGGATGAGGTTTGTTACTAGTGGAAGATTGCGCAGAGCTGGGCCCGACACACTCGACGAATAGCTGTTCTATTCGATGCCCTTGTTGAGCCAAATATGCCCGAGACATTTTATTTTCTCGAAAGGGCCTCTGGCAGTGCGTCGAGTTCGGCGCCCGCAGTTTCTATGTCTACCGCTATGGGTCCCACGGTAGACGTGGTATGGGGCTTCCTCCGCGAACCCGCATCTTCGCGCGTGATGGCCAGGGGGTCAGTTTCGGCGACTACAGTTTATCTGTCCGCCGATGTGGGGCCCGCGGTTGACGGGGGCGGGGGCCTTCCCCGCGAGCTCGCGTCGACGTGGGCTGCGACTGGCGGGTCGAATGCGGCGCCCAAGGTCTGTGTGCCAACTTATGCGGGGCCCGCAGCTAGTGGGGTTGGGGGCCTTCCCCGCGAACCCAGTGAGAGGGCGTGGCTGCCAGACTACGCTTCGCCCTGGAGTGCTGGCCAAGTTCCCGACTGGTTTCTAAGCCGATGCACGGCGCGGCCAGCGTGCCCTGCCAAGTCGCCACCTGTTGCTGGACTCAATCCGATAGCTCGCCGATCGGACGCAATCCCAGGCAGCAGCAGAAGCCGTCGACTACCCGGAGGCCTGGGACATTGCTATTGGATGCTGGGCACTCCGCGCAGAAGATCGCGAGGGCCACCCGTGTCCATGAGCATTTAGACAACGAGACAGTTGCATTCTTTGAGGGCGGGCTGGGCCCCTGGCATGGCGACTGCCAGTTGGAGGCCGAGCTAGAGGCCCCGATTGCCGAGGCCCAGCTGGCCCAATATATTTTTGCAGCGCAGCGGAAGCAGTCTTGGATGGAGTGGGCGACGACGGCATTGAAGAACGGGGCTCAGGCGGCGCGCAGTTTCCTTCGTTTGAAGGGCGTGCAGATGGCCTTTGAGTCGTCCGATTTCCCTTCCCCACCAGGGCTGGCGAACGGCGAGCTGGCTGAGTGGAGAGAGGTACGGCGCCTGCGCGGGGCGGATCTGCTACCTCCCCCAGCGGATTCGGACAGATGGGAGCAATTGCCGCCCCTCGCAGGCACATGCCTCAGGTGCGTGACTGGCACCTTTGCCCGTCGCGCAGGTCGAGGGCAAGTTTGAATCCTGCCTCGACATTTTCGGTCTGTATCGGATGCTGGCCTCGAAGCGCTGGCTTCTTTGTTCTGCGCCTGCGAGCGCATGTGCCGCTGGCCGCAGGATCGGCTGGTTTCTGAGCTGCGTATGCTTCCCAAGCCAAGTGGAGGCACGCGTCTGGTTGCATTGCTGAACGCGTTGCTGAGGATGTGGGGCCGAGCCAGACGGCCGCTCAGCGTGGAAGCAAACGCATCGACGCCCGTCATTCTGGGGCTGAGGCCAGGCAGAACATCTAGTGATTGCGTGTGTCAGCTCGACTTGGCGTCAGAGGCAGCACTGGGACGCAAGCAGCACATCATCGCGGTATCCCTGGACATGTTTAAAGTGTCATGCTACAGTCTTATGGGGCATGATCATGCTAGAGGCGCGTGAGCTTGGATACCCCATACGAGTCATGTGGATGATATTACAGACATACATGGTACCACGCACTGTACGAGCATGCGCGAACGTCAGCAGCCTGTTCGTGTCGTGTCAGGGGATCTTGGCTGGTTGCGCGCATGCCACGTCGGTCCTCATGCTTGTGCTACATCGAGTGGTCAATCGGCATTATATGCTATGTCCACGAGTAGGCGCTAGAGTACTCATGGACGATATCACGATGCAGTGGCACGGGCCCGATCCTCGGGGCGCTACAGTCCTTGGCACATGCGTGCTCAACTTCGCCTCTGATGTGTACCCGCTCGGTCTGATTCTGCAACAGAGTGAGTCGGGGTTCGTGGCGACCATTACTCGGGCTGCCAAGGATTTCCACAGTGGCATCACAAGCATGAAGCTCAACGTCAAAAACACACCATGCATCTCGGGCATGGGCTCCATGGGGTTCGGGTCTCCAGGGTCCAGGAGAAGGAGCGCATGAAGAGCCTGACAGCCCGCGAGGGCAGACTATTCCAGCTCAGGGGTTCGGTTCACGAGAAGGTCGGAGTTCTGGAGGACCGGCATCCTGTCGTCGGTCGGTCACGGCACGGGGGTGAGCGGCACGTCAGACGCGGTGCTCAAGCAGTTGTGCACCTTCGCGGGTGGCATGGTCGGGGCCGCCCAGAACGCTCAACTCACGCTCTACCTTATTGCCCAACAGGATGAACAAGTTCGACCCCATTTATGATTGTACAACCCTGCTGGTCAAGCGCTACTCCAGTACGATATGGGACAGTGCTGCGTTTATGCCAGATGTATACTATGCATGGCGATGTGCAGCGGATCGCTTTGCTCAGGCCAACTGGCAGTTGGCTCGCGGGCCTGTGGTTTCGGCGTGGCTGATTCGCAATCGCGTCGATTGGCGGGTGCCCAGCCCCGCGGACTTAGGGGGCGATCTCGGGGTTCAATGCTCGCTGTATCGCGTTGCTCCCCGCGATCTGCGGCGCAGGCTCGAGGAGTCTATTTGGCGATGGCAGACGGCTCGCTTGTTGCCTCACGTCCGAGAGGATTGGCGATGAGAAGCTATGGCGTCGCGCTCTTCGGCATGCCGCGCAAAAGGTCCCAGCAGGAGCTCAGAGAGGCGCGCTCCGCGCGCTGTGGCCTGGAGCGCTGCTATGCCCCGACAGGGCGTTTTAGCTTGGGCTGGCTACGTCGAGGGAGTGCCACTACTGTGGGCACGACATGGGTACATTGTCTCACCGATGGAATTGTTGTGAGGCTCTGCTGCAGGGCTCGGACATGTCCCCCGAGGCTATAGCAGAGGCTATTGTCGAGTTCAGGGCTGGAAGTGGAAGGCAGAAGCTGACCAACGACAACCTTGGCAACCCTGAGACCTTCGAGCTGACGCGCGGGATTCCGTTGGAGCCAGACCGAGTTTGACCCGAATTTCGGGTTGGAGGGGGGGGGGGGGGGGTATGGGCAGGACCCGAAACCGTCTCGTTCGCCCTCGAGGCCGCGTGCCGCTCGCAGCATCGCTTGCGGTCCACGGCAGGCGGTCGGCAGGCGAAGGCCAGCCGCCCTGGAGTCCCGCGCGCGGGCGGGCGCGGCGCCAGGGGGCGAGGGCGGGGGTTGGATCCCGCATGCGGCCTTCCTCCTCCTCCTCCTCCTCCTCCTCCTCCTCCTCCTCCTCCTCCTCCTCCTCCTCCTCCTCTCCCTCCTCCTCCTCCACCACCTCCACCTCCTCCTCCACCACCTCCACCTCCTCCTCCTCCTCCACCTCCTCCACCTCCTCCTCCTCCTCCTCTTCCTCCTCCTCTCTCTCCCTCTCCCTCCCTCCTTCCCTTCCCCTCTCTCCCTCCCGTCCTCCCTGCCTCTCCCTTTGGACTCTCGCTCCAGGATGTCAAACATGGTTGATCCTCCCGTCCAGCGCCCATCGCTTTTCACTTAAAGTGCCCCCCGGGTCTCGCATCTGTTTTGTGTATCAGTTAAGGTCTTGAGCCTGAAACCGGGCTTCTGGTCCCCTGCGGGACGTCCTCACGATTTGCCCAGGAATCCCGCTTTCGCCCAGGGAACTTACTCAGGGCTCGTGCTCTCGCTTAAGGCTTGTCTGAATTACTTTAGTGCCCCGCACGACCCGCCCGTTCTAGTCCGCGTTCTCATTCCTCCTCGTCCTCCTCCCTCCTCTCCTTGCCCCCTTGACCCCGTCTTCTTTCTCCTTGGTCTTGTTCCTCCTCCTCCTCCTCCTCCTCCTCCTCCTCCTCCTCGGCCTGCATTTCTCGCCGAGGTGGTTATATGGACTGCCCGACCTGGCCCGACCCGACCCCCCTCCAGCCCCTTGCTTTCCCTTGCCCTCCTCTCCACCCCTTCAACTGCACTGCTCCCTCCCCCTCCTCCTCTCCCCCTCTCCCCCCTTTTTCCGCCTCCCCCCTTGCCTCCTCCCCGCCCTCCCCTTCCCGAAGCTCAAACTTCCTCCCTCATGCCCCTTTTTCCCCGTGACCCGTGGCTCCGCCCGGTGTCCATCAGGACCAGGCGTGTCGCCCGCTAGTCCACGGCACACCTCGCAGCGGTGGTGTGCCCGTTGTTTTTCAACTCCTGGGGGGTGCGCGACAGGCCACCCGGGCGCTGGCGACAGGGCACAGCCCCCACTGTGCGCCCGACCCCCCCCCTTTTCGGGGGGGGATTTCCGCGGCAACGGATCACGGGCATCTCCCACCCACGCCCTTCCCGCCGTGACCTCCGCACGCCCGACTTCGACAGCAATCCATGAGGGCTCCGGCCCATCCGCAATGGCCTGAGAGGCCCCGCCCCTCGGCGGACGCCGGCGCGTTGGCTCGCTGCTCGCTGCCCCCGTCCGCCGGGGCACAGGCCCCCGAGTACGGGGTCGACGACATAGTCTACAAAGCAAACGTATAATGCTCGTAGATCGACCTACCATATACGCATTTTTCGAATATCCGGCGAGCGAATCAAGTCTGGGTTGAGTCAATTCTGTAGTCGGCCCCCCCATCTGGCGCGGCAGCCGCGGCCCACTTCCCTGCACAGCCCCCCCGCGCCGCCCGGGGGCGCCATGCCATGCGGGGCCTCGTCGGGCGCGTGAAGGACGCGCGCGCGTCGTCGGCCTCGTCGGGGGGAGGCCGCGGTGGGCAGCCCGGCGGGAGGGCGGGTGCTCCAGCGCGTCGTCGTGTGTGGCGGTGCAATGCGAACGCAGCCTTTCGGGCCTTCGGTTGCGCTCCCCATGTGACCACTGAGCGTGTGTGAGGGGTGTGCCGAACTGGGTGCGGCGGTGCCATGCAAACGCAGTCACTGTTGTCTTCGGAGGAGCTCCTTATGGGGCCACGAATCGTGTGAGGGGTGTGCCGAAACGGGCGCGGCGGTGCCATGCGAGCAGCCACTGGGGCCTTCGGTGGAGCTCCCCATGTGAACACAGAGCGTGTGAGGGGTGTGGCGAAACGGGCGCGGCGGTGCCATGCGCACGCACGCAGCCACTGAGGCCTTCGGTGGAGCTCCTCATGGGGCCACGAAACGGGTGAGTGGTGTGCCGAAACGGGTGCAGCCCATGCGAGTTCAGCCAGTGGGGCCTTCGGTGGAGCTCCCTATGGAGCCCCGAGGGGTGTGCCGAAACGGGCGCAGCGGTGCCATGTGGACGCAGCCACTGGGGTCTTAGGTGGAGGTCCGTATGGAGCCACGAAACGTTTGAGGGGTGTGCCGAAA
>CAUYUJ010001357.1:90000-102240 GCA_963575745.1 Prorocentrum cordatum
AAAATTGTCACTACTATGAAGAAGAGCGTGGTTTTGTATTTTTCGTCGAGACGCCATGTTTCCAGATCTTCAGCTCGGTCGTCGCACGCGAGCACATTGCCAAGACCGTGGGCGGCGAGTTCGGGAGGACTCATTTGCAAAATCTTGGGCACCTGGCGCCCGTGCGACGACATGTGTTCAAACACCACGGGAACAAGCAGCGCAACGGTTCTAATTTGTGGATCAGGCAGGGGCCGAATGCCTGAAGGGCAGATGATTCACAAACAAAAAAAAGAGTCGTCGTCGCAACAGACCAAGTCTATCGAGTCCGCCATGGAAGCGGCCCTCGCGGATCACAGGGGCGGTCTAATGTCGCCGAATGTCCAACTGAAGCGCATGTACGAGGCCACCCTGAACGACGAGCGTTTGGGGGCTGCAGCGCGCGTCGCAGTTGCCTTGGTGGGGATAATCGCATCATGTACGTGTGCCCGCGCTGCAAGACGGCCCCCCTCAAACCGAAGGACTGGGCGCGCTGCGCGGGGCCGTCGCAGCTGAACGAGCCAGGAGTCGCAGCCGCCAGGGGCCACGGCAGGTGCGAGAGCAAGGGGCGCGGCCGCATATTGGCGGAGACGGGCAACGACGAATGGGAACACCCCGCCATCATCTTCCCGTCGCGCTCCGCCATCGCAAAGGGCGGCATGGAGATGGCCGGCGTCAAGCGCGTGGGGCAGATCGAGCAGTCCCGGGAGTGCAGCCTGGAGGACCTCGCGGAGGTGGTCTACTTCGGCGACGGGACCTCGGGGCAGGAGGGCGCCCTGACGGCCCTGGGGGCCGCCGACCTGGTGTCCGTCATCAGCGCCGCGAGAGGGGATGTGACATCAAGTTGGGCGGGCTGTTGGACATGGGGCCTGGCGCAGTCGTGGGCGCCATCGACTCCAGCGACGAGGGGGCCCGCGAGAAACCCGTCGAGCGCGTGCCCGCGTTCTCGGGGGAGAGAATCACTGCAGACGTGCTCGGGTGTTTGCAGGTTCGCTCCGATTGCGAGGTTCGCGCCTCTCCGGGGGCGAGCTCGCGGGCAACTGCCGCGCCTTCTGCCCGCCCGAGAACTGTGCCATGCCGAGCGAGTCGGAGAGCGACAGGGCGATCAAGTGTCTGCCCCCGTTCTTCGATGTCTCGGGCGCCGCGGGCAGCCCGCGGGCAGCGAGGCGGGCAAGGGGCAGGGGCAGCTCTCGCAGCTACGGGGGCGAGCGCGCGAACGCCAGAAGTTGGGCGCATGCTGCCAGGTCGAGCGCGACAGGGAGCTCTGACCAGAATGTCGGCGACGCCTGGCGAGGCCCCCGGGCGACGGCGGCGTCGGCGCCCAAGACGGCAGGCCAGGGCGGAGCGCCGCCTTCGCGCGTCAGAAACGGCCGCCGGGCAGCCAGGGGCAGCGGGCCGCCGAGCGGCGACTGGGCGGCGACGCCAGCTGGCCGCGCGGCTCGGGCGGCGCTGCGAAAGCGCTTGCATCTTCAGCACGGGGCTCCGCGCGACGCGGGGCGCGGGCCTCGACGGCGCGTGAAACGGCCGCCCGTGGCGCACCGAGTGCAGCGATCGCCTCGTGCTCGGGGGCAGGCGGGCCGCGCGCGTCTGACAGCGCGCCCTTCGTGCCTGGCGGAAATCCCATTGGGGCGCCAGCGGGGCAGTCCCGAGCCCCCGCCGACCGGCGGGCGCCATCCCGCCCCAACGGCGCCCGCCCGTTCGCGTGCCCCCCCCCCGCTGCGCGCGGGGGGGGGCCCTCCGCGGGGGGGGGGGGCCTCGTGGGCTCCGGGGCCGTGTGGGCCCCGTTCTTCTCTCTGGTCGTCGCTCGGTCGAGGCTGCGAGATTGTCGCGCGACCATGGTGTTGGACGTCCGCTTGTGTCTGCCCGCGCGCTGCCGGAACGCCCGTCGACTGGTGGGCGCTCTCCTGGCGCGCAGGCGCCCGCCCGTCCATGGGGCGGGGGGGCGCTCTCGACAGCGGGGCGCGCCCTTGGGGGGTGGGGGGTCCTGATTATGGAAGTCGGCCAGGGCTTCGAGACTGCGCCTCGTCCATTGTTGTTCGATTGCAGCGCGGTGTGTTTCGCGGCCGCTTGCTGCGCGGGCAGCCCCGGGCCTTCGCGGGCTGGCGGGCGCCCGCCTGCGGCGGCGGCGCCCGCCCGTTCGCGCGCCCTCCCCGTCCGCCGCGGGCCCGGGGGGGGGGCGCTCGACGGGGCGCGCGCCCTCGTGGGGGGTTGGGCCCTATGGGGGCGGGCAGGGTGTCGGGGCTGCGCGTGCTCCTATCTGTCTGATCGTAGTGCGATCGGGACAGCGGGCTCGTCGCATGTTTCGCGGGCGCTTGCTGCTCGCGGGCCGTGGCCGCGCTGGCCTCTAGGGGGGTCTGCCTGGGCGCGCCTCGCGAGACCTCCTCTCGAGGCGAGCAGGTTTCGCGAGGGGCCTCGCGAGCGTTCGCGCGCGGGTGCGGCGAGCCCCCGGCGTGCTGGGGCGGCTGGCCACGTGGGCGGCGAGGGTGGGGGCGCCCGGGCCGTCGGAGTCAGGGCGGCAGGAGAACGCCGGGGAGGCCTTCGGCTTGGAGCCAGCCGAAGACAGCTTGGACAGGTGGGCGCCGGTCACGGGCGGGCTTCAGAGCGATGCGGACAGGGGCGCGCAGGCCCGCTGTGGAGGGCGCCGGGCCCGCCCCTGACGCGCCCGCCAGGGCGGTGCGGCGCTGCCAGAGGGGGGCGATGCAGGCGGTGGCCGTGAGGGGCCCGGGCTGGCTGGCGCCGCCGGCCTCGGTGCGGGGCGGCTCGGGATCGGGCGCCCCCCAGCCCCGCGTGGACAGGGGCCTCGGCTGTCAGCCGGGGGACAGGGTCGAGCGACCGCGGCGAGGTGGCAGCGACCGCGGGCGTTGACGGGCGGGCCCCCGTCGCCTGGGCTGCCCGAGGCGCGGGCGCGAAGGGGCGCAGCCAATGGCGGGCGAGGGCGGGATCAGGGCGACCTCAGCGCCCTATGGCGATGCGGACGGGGGCGCGGCCGTGGCTGCAGAGGGGGGCCATGGCGGGCGTCGCGATCGCCCTCCCCCGCCAATTCCCCGCGGCAGCCGCCCAGCCCGCCGCGGCCAGAGATCGCGCGCCCCTGGGCATGGGGCCACCGACGGCGCCGCAGTCGGAGGGGGAAGGGCAGCCATGGCGATGCGGACGGTGCTGGGGGGCGCCCCCACCCACGAGGAGAACGTGCTGCTTGGGGCGCCCGCAGGCGGGCGCCAGTCGCGTCGGGCAGGGGCCGGATGGAGCAGCGTGAGCTGCGAATGACCAGGGACTTCGTGGACCAGGTCGGCGAGGGGCGCTGCAGGCGCCAGGGCACCTTCGATCAGAGGCCGACTGCAGACGTCAATGCCGATGCCGCGCAGTTGAACGTGAATGTGTAAGGCCGCGCGCAGACGTCGCTGCCGACGCCGCGCCAGGGCATCTTCGAACAAGGGCTAATGCCGCGAAGTCCTGCGTGAAGCTGCTCGGGCGGCCAATCGCACCAGAGGGGCGCGGGCAGGTGTGGGGGGCGCTGCAGCTCAGCGCGCCGCGCGAGGACCAGCTGAGACGGCGGCCCAGCGGCGCAGTATCCAGCGGGGCGAGGCCGCGGGATTGGGGGGCGAGCCCCGCGGAGGGGCCGACCTGGGGAGGATGGCGCGCCAGCGACGCCGACGGCTGTGCGGGGCCAGTGGGCCTGTGCTGTTGGGGCCATGGCCCCCCAGCAACCGGGCGGCAGGCCGCGCGGGGCTGGCCGCCCCCCCTTCGCGCGCCGCCGCCGACCGCGGCCGCTCGGGCGGAGGGGGGCGCTCGGGTGCCCGCCGCCCCGCCTCCGAGCGTGGCCGGAGGCCGCCTCCCGAACGGCGGGCAGGCGGGGGGCCGAGGACACCGGCGAGCACTGGCGACTGGCGAGAACGGCTTGCCAGCCGACAGCGGCCCCCCCCGCGGAGAGAAAACCTCTTGACCTCTACGCCCGCCCCGGCGTCGAGGCGAGCGCGCGGGGTTGGGCATCGGTGGGTTTGGCGCGCGACTCGCCGCCCAGGAAGGGCCAGCAGGCCTCGCCTGGGCCGCTCGGAGACTGCCGTGCGGATGGGGGCGGGTGCGCAGCAGGTTCGAGTGGAGAAGCCCACCCCCCCGCAGAGCGCGGCCGCTCGGCGGAGCTCCGCGAGGTGCTCCACGGCCACTGCCGCCTCAGTCCGCGCCGGGCGCTTGTGACAGGCGGGCCCGCGATCGGGCGCCCTCCGGCAGGTCGCGGTGGCCGAGGCTGCGGCGCGACAGAGGTGACGCCGAGGGGGCTCGTCGGCCAGCCGGTAGACGAGGGCAGGTGCTGAGGCGGCTGCGGGGGTCAGACATGGGGCCCGCTGCCGCCGCCTCCACGCGTCGGGCGCCACTGGCAGGCTAGCCCGCGTTCGGTGCGCGCTCGAGCAGGCGGTGGCGGCCGACTGCCCCCGCGCGACCAACTCGCCCCTCTGGGGGCTCGTGGGCCAGGCGGCAGACGAAGAGCGGGGGTGGAAGCGATTTCGGAGGTCAGCAAGGTGATCCACGGCTGCTCCCATGGGGCTTCTGTCGGGCGCTTCAGGCACACCAGACCGAGTTCGGGGGATCGCTGGGGAAGGCGGCGGCGTCCGCGCGCCGCAGCGCGAGGGAGGCGCGGCGGCCGCTGGGGGAGCTTGTGGGCCATGGAGTAGCTGGGGGGTCAGTGGTGGGGCGACTGAGGGCGTTCCATGGCTGCCCTCGGCGGGCCATGCGGGAGGGCGCCGCGGCGTGCCTCGGAGTAGCGACCGGCCGAGGAGCGGCCGAGGCCCCGCCGCCGTTGGGGCTCGAGCAGCGGCGGGGGCCCGTTTTGTTAGGAGCGCCGCGCGGCCGCAAAGGGGGGCCGCCGTGGGCCAGGGGCGCTGGGGGGGCGGGCTGGGTGGAAGCCTCGCCTGGCCGCGCCGCCGAGGAGATGGGCGCCCTCGCTGGGCGGCGCGGTCCTGCGTGGGCCCGAGGCGGGCGAAGGGCGGCCTCGCGGGCCGCGCGCGCGTCGGCGCGTGAGGTCGCGCGCGCAGACCTGTGGGCGATGCGCAGGTGGTTTTGGCGCGCTCGCGCGGGGCCCCGCGGCCCGCGGCAGTCGGGCACTTCGTTCTGTGCGAGTGGCGGGGCCGCCGAGGCGCGCGGGCCGACGGTGCCCGACCAAGCTCTTCGCGCGATGGCGCGGGCAGAGCGCGGTGCAGACGCAGATCGGAGCGACGGGCTCTCCGCTCGACCTAGTGCCCAGCAGGTCGTCGCGAACGTGGGGCGGGCAAGGGTCTGGCGACCGGGCGGAGTGATTCCCCTGTTTGTTGGACGCCCGCGAGGGCGCGCGTGGCCTGCTGCCGGGCGCGCCCGCGCGGGGGCGCGCGGCTGCAACGCCGGAACCCCCGCGGCAGATGCAGCGCCGCAGGAAAGGGGGAACCAGGAGGCCCGGGACTATTGCGGGTGATCTCCCGACCGCGGGGCTTCGACTGGCCCGTGGGGCAGTTCGAATGCGCCGGCGACGTGGGAGCGGTTGAGTCGAGTTAGCCCGAGCGCGCGAGGCGTCGGGCCATGCGCCTAATCTGTTGTGGTGTCGCCCTGTCTCGGCGCCTGTCGGTTTCCCAGTGCGCGGGGCAGGCGCGGGGCGTCGTCGGGGCGCGCGGGGTCGGCCTCCACGTTGGCTGCGCCGCTTCCGCCGTGGACCCAGTCAGTGGCGAGGGCGGCGTGGAGGGCGGCGCTGGTCTGAGGGGCGGTCGAACGTGGCGCCGACCGCGAGGGCGAGGGGGCTGCGGGCTCGGAGCGCCCGACCTCCGCGGCAATGGTCCTTGTTTTGGGGGGCCGCTCCTGGGGCCCAGCGGCCGGGGGATTTGGCCGGGCGGCGGCGGGCGAAGACGTCGTCGGCGCGCGCGAGCAGCTGTGGAAGAAGGGCCCGCCGCCTTCAGGAGCGGGCAGGGCAGACGGCCCGAGTGGGGCCCGGGCGGCGCGGGGGGCCTGGCCCGTCGACGAGCTCCCCGGCGCGAGCCCGCGGGCGGAGCTCGAGATGGCAGGGCCGGCGGACTGCCTGGGGAGCGCCCGGGCAGTGCCGAGGTCCGAGCCGAACGAGCGGGCGTGGGCGGTCTTCCTCGCCGCCGAGTTCTCAGGGGAGGGCCCGCTCGGGATTGCGCCGAGCCTGGGCTGGCTACGGCGCGAGGGGGGCGGGGGGCGGGCGACCTGGCAATTTGGAGAAGACGGACTTCGACGAGTATCTCGGGATGCGCTTGGTGGCCGCGGGCCCAATGGGGCGCGCGCCCGACGTGGCGGTGCTGGCTAATGAAGGTCGCCGCGAGTCGGCCGCCGAAGAGGGCGGCCGCTCCCCGCGGGCAGCCCGGCCCTGTGCGCCGCGCGCGAAGTCGCGCGGGCGGGGCGGGCGCAGCTGCGGCAGCGCCCTGGCGGGGGGGCGCCGGCGAGGAGGCGGCGGCCCGCGAGCGGCTCGGGGGGCGGCGCCCGCGCGCCGCGGTGCCGTCGCGCGGGCGGCTCAAGCCTCCCCGCGCTTGTCCCCCCCCTCCCCCCCTCCCCCCTTGCATCCCCCGACCCTGCTTCCCCCTCCTGGGAGCCCCGCGGCCGCCTCGGTGGGCGAGGGCCTCCTGGGTGGGAGTGGGGGTCGGGCCTGGGAAGCCCACCTGAGGGCTGGGGAGAGGACCTCGGGCCGCCCCCCCTCGCGTCTACGGGGGGGTCTCGAACCCGCGCCCTCTATTGAGCCCCGCCGCGGTGGGGGCGCTCCGCGCCGGGGCGCGGGTTGCGGCGGGGGGGCAGAGGGGTGGGGCCCTTCGTTTGTGCGATTGCAACTTGATGTTTTCGGTTTGGTGGATCTTATGAATGAAATTTGAAGTGTGAGTTCACCCAGTGAAAATCGATTTGAAGAGCTTCAAAGTCAAATTCAATATGTAGACCCCAGCAACCACAAACAATACAATCAATTTACGCTTGGATGTTGATTGCGCGGGATTCCCCAAGGCAGCGCCTTGGGGCCGCCGAGCGTTGCCAGGAAAACATGATATCCAGAACAAACATGAACGAGCTTGTGTTTTCATTGGGAATATATGACAAAGCTCAGACGACCTGAGAATGTCGGTATCCTTATGGTGCAGACGCTCCACACTTTAGATCCTTTTGTCGCAGCCTTTTACACAGGGATTCCTTGTTGTGGCGATCCGACAATATTTTCATTGGGGGGTCTGCGCTGGTCTCCACTCTTAAAATCCTCTCGTAGCAGCCTGTGCACAATGAATTATTTGTTTTTGTTTGCGGTCATATCCAAGGATTTTAAGTATGGGGGATCTACAGTGCCAGCACTTCGTACCCAGGAAAGCGAGATAGTAAAGCAGGAACAAAAACATGATCATTGTTTCTTTTTATTTTTGCGTAAACATGTGTATATATATACATATATATATACACATGTAGGAAACCACGCTGACCTTTGACATTCCGTGTTTTTATGGTGCGGGCGCGCCACACTTAATCCCTTTGTCGCAGCTTGTGCACAGGATTCCTTTTTTGTGGCAACCTTACAAATAAGGGTTTTCGTTGTGGGGAATTTGCAGTGGCCCGCGCAGTTTGAATCCTTTTTCATAGCATCCTGTGCAAACGTGATTCCTTTTGTGGCGGCCTTGCAGCAGAGTTTTCGTGTTGTGGGGTTTGCAGTGGCGGCACCTTGAGCCCAGGAGAACGAATTAGACGGGGCAACAGGGGAAACGGGGCAAACATGAAACAACCTTTCGTATCTTCATGACACAATAGGATTAACCCATGCATACTTGTGATTTCATGTATTTTATGGTGTAGAACATTCACGTTACTGCAGGTATCATTTATGTTGCAGGACATTCACGGATCTTTCTAGCTGTTTCCCATTTTCCATGTTGTAGCGCAAGCTTTTGTATGTGTATTTTTTCTTCCTAGCTTTCTTGGGCTCAAGGTGCCGCCACCGCCAACCCCCGTGCACTTATGAACCGTTTTGTAAGGCCGTCACAAAATCAAACACCTTTTGTACAGGCTGCTATGCAAAAGGTTGCTACACTATGATTTTAATCGTGGAGCGTTTGCGTCTTTTTTGGGGGGGCATTTTTTCAAAACAAATCGCTCCCCAACCTTTGCCATGTGACAGCACAGGCAGTTTCCTGTTCTTCTTGTTTTCCTATTTGGTTTTGCTGGGCTCAAGGTGCCGCCGCTGCATATCCCCCCGCATTGAGAATCCTTTTGTAAGACCGCCACAAAAAAAGGAAACCCTGTTGTACAGGCTGCTATTTGAGGGTTCTAACTGCGGAGGCCGATGCAGATCACCCACAGCTAAAATCCTTTGTCAGGTTGCCACGCAAGGAATCTTTTTGTAAAGGCTGCTACAAAGGATTTGAAGTGTGGAGCGTTTGTACCATAACAGTGCCGACAACAGCAGGTCTTCCGAACCTTCTCTTATTTTCCATGTGCAAGCATACGCTTGTTAATGTATTTCATGTTTTTCCTGTTGTCCTTTCTAGTTTTCCTGGGCTCAAGTTGCCGCCACTGCAGATCCCCCCGCACTGAAAATTGTTTTGTACGGCCGCCACAAAAAGGAATCCCTGTTGTACAGGCTCCTTTGCGAGGATTCTAATTGTGGAGGCCACTGCAGATCCCCTACGACTAAAATCCTTGTGTAGTGTCGCCACAGGAAGAGTCCTTTTGTAAAGGCTGGTACACGATGATTTAAGTAGCAGAGCGTCTGCACCAACAAGATACCGACAGTCTTTTTTTTGTTTTTTTTTTGGGGGGGTTTTCCTTCCTATATATATATAAGAATTAAAAGGGAATGATTCTTGTATTTCCTGTCCTGGTCTCCAGCTTTCCTGAGCTCAAGGTGCCGCCATTACACCCCCCCACGTTGACAATCCTTGTGTAAGGCCACCACACAAAGGAACCCCTGCTGTACAGGCTGCTGTGAACAGAATTCACTGATGGTGGACACTGCAGATCCCCAATCATTGATTTCCCTATGTGAGATCGCCGTAAAAAAGGAATCCTTTTGTGAAGGCTGCTACTAAAAACTTGAACTATAATAATGGATCGTCTGCACCATAGAAATACCGACGGTCACAGATCGTCCTAGCTTTTTTCTCATTTTCCCTCGGAGAAGCAACATTTTTTTTATTATTAAAAAATTAAAAAAAAACATGTTTTTCCTGTCTTTCTTGTTTCCCTGTTCAACGTTCGCGACTCCGCAGCGCTGCCTCTGATGAAAACGAAGTCGACTATGACCAGGAAGAGGGCGAGGAGGGGGAGGAAGGGAGGAATGTGGAGGGAGGAATACGATGAGAGACCACAGTGGGATATAAAGAATAGGATGAACATGCATGACGAGTAAACTGATGATCGATGGCGTTCGATCGCTAGGACATCCAGCAACAAAAAACTTGTTGTAATCATACAAACAAAAAAATCTCACGGGGGAGGGCCTCAACCGCGGAGGACCCCATGGGGGTTGGGTAGGGCTTCGAGACCGCGCCTCTCGGCCGCTGCGCGTGCGTGGGCGGCGCGCAGTAGTGGCGGTGCCTTGCAGAAGAGGGTCGTTGGGGCGAGGTGACAAGGCGGTCGGCCCCCCCCCGACGCTAGCAGTGTCCCGGCGGGGGGGCCGGCATCCCCCTCTCACCTCCGGGCTCCTATCTTCCCCGCCCTCGGCTTGACTGCTGGCTCCTTCGCATCGCAAAACGGAGGCAACGAGTTCCTGGGAGTGGCAGGTGCCCTGCGTGCAGGGCCCCTGGCGTCGTCTCTGGCCGGAGATCGGACAGCGCAAGGAGGAAACGTGGAATCGCCTGGCCTTGAGCCCTAGTCGTGCACTAACACCCCAACTGTAATCCTCTAGCCCGACCGTAGCCGTGGATAGGAGTATGCCGGGAGTCCCGTCGGAGTGTTCAGAAGGTTCTGGAATGGTCGATCGCCCGATCCTCCAGACCCGGCTCAGAGAATTCCGTTGCACAGTCAAGTCCCTGAGTATCACCACCCACCAAACCACCCCAACCCAACCCGAAGGCTCAGATTTACCCTCGATTTCCAGTGGGGGGGGGGTCGGGAAACATCGAAAAAACACATGTGGAACCCTTATCCCCCCCAACCCGAAATTCGGGTCTTCGGGTTGGGTTGGGGTGGTCTGGTAGGTCGTCAGAGTACGAACCCCTCTTCGGACTCAGGAGGGCCTTTGAACTTCGGGCCGTTCCTTCGGTTCAGTTCGAGGAGCCTGCTCGTGGCCGAGGCTCGCCGTCGCCAGGAAAGCCCGCTCGTTTCTCATTCGCCGTTCTCCTCGGGGCACGACGACCGTACCTCGCTCCGGGTTCTATACTCCAGATTTCGTAATAAAAGGGAGGGGGTCTGGACCCTCCAAGACAAGCCATTTCAGACCTCCCCAGTGGGAGAACCCTCCAGAACATCGTCCCCAGACCCCCCTTGGCCCTCCGAGATAGCCTGGAAGAGACCCCCCCCGAAATGAGACCCCCCTCCCTCTATTACGAAATCTGGAGTCCATCGTGGCACGATGACTGTACCTCGCTCCGAGTTCTATATCTTCTTCCCGCCGGCGTGTTTCTGCGACCAGCGGTGGCAGGCACCTTCAGAGTTCTCCAGCCGGCGTTTCAAAAACAAGGGCTCCCATGAGGGCGCGAAGTTATTCGCGCTTCGCGCTTCGCGGTCCTCGTTCCTTCTCCCCCTCCTCCTCGTCCTCCTATTCTCCCTTTGGGAGGGCGGCGCGAGAGCGCGAAGTTATTCGCGCTTCGCGCTTCGCGCAGCGCGAAGCGCGAAGTTGGGAGCCCTCACAAAAACCTGGCCGGCGGGGCCAGGGTTCGGGGTCGACCGCGCGGACAGTCGCGCGCGCGCGCGCTGCTTGCCCGCGGGTCGCGCGTGGGCACCCTCCTCCTCCCGCGCGGTGTGCTATGCTGGCCGCCCGCGTGAGCCTCTGCATAAGGCAGCTGCGTTCTCTCGCGTGGGGCCCGCCCTGTCGTCGCTCGCATCGTCGGTTCGTCGCCTGCTCTTGATTTTATCGTCTCGTCGGCGGTGCGTCGCCGACAGATCCGCGACGGGCCCCCGAAAGCGAAACCGCACGCTGATGGGCGGGGCGGGCTGTCAGGCCCATCTGTCCACCGCCAGAATATGTCCACATCCACCGCTTCGGAGTCGTGCCCTGGAATCTCGAGGAGCAGTGGATATGGATATCTGCCCGCCCGCGTGAGCGGGCAGATATCCATATCCGCCGCTCCCCGAGTCCTCGCAACACGACCCAGCAGCAGTGGATATGGTCAAATTCTGGCGGCGCAATCTGGGTGGTGAATGGGTTATTGGGGGTCGATTCGTTCTCCCTGGCTTTCTCTCGCGTGAGACCCGTCGTCGTCGTCGTCGTCGTCGTCGTCGCACCCTCCGCGCGCGCGCGGGCGGCTGGCAGCGCCGCGGGACGTGCTGCACACCACGACGGTGTAGGACGGGCGACGACGAGCGCGGCGGCAACGACGACGACGACGGTGACGACGGCGACGACGACGACGACGACGACGGGCGACGGCGACGGCGACGGCGACGGCGACGATGACGACGACGACGACAACGGGCGACGCCGACGGGCGGCGACGACGAAGGGCGACGACGGGTTTCGACGACAACGGGCGACGACGACGACGACGACACGACGGTGGTGACGACGACGACGGCGACGACGACAACGGCGACGACGGCTGGCCACCACGACGACGGCGACAACGGCGACGACGACGACGGTGACGACGACGACGACGGCGACGACGACGACGACGACGGGCGACAACGACGACGACCGTGCCGACGACGACGACGACGACGGGTGACGCCGACGACGACGACGACGACGGGCGATGACGGGTTTCGACGGCGGCGACGACGACCACGACGACGACGACACGACGGTGGTGACGACGACGACGGCGACGACGACAACGGCGACGACGGCTGGCCACCACGACGACGGCGACAACGGCGACGACGACGACGGTGACGACGACGACGACGGCGACGACGACGACGACGACGACGGGCGACAACGACGACGACCGTGCCGACGACGACGACGACGACGGCGACGACGACGACGACGACGGGTGACGCCGACGACGACGACGACGGGCGATGACGGGTTTCGACGGCGGCGACGACGACCACGACGACGACACGACGGTGGTGACGACGACGGCGACGACGACAACGGCGACGACGGCTGGCCACCAC
>CAUYUJ010001358.1:0-45000 GCA_963575745.1 Prorocentrum cordatum
TTTTTCCCAACCATCCTGTGGTGTTGGGTCCTCGTTTTGAAGAGACGGTGCCCCGCGTTCCTCCTTCCTTCCTCCCGCTGCCCCCTCCCCCTCCTCCCTCCCCCTTGCCTCTGCCCTCCGCATGTCTCTGTTTCGGCACATCCCTCACGCGTTCCGTGGCCCCATCGGGAGCTCCACCGAAGGCCCCAGTGGCAGGGTCCGCATGGCGGCCCCGCATTTTGGCGCACCCCTCACACGGTTCGTGGCCCCATAGGGAGCTCCACCGAAGGCCCCAGTGGCAGGGTCCGCATGGCGGCCCCGCATGTTGGCGCACCCTTCACACGGTTCGTGGCCCCATAGGGAGCTCCACCGAAGGCCCCAGTGGCAGGGTCCGCATGGCGGCCCCGCATTTTGGCCCGCCCCTCACACGGTTCGTGGCCCCATAGGGAGCTCCACCGAAGGCCCCAGTGGCAGGGTCCCCGCAATCGCCACACCGCTTTTGCGCACCCCTCCAGGGGCCGTTTCTTGGCCCATAGGAGCTCCAAACACCGAAGGCCCCAGTGGCAGGGTCCGCATGGCGGCCCCGCATTTGGGCGCACCCCTCACACGGTTCGTGGCCCCATAGGGACCTCCACCGAAGGCCCCAGTGGCAGGGTCCGCATGGCGGCCCCGCATTTTGGCGCACCCCTCACACGGTTCGTGGCCCCATAGGGAGTTCCACCGACGGCCCCAGTGGCAGGGTTCGCATGGCGGCCCCGCCCCATTTTGGCGCACCCTTCACACGGTTCGTGGCCCCATAGGGAGCTCCACCGAAGGCCCCAGTGACAGGGTCCGCATGGCGGCCCCGCCCCATTTTGGCGCACCCCTCAAACGGTTCGTGGCCCCATAGGGAGCTCCACCGAAGGCCCCAGTGGCAGGGTCCGCATGGCGGCCCCGCCCCATTTTGGCGCACCCCTCACACGGTTCGTGGCCCCATAGGGAGCTCCACCGAAGATGATGCCCACAATTGCGGTATTAACAATTACTTATGGTTGGGTCTTTCGCCAGGGTAATTTGTTGTCCACGACGTAGGCCTGTTTTTGGTTGTCCACGACGTAGGCCCTGGGAGCTCTCCACCCCATCCCAGGTTTTTGTCGGCGCGTGTCGTTGCCGATGGATCGGCGTGGGGCTCGAGGTCGGCCCCCCGAGGCCCCGAACACACGAGAGCTGGCCGCCGCGATTCTGCCGCGGCGCCCGGAGTTCTGGGGACAATGGAGGGGCGGGGGGAGGACGACGTCGGGACGCTGGTCTTCATCGCGGGAGCCTCCCCGGCGGTTCCGGGCACCTGGCGTGCGGCCTCGACTGAGGGGCTCCCCAGCTGAGACTCTCTGGTACTAGCCTCTCCGAGATGCTCCTAGACCATCCGCCGCCCTCCTCCGCCTCCTCCGGCTCCCCTCTTGAGCTCCTGAGGCCCCTCGAACCCCGAGGGCTCCCCATCCTCTCCTGGAACCCCTTGGGTTACTCTAGCACCCTCCTCCTCCTTCTCCTTCTCCTTCTCCTTCTCCTTCTCGTTCTCCTTCTCCTTCTCCTTCTGTCCTCCTTCTCCTTCTCCTTCTCCTTGTCCTTCCCCTCTTCCTCCTCCTCCTCCTCTTCCTCCTGACCCACTCGTGGGGCACCTGGGGACCCCCTGAACCACCCCAGCAGCCTCCCGGACCACACCAGAGAGTGTGTACACCAATCTTGGGTCGAGGCTGGGCCTGAGTGGGACTGGTGGTGGTGCATTCCCCCAAACTGCACCCACACCGAGAGGCTATTGCTTGCGCTCTAGGGATCTGATTCTGCTTGCTGCCAAAGCTGGGTCTCAGCTGGGCCTGTGGTGGTGGTGGCACGTCTATATTTTTGTATATGTATATGTATACTTATTTCTACATGTGTATGTATTTGTATGCGTATACGTATATGTATAAGTATGTGTACATGCATATGCACATTTATATGTATATTCGTACACGTAGTTATACGTTTATGCGTACGTCTATGTACACATGTATGTATGTATATGTAAATGTGCATGTATGCATATATATATATATGTTCGTACATGTATATAAACATATATGACGATGGTTGTGTATTCATATGCGTGTACACATCCATATATGCATCCTCATACATATATATATATAGATGCATGTTCATCTGCATATGCACGCATGTATATATACATATATATATATATATATATATATATATATATATGCATGTGTATGTGTATATGTGTATGCCTAGGTCTATGCTTATATATGTGACTTCGAACATGTGTATGTATATGTATACGTGCATTGATATGTTGATGTATGCATAGTTGTGTGTATGCATATGTATGCATATGTATATGTAGATGCATTGGTATGTATGAATGTGTTTGTACATTCATGCATGTTCATACTTATATGGGTGTAGTCATATTTATATGTACACATGACTATGCATATATTCAGACTCAGGTATATGTATACGTGTACGTATACGTTCATGTACATGTACACGTGTATGTATGTGTGGTGGTATCTGTGTATGCAGATGTTTATGTCTATGCATCTGTTTATGTGTGCAGGTCCTGCTTTTTCAGTTCGGGTCTCCATAAGTCCCGACCCTTGCCCCGCGACCAGCTTTTCCTCTTGAGTTATCGAAGGCGCCTACGGCGAACCACCGCCGCCCCTGCCTTTTGGGAAGCGCCTGTGTGGCTGAAGGTTGGGCTAGAGCTATCGGACCATGTGTTCCCCCAGCTGTCGTTGGAACCTTTCGGGGAACACGTGAGGAAGAAGAGAATGTGAGAAGAAGGATAAGGGAGGAGGAGGAGGAGGAGGAGGAGGAGGAGGAGGAGGAGGGGAGGAGGAGGAGGAGGAGGAGGAATAGGCGGAGGCGGAGGAGCAGAAGACAGAGGACCTCCCCATCCTCCCGTCTCCCCCGTCCTACTTGTGGTGGCGGAGGTGGAACACTAGCCCATCAGATGAGGGAGGGGGAGCAGCTCCCGCCTCCTTCGCGCGGGATCTCCAGAGTCTCAGAGCGGGGAGCAGGAGACCAGACGCAGAGCAGGCGGCAGAGGGAGGAGGGGGAGCAGCTCCCGACCCCTTTCACGCGGGACCTCCAGAGCCGGATCGAACCTTGAGGGGCCACGGAGCCGGATCTCCAGGGCCGCATCGAACCTTCAGCTGGGTCCCGCTCGACGGCGCCGTCGCAGCCGGCGCCCTCCGCCGGCAGCGCCGCGCCGCGGCCGCGCGCGCCGGGGCGGCCGCGGCGCCGAGCGGGGCCGCGGGCGGGCCGCCGCCCGCCCCGGGGCGCGCCCATGGCCGCGGGGCCGCCGCGGGCGCGCTGCGCCCAGGCGCTGGAGGGCCGGCCGCTGCTGCTGGCTATAGGCCGGCGGCGCGCAGACCCATCACCGAGAGGGGTCTTTCGTTTGGGTTCCGTTCCCCCCCCCCTGTCACGCTCGGCGGGGAAGAAGCTCGGCCCTCCTCCTCCTGCTCCTCCTCCTCCGCCTCCTCCTCCTCCGCCTCCTCCTCCAACTGCCCCCCTCCTCCCTCTCCTCCTCCTCCTCCTCTTCTCCTGATCCTCCTCCTCCTCCTCCTGATCCTCCTGCTCATCCTCGTGGTTTTTACCGTCGTCGTCGTCGTCGTCGTCGCGGCGGAAACAATTTTCCTTGTATTGTTGGGCGGGATGGATAACCTCGGGGTTCCTTTCTCCCAGGGAATACTGCATTGTGGGTTACCCTACACGCGAGAGGATATGTAAGTATGTTGTCGTGAAGACTGCAATATGAATCAGTAGTTGCGGTTGTAGTCGTGATTGAACTCGTGCTGATTCGCGATTGTAGTCGTGATGGTAGTCGCGATTATAGTCGTAATTTTAGTCGTGGTTTAGCCGCAATCTTAGTCGTAATCGTAGTCGTCGTCGTCGTCCTGGCGCAGATTCTTTTCGTTCTACTGTTGGGTGGGATGGATACAGCATGGGCAACTTGATTGGGCATCTGTTGACACAGCACTGTGCAAATATAGCTTGCGAGCAGAGCTGGTGGACGTAAGAGGCTGCACTGGAGATGCCAGAAGCGACCAGCTGCAAGAGTCCATGTTGCACGCAGCCTCGGAAGCACAAGTGGCGCAGATTACGGGACGAAGCAGTGGAAGACCTACCAGTGCAGCGCTCGAGGCCTTACCTTTAAGCGAGAACATCTGCTTGGAGATGTCGCAACACGGTCACGCATCAGCAAATATATCAACAGAGAGTTCCGACGATTACACCGGGTATAATGCAAGACACGAGTATCAGAAATCTCGAAACTTGGCGAAGGTTTGTGAGAAATTTCAGGTGTGAGGAGTAGAGGCAAACGCAGTCTGATAGCTTCAATGGTGGTTTCGAGTGGCCACGAGCAAACGCACAGGCAAACTGTAGCCGACGTGTTTTCGGAGTTGTAGAGTTGCTTTGCTTATTGGGCTGCGTCAGAGTGAACCCCTTCACCGAGAATGAGCTGACGAACGCAGTGAAGCACCTCAAGCGCGGGAAGTGCAAGGACACATCCGGGATAATTTCAGAACTGGTGAAAGACGGAGGCGAGACAGTAATCAATTCTCTTTTGGTTTTTTACAACGCAATTTGGGAAGACCCGCAAATGGCGCCAAATGGAACAAGTCGGTTGTTTCTGTGATACACAAGTCGGGCAATCCGAAGCTGCCGCATAATTATCGACCGGTTACAAGTATCCCGGTCTTGTACAAACTGTTCGCCTGGCTCCTGACGCAGAGATTCGCTCCCGAGCTGGACAAAGAGCAAGCTCCCGATCAAGCTGGCTTCTGTTGCGGTTACAGCAGAGTGGACCACTTATGGACAGCGTCTCGGACACAGGAGGAAACGAGGGAGAGGAACTATCCAGTATGGTATGCGGGGAAAAGCGTATTTGGAAGGCGTTACAAAGACAAGGGGTGAATGCCAGGTATATTCATATGCTGGCGCGGTTGTATCCCGATCACACGGCGACAGTGAAAACAGACAGGTTGAGCAAATCACTCTGTTTGAGACGTGGGACAAAACAAGGCGACACTTTCAGTGTCCTCGAGGACATGTTCAGATAATTGAAGGACAGCTCGCTGCGGCAAGGATTCGGCTTGCCTCTGGGTTTTACAGATATCAAAACACTTTCGAATCTTCGTTTTGAAGATGATGTGCTCTTGACCGCGCCATCGTAGTCAGCACTTCGCAAAATGCTGCGCGGCCTGGTGGGCGAAGCCGGAGAGAGGGACCTGGAATTCCATTCATAGTATTTTGTGCAACCTCAGTAAAATAACTGGGAACACATCGCCATCTTCCATGGTTGTGATTGGGATGCAGATCGAGATTCTTCCATGCGGTGAGAGCGTCAGATATCTCGGACGCAAGGTGACATTTGACCATCCAGACGACACTGAACTAGACAACATAATGTCTATTGGATGGAAAATTAGGTTGTTTAAGAAAGAGCCAACTTACAGTGGATCTTCTTTGCGGGATTGCCTGAAGGAAGTTTTCCGAAACAGTCGTCGAACCAACTGTGCTGTACGGGGCGGCCGTGTGGACGACGACATTCAATGGAAAACAACCTGCAACTATGCCAACGCTGTATGCTGCGTGTGATCCTGGGGCACAGACGGCGGCGAATCCAAACCGAGAGAAGCCATGATGGGGAGCTCGGGCCCTGAGTGGACTGGGTTAAACGAGCGACAAGAGAGGCATATTCAAAATTGAAAGAATTGGAGTTTGACATGTGGACAACTGCACCACAAAAAGAAGGAACTTGTTGTGGACAGTGAGGAAACAGCAGCTCGACGCTGACAAGTGGTTTAGGATTGTAGTAGATTGGGAGTCATAATCGGAGAACAACTGCTCCAGACCTCAAGGGCGACCCTGGCGTCGATGGGCAGATGATCTTCACATTGTCATTTCCATGAAAAGGTTTCACGGCTCATGGTACGATTCTTCGGGTAACCGGAGCGACCTGGAAAACGATTTCGTTGCCTACGGACACCAGTGAGGGCTGCGGCCCTTGCACTACACCCCTCGCAGGTCGGCCTCTGGCGGGACACAGTGCGCTTCCGCTTCCGCTTCCGCTGTTGGGTGGGTTGGAAAATGTTGGGGGATTCTTCCTCCGAGGGAATAATCCAGTGTGGGCTACCTTGCACGCGAGAGCATTTGTAAGCATCTCCTCGCGACTATTGCACTAGGAGGAGAAGGAAAAGGAGGAGGAGGAGGAAGAGGAGGAGGAGGAGGAGGAAGGGTAGGTGGAGGATGATGATGATGCTGCTGATTGATGATCCTGCTGATGATGATGATGATGCTGATGCTGATGCTGATGCTGATGCTGCTGCTGATGATGATGCTGATGATGATGATGATCATGCTGATGATGATGATGATGCTGCTGATGATGGTTATGATGATGATGCTGCTGATGATGATGATGGTGGTGGTGGTGGTGATGATGATGATGATGGTGGTGGTGGTGGTGATGATGATGATGTCGGTGATGCTGCTGCTGCTGCTGATGATGCTGCTGCTGATGATGATGATGATGATGATGCTGATGATGATGATGATGATGATGATGATGCTGCTGCTGCTGCTGCTGCTGATGATGATGAGATGATGATGATGATGATGATGATGATGATGAGAGGAGGAGGAGGAGAGGAGGAGGAGGAGGGGGAAGAGGAGGATGATGATGATGATGATGAGGAGGAGGAGGAGGAGGAGGAGGAGGAGGAGGAGAAGGGGGGAGGAGGAGGAGGAGGAGGAGGAGGAGGAGGAGGAGGAGGAGGAGAGGAGGAGGAAAAAGGGAGCAGGAGCAGGAGGAGCAGGAGGAGGAGGAGGAGGAAGAGGAGGAGGAGGAGTCGGAGGAGGAGGAGGAGGAGGAGGAAGAGGACGATGAGAAGGAGGAGGAAGAGGAGGAGGGGGAGGAGGAAGAGGAGGAGGAGGAGGAGGAGAGGAGGAGGAGGAGGAGGAGGAGACAGCAACATAGGACGACGGAGGAGGAGGAGGAGGAGGAGGAGGAGGAGGAGGAGGAGGAGGAGAAGGCGGAGGAGGATGAGAAAGCGAAGGAGGAGGAGGAGCAGGAGCAGGAGGAGGAGGAGCAGGAGCAGGAGGAGGAGGAGCAGGAGGAGGAGGAGGAGGAGCATGAGCATGAGCAGGAAGAGGAGGCTGAGGAGGAGGAGCAGGAGCAGGAGGCGGATGATGATGATGAGGAGGAGCAGGAGCAGGAGGAGGAGGAGGAGGAGGAGGAGGAGGAAGAGGAGGAGGAGGAGGAGGAGGAGGAGCTGAGCTCCATATCGAGACACTGAAACGTAAGACGGCGACGATCGACATTTGAACGGAACATACGTGTGGGTACAAAGACGGGTGTCGCCGCGGACGTTGTCCATTTGACGCAGAAGGCCGCTTGCCCAACAGCAGCAGCTGTGGGTTTTGGACAGCTTTTGTTGTTGGGTTCCCGTACCCACTTCGGGCGTCCAAGGCAGACCCACATTTCCTACGCATTGACATGTTCTAGGCCTCCTGGGTGGGGTCCCAGTAGGTGGGGTCGGATGAGCGCGCCGAATCGCCGATGCATTGGCGGTACGTCTCGATGTGGAGCCCGATGTCCTCCACGCCGACGGCGCCGATGCATCGCCATCGTCGCCTTGGCATCACCCATGCATCGCCGACGCAACGGCGATGCCTCGGCATCCTTCGACCCCATCCTCGGACCACATCGAGGAGTGCCTGGATCGTCCAGAACTGCTGCGGGAGAGCCGAGCTATGATCCGAACGCCAGGCGACGAGGATCGGTATATGCTCGGGGGGTATGCGTCGACCCCGAATTGCCCATTCATCGCCGATAAGGGCCCGATAGCCCACGCCCAGGAGCGTGCGGATTCGCCATCGGGGGCCAGTCGCCGATCCATGGGCGAGGTATCACCGAGTCCAGGTCGATGTTTCCCACCACGAGCTCGTCCCCCACGATGCCCCCCCCACAAGGAGGCCAGGGGGGGGGGCTTCTTAGAAGGCGGGGGCCCTCTCAGAAGCCGCCCCGGCTTCTCGGAGGCCCGCTCGGGAGGGCCTCCAGGCCCTGCTGAGGTGGCCCTTCTGAGAAAATGCCCCTTCTGGGAGCACTGAGTGGCGGTTGCGACGTGAGCCCGCCTACGCCTCACATTTTTGAGGCCACGGCCTCCACGCAATGCCCTGATGGGCAGAGGCGGGCTTCCCAGAAGGGCGCGCAGGACTCCGGTGTTCGCTTCGCTCTTCCTTCTACCGAAGCCCCCCGCTTTTCAGAAGCCCGCCCCCCTCCTCAGAAGGCCGCCCCTAGTTGAGCGACGGAAAAAAACGGAGTCGGCTGCGCTGACATTCGCGCGTAAGTTTCCCGCGTGAGGCCGCGTGTAAACGCCTCCTTTTTTCACGAGATGCGCCACCCTGGCGGCCCGCATCAACCGTCGCGTAAGGTCGTCATGTCATCGTGCGTAAGATCAGATTTTCTTCAAACGCATCTGCAAAGGATGCCGAAAGTTTATTCGTCTGGTCAGGGTCCTTTGGTTGCTCGTTGGGCCTCTCTGTCGTCCAGAGAGGTTTCGAACGATTAGCGGCAGGCAGTTGGAAGGGTGATGATGATGATGATGATGATGATGATGATGATGATGATGGTAATGCTGATGCTGCTGCTGATGCTGCTGCTGATGATGATGATGATGATGCCGATGATGACGATGTTGATGATGATGATGATGCTGATGATGATGATGATGATGATGATGATGATGATGATCATGATGATGATGATGCTGCTGATGATGATGATGATGATGATGATGATGATGATGAGGTTGATGATGCTGATGCTGATGCTGATGCTGATGCAGATGATGGTGGTGGTGGTGGTGGTGGCGGTGGTGATGATGATGATTGATGATGATGAGGAGGAGGCAGCAACATTAGGAGGATGAGACGGAGGAGGAGGATGAGGAGGGCGGAGGAGGAGCAGGAGCAGTAGCAGTTGCAGTTGCAGGAGCAGGCAGGAGCAGGAGCAGGAGCAGGAGCAGGAACAGGAGCAGGAGCAGGGGCAGGAGCAGAAGTAGGAGCAGGAACAGGAACAGGAGCAGAAGCATGAGCAGGAACAGGGGCAGGAGGAGCTGGAGCAGGAGCAGGAGCAGGAGCAGGGGCAGGAGGAGCAGGAGCAGGAGCAGGATGAGGAGGAGGAGCAGAAGCAGGAGCAGGAGCAGGAGCAGGAGCAGGAGCAGGAGCAGGAGCAGGAGCAGGAGGAGGAGGAGGAGGAGGAGGAGGAGGAGGAGCTGGAGCTGGAGGAGGAGGAGGAGAAGGAGGAGGAACAGGAACAAGAGCAGGAATAGGAGCAGGAGGAGGAGGAGGAGGAGGAGAAGGAGGAGGAGGAGGAGGAAGAGGCGGAGGAGGCGGAGGAGGCGGAGGAAGCGGATGAGGCGGATGAGGCAGAGGAGGCGGAGGAGGAGGAGGAGGCGGAGGAGGAGGAGGAGGAGGATGAAGAGGAGGAGGAGGAGGAGGATCTGGATCTGAATATACCTTCGGGGGCTTTCCACCTCCTTAGTCTGAACGGTTTAGATCTTTTTTTCTACTTCCTGGCCCTAAGCGAGGTCTCGATACTCGTGACTTGTCTCTAGTGCGGCCGCCTCTGGGCGAGGCTGCTTACGGAGCGGGCCTGCCCATTTGAGCAGGCATCTCGACTCAACATCGCCCCCCCGTTACACAGATCGAGGCGCGCGAGGGGACGGAGGTCGCATGCGCGCCAAAAGCTGCGCAGCTCGAATCGACCCCGAGTTGGCCAAAGCTTGAGCTCTGGAGTACAACTCTGGCTCAGGAGGTGGAGGAGGAGGAGGAGGAGGAGGAGGAGGAGTAGAGGGCCTGGATGGCGAAAGCGGAGGTTGCATTTGAAACGCGTTTTGTTCCTCGCCTACAGCCTGCACTGCCCTTCCTCGCCCCCTACCCCATCCTTCACTGCTCCTCGCTGGCGCTCCCACCCGACGTGCTGCTGCACCACCCGCGGGAGGTCCGCTCGCGGCGCGGGCCCCACCTTGCTTCTCGCCCGCCCGCCTGCTCGGCGCTGGCTGCAGGGCCGCCCGCAGCTCGAGGCACGAGCAGAAGCCCTCGCCGTGGATGGGGTCTCTCTTCTTGCCCTCCGTGGCGTTCCTGGGGATCTGAGCCGAGCACTTGATCGAGTGCTTCAGGACGGCCTGGCCGTTCGCTCCGCTCTTGCCCTGTGCTGTCGCTTCGGCTTTGCACGACCCGGAGAGCTCGTTCGTGAGAGGTTGTGCCTTCGCGCACTCGGAGCAGGTATCTGGGATCGTATACACATGGTGAGGTTTGAGCCCGATGTCTGCGGCTGCCTCCAAATTTGCCTCCAGCATCGCCAGCACGATGTGTGGAAACGGGGCGCCCAGCTTGTGACCCTTCCTCTGACGCTGCACCTCCGTGTTGTAGGTCTGGCCGGCCTCGATCATGGGTGCCGCCATCGTTGCAGTTTCTTGACGATGAGGTATGGAATCAGACCGCGGCGATCTCTCTTATCTGGTAGGCCAGGCTCAGCGTTAGCTTTTGCACGGCCCGCACCTCTTCCTTTAGACTGCCTGGCTCTCATCTGCCTCTGGACCCACCCGAGCCCTTCGGGTGCTCCGGTCCGCGGCTGACCCGCCTCGCCTGCCTCTTCGGGAGCCTCTCCACGGTGGGACACCGCCCGTGCGCAGCAAAGTTGTCCCGCGGGAGCGCGCCTAGGTCGATATATTCTCCAAATGTGAGTGGTGCCGGTGGCCGTGTCTCGGGGTGGCATCTCGAGGCACCTCGCAACGGTGGCGCAGATGTGACGCCTGGGGCGGGCCTGTGCCACCGTTCATGTCGCGAGGTCCGACTGCATGTGAATTCATGCAGGCACCTTGGGCACTTCCCTTCGGGTTGTGTCGCCCAGGTGTTCTGTCGGGCCCCCCCCCAGAAAGGTCGATATGTTCTGGTGCTGGCAAGTGTCCTGTGACGTGGTCGTAGAAGCTTTGTCTGTCTTGAGCCACAAAACCACAGAATGGACATGTGAGGCGTTCCGGTGGCGGTTCCACAACAGGTCTGTGGTAGAGGCTCCGCCAGTGCATACATAATTACGGTTTGGCCGGTTCAAGCCCCCCTGTTCCACCGAGGCCTGGAGGAGGAGGGATTTGCACGCCACGGCCGAGACTCCGAAGGATATCGATATCCATAGCAATGGACTCCAAAGCCCCAGGGCCCCGAAATGCATTTTATATTCTGTCCAAGTGACTCTACCAGTACTTTGCTACCTCTTGTATTCCAAGGAATTCCAGATCATCCTGAGTCTGCCGTGCCCAGGGAGTGGAATGAGGTCCACACCATCCTCCAGGAAGACGTTCGATGCCTAAGATTTTGTCCAATTCGCTTTCTCCGAAAATGACCGCGGAAAACTGAGCTCCATCCTTTGGGATCCTTGCGAGGGTCTGGTACCACTTCAGCCTTCGAATCCTGAGCTCCTGCGCGCACGGGAGAATCTGCCACCGCGCGAGCATCTGGAATGTGTCGAGAGTCTTGATGTGGTCCTCCCCCTAATACGCGACTCCTCCACACATAGATCTACATAGCTTAGGCAGGGTACGATCGAGAAAACCGGTGTGGCGAAACTCCAGGACAAAAACCTCCAAAGCAGACAGGATACTAGTCTGAACACATGCGAGGAAGAGGCAGCGCTTGACTCGAAAAGGTATCTTTTCGTGCCACACCTTCCCAAGCCAGTGTCATCCTGTATGGGCGGCTCGAGCTCGTAGCTCAATTTCAGCGCCGACCGAACCTTCTGCACTAAGGTATGGACCCAGGACGCCCATCAGTTGTGTAGGACGTGCAAGAAGGCTGGAGGACGACGAGAGAGTGCGTTGTGCAACCGCCGCTCCCTCACCCCACAGCTGTACCAGGGTATTTCCTACTAGCCGAATTCAAGGAGTGTCCACTTCCGTTGATGCGTTCTGCGAGCTGGGCACCTCGTTGGGCGACTCGTTGCTCGCAGCGGGCAGCAGACGGTCTCCAAGGCAAGACATGCACCTTAGTCGCATCGTCCACGAACGTGGCTGCGGAGGTCTCGCACCCACGACCCGTGACAGGGGCACTGCGTAAGGTGCCGTCGTTCTTCGGCTGCCTCGTCTCGTGTTTGCTCAAGCCAGCTCTTCACGCCCGGGCCGTAGCACGTGGTGGAATCGCGCGGCCCCAGGGTGCCGCCCATGCAGCTGCCGATCACAGGCCAGAAGGACCTGCCGTTCTGCACGTTGGCGTACAAGGTGGTCTCGTCCATGACGCGGCGATGCCATCGCACATCATATTCATGATCACATCGGCAGCCACGGGCGCGGAGGCAAGATTTGGTGGTGCAGCCAAACGTGTTCACGCCATCATATGTCGACGTCGCAGTTGAAACTCCCAATGTATCCATGCGTCAGCAAGTGCATTTAATAGTGACCACTGCTGATTCTCGCCGTCGATGTGGCAGACCTCCTTGAGCCCACTCAGGGAGATTACCTGGTCTTTCGCGGCGGCGGCGGAGTACTCCAGCACTAAGTCCCATTGGCGTGCCGTCAAAGACACGGAGTACTCTTTGCCCTGCAATGCCGTCTTTGTCGCTCCTCTTGTCCGACGCGCACGCGTTGGAACCTGAAAAACGAGGGTGGTGGGGCATCTCGCAGCCTGACGTGTTTTGAGAACACTTGCGGCGCCTCCTCGAGTGCCCCTGGTGCTTCACCAGGCCGCATGTCCGCTCCCAGAAAGGTTCACGATCCCTCTGCTTTGCACGCCTGGGCATCGCAAAATCCATAAAGCAACGCTGAACTGTAGGCATCGATCCAGTCGGGACACACCAATGGTCTATCTTGTTCGTGCAGTAATGACCTACCTACGTATGTGTTCTGTACTGCATAGAAGGACGTCGCCACAGACAGGCAATGCTTCTCGCAGGAAATCCGTACACGCGTGCGGGTGTCGTGCTCAAGGCCAGGGTGCATGATTCCAACTTCGGGGGACTCCGTCGTGTACTCTAAGCCTTGTGGGGACTTACGAATGCCAAACTGGTCGTTTATGTCACCGAAGAGCATGGGCATTATCCTGGTTCCTAGTCTTTCAGAATCGTGTCGCAAAAACTTACAATCTCGTCCACCGTCGCCGTGTGCTGCATTGTGTGCCTGATGTGCGAGGGGGCATGTACATTGCACCGAAAAGGTAGTCTTGCGTGCCGTACCGTACCCGCAGTGCGCCCACTCTCCCATACAGCTGACACGAGGCGGCGGCTCATAGATCTTGCTAATGTTCCTCGTCCTCAAGCGTCGCCTAATGAAGAACGAACTGCCACAGCTGCGATCAGAATGTGCTCCGCGCTTCCATCCGAATCTGACTTCCATGTGCCGCTCATGTCGGTACTGCTGGGGGCCGTTGTCGTTAGTGTGCCTATTACCACTGCCACGTCATATGTTGCAAACACCTTCGACAGTACTGTGGCCCTGTCGTCCACGAAACTCTGGCAATTGACACCCACTGCTTTTAGCAGACTGCTGCGTGCATTGCCATGCATGCGAGAGAAAGGCCCGTGGCCGCAATAAAGAGAGGTTCGGTACGCGGAAGGTGTATGCTGAAAGGGTTGACGCCCCTGCTGAAGGCCTGCTCGGGCCAGCGCTGGAGGAGGAGGAGGAGGAGGAGGAGGAGGAGGATGAGGAGGAGGAGGAAGAGGAAGACGAGGAGGAGAGGGAGGAGGAGAGAGGAGGAGGAGGAGGAGGGAGGAGGAGGAGGAGGAGGAGGAGGAGGGGGGAGGATAAGGATGGGCTGGAAGAGGACGCCGAGGGGTGGATGGAGGAGCGTCGGAGTGGTTGCGCGCGCCGCCCCCACAGGGGCGCTGGGCGCGGGGTGCGCCCTGCGGCTCCCTGCCGCCTGCCGGGCCCTGCGCGACGCCGTCGCACGCGCCCGCCCGTGCCTGGACCCGAGCACAGCACAGCCCAGCCCCACCCCCGGCCTCCTCCTCCTCCTCCTCCTCCTCCTCCTCCTCCTCCGTGGAGAACAGCACCGGCGCGAGGGTGAGCGAGGGTGGTCAGGGTTGGGTCTTCGGGTTGGGCTCGGTCTTCGGGTTGGGCGGGGGTGGTCTAGTAGTAGGCAATCGGTCCTCGTTATGTTGTGCCTGTTTTCCACCACCGCCACCACAGGAGTAGGACGGGGAAGAAGGGAGGATGGGGAGGTCCTCCTCCTCTTCCTCCTGCTCCTCCTCCTCCATCTCCTCCTCCTCCTCCTCCTTCTCCTTTTCCTCCTCCTCCTCCTTTCTCTCCTACTCGGCGGCGAGCGAGGGGGGGAAGTGAGAAGGAGAAGGCCTTTTCAGAAGGCGTCGGGACTTCTCAGAAACCCTCAGTCCTTCTGAGACATTTTCCGTGTCTTCGGGGAAGGCTTAGGGACTTTCTCAGAAGGCTGGGGGATTTCCGAGCCTTATGAGAAGGCCCGCCCCTTCTCGCTTCCCCCCAGGCGCGCCGCCGAAAGAGCCCTATTCTTCTCTTGACCCCAGAAGCCCGTCATGCAGCATTAGGGTCAACAGGGACAGGCGCGCCCCTTCGGCTCCGACGTGGCCCTTGCCGTTGCCTGCTGCTGTGCCATCTGCGTTTGCCCGTCGGCGCCTTCAGGACAAGCAGCACCCATCGACGAAGAGCAAGGACTTTACTGAACTTCCCCTGTGTAGGACCTGGTGATCTGGGGGTTCCTGGCTGGAGGTGGGAGTGTTCTTGAGGGTTCCTGGAGGCCAAGCAGTCACCCTCACCCCAGGCAGGATCCCCTGGATCACCAGGTCGGGAGGTGGGGATCCTGGCTGGGGGTGAAGGTGGGTGGTGCTGTCCTCACAAAGGGGGGGCCAGCGCACTGCCCCAGCTTCGGATAGGGCTTCCCTGATGTTCTTGGCGTTTGGGCTCGCTGCCCTGGAATGGCCCTCGTTTGGCGCATCTGCGTGGGGCCGTGGGCTCTCGGCGTATCTCCGCGGGCTGGGGGGACAAGGTCGAGGCCGCGACGACGACGACGACGACGGCGGCGGCGGCGGCGGCGACGGCGACGCCGGCGACGACGACTACGACGACGGCGGCGACGACGACGACGACGGCGACGACGACGACGACGGCGACGACGACGACGGCGGCGGCGGCAGCGACGACGACGACGAGGACCTGCGCGGCCTCCCGGCGGGCGGCCCCTTCGAGCTGGCGGCCCTGCTGCGCCTCTTCGAGGCCGCGGGCGCGCGGCTGCGCGGCCCCGTGGCGGACGTGTCGCCGCTGCGGGACCGCGCGGGGCTCCGCGAGCTCCTCCTCCTCTTCCTTCTAATGCTGCAGCTGCTGGTCCTCCTCCTCCTCCTCCTCCTCCTTCTCCTCCCCCATCTTCTTCTCCTCCTCCTCCACCTCTATTCCTGCTCCTCCTCCTCCTCCTTCTCCTCTCCTTCCTCCTCTTCTTCCTCCTCCTCCTAATGCTGCTGCCTCCTCCACCTCCATTCCTGCTGCTGCTGCTCCTCCTCCTCCTCCTCTCCTCCTCCTCTTCTTCGTCCTCCTCCTGATGCTGCTGTCTCCTCCTCCTCCTCCTCCTCCTCCTCCTCCTGCTTCTCCTCTCCCTTTCCCTCCTCCTCCTCCTCCTCTCTTCCTCTTCCTCCTCCTCCTCCTATGCTGCTGCCTCCTCCTCCTCCTCCTCCTCCTTCCCTTCTATCCTCCTCCTCCTCCTTCTCCTCCCAATGCTGCTGCCTCCTCCTCCGCCTCCTCTTCCTCCTCCTCCTCCGCCTCCTCCTCCTCCTCCTCCTCCTTCTCCTCCTGCACCATCCCGTCTCCTCATAAGTCAGTCCTCCGTGTCGCACCCCGAGACGTGTCGGTAGGGCGGTCTGGGCGTTTCGCCTGAGACTTCCTCATCATTTATGATCTTTGAGCTGAAACAATCTGCAGGAGTTCGGGGATGGAGGGCGGGTGGTTTCACAAGGTGGCTCTCGCCTTAGCGCCGCGCTCATTCGTTCTAAAAGTTTGCAAGAGTTTCACGGATGGAGGGCGTGCCGTTTTCCGAATATTGTTCTAGCCTCAGCGCCGGGCTCATTCGTCTTAAAATGTTGCCAGGGTTTCACGGATGGAGGGCGGCTCCTTTTCAAAATGTGGCTCTCGCCTCAGCGCCGCGCACAGTCGTATTAAGAGCTCACAGCCGTTGCAAGGACTCTTATGTTTGACGTCCCAGGAATGGTGTTTTGGCACGCTGGGGGACGGTCAGGACGCAACTGCTGCGTGGATTCGCTGTGTTGGCATCGCAGGAACGGTGTTGTGACGCGATTCAGGGCCGTCAGGGCGCAACAGGAACTTAGATTCGCGGCGTTGGAGTCCCGATAATGGTGTTATGGTACGGTTCATGATTTTGAGACGGTGGTTTTCCAAGGGGCCGGTTACCTCAGTGCACATGAATCCTTGTGGGGACCTTTGAAGAGAGATTTTCGAGGAAGGGTTTATGCAACATCGTGGATGAGTCTTGTGTTTACATTGGTCCTCCCCGTCTCCTCCCTCCCCCGCAGCGTGTGGCGCATGGCGGCACCGCCTGTATCCGAGGCTATGCCTCCTCTCGGTCTCGCTCTGAGGCTCCGCCGCTTCCTCCCTCCCCTTCTCTGCCTAATTCAAGCTTCGCGCGGCCCGCTTAGCTTCGACCGGAAGAGGTGCGCTCTCGACGCGCGGGTCAAAAACGCGTGTGGCGCGTGGCGAGGGAGCCGCGGGCGAAGCGCTGGACTGCCGCAGCGGGGCCTCGCCGTGGGACGCCGCGGGTGCGAGGCAGCTCGCGCGCCGTGCGAGGCAGCTCTGTCCGAGCAGGCATCCGGAGACCGCGTGCTGGGCCTCGCCGGAGCGCGGCGAGAGAGCCACGGGCGAAGCGTTGGGCTGCCGCAGTGGGGCCTCGCCGTGGGGCCGCCGGCCGCGCGACAGGCGGCGGCTCGGCCCTCTCCCAGGAAAAGCGCGTCCAGGCGCACGGGGGGGGCGGCTCGGCGGGGTCGCGCCGGCGAGAGCGTGACGCGACGACAGTGCTCATTCTCCTCCTCCTCCTCCTCCTCCTCCTCCTCCTCCCCACCCGCCGCCCGATCGGCCCGGGTGTTGGCACGGAGGCTCTCTCCGCCTCGGAGGCAGGAGCCCCCATCGTCTTCATCCTGCGGATCCCGGGTGGGCTGGGCTCTCCGTGCCTTCCCCTCTCTGCAGACCTCTTGGGGCAAGCACTAGGGGCACAAAAAGTGGCATAAACATAAAGACTCGGGGGTCCGCGCGGATTTCTCGGATCGGCGCTGGACTCCCCTCCCTGGCGCGCGGAGCGCGCCAGGGGCGGCGCTGGAGGCGCCGCCGGGGGGCCCCAGCGCCGATCCGAGAAATCCGCGCGGACCTCCAAGTTTTTATGTTTATGCCACTCTTTGTTCCCCTACACCTGCAGCGTGGTGCGGACCTACAGTGGGGAGGCGCGCACCAAGAGACCATGTGCTTTTCGTCGGGGTATCCTGGGGTTTCTTCGCTCCTCGCGCGGGGAGTGGTGACTTCCCGCGGCCGTCGAAGAAGCTGCTGCGTTCAGGGTGCTCCAGGTTTCCCCTCGGGTGCACCTCGCGCACGGGTTCTCAGGGGTGGGTTTCTTGCGAGGGCTTCTTGCGGCCGCGCCCGCACTGTACTTTTTCTTATTCTTTTTTGATTGCATCGCCGCGAGCGCGTTTTCAAGGCGAGCTGTCCCAGCTCAGCCCCTCCGACGGGTGTTGGATGAGGACGTGTGTTTGGTGCCTGACATATCGCATGGACACGGGGGCTGGTTAGGCATTGCATCGTGCTGCGACACAATATCTTGGTTCACACTTGCGAGGGCAGCCATCATATTCGACTTCCCCCCCCCACGGTATGTCATCTTGAGCCGCTTCCATGGCAGCTCCGAAAACACCTAATTGACCAGGTGGACGCGTTCTCTTTACCATTCGAGCCGACTTGAGCATCGTTCAATGCTTGAGGTCAGGAACGGTATTTGCCATACTCGTGGCATTTTACGTTGTGCGGGGGATGTGTGCACCGAATGTAAGGTGCAGCCATCGGTTGTGGGTGGACGACCTATCGAATCCACCAAGGGCTCGCGCGAGGAAGTCAAGAAAAACTTGATCAAATGTTTATCTTCAACGGCTGCTGGGGTACGGGCTCAGAACCGTTTGGTGGTGGTGCAGTCGGTAGTCATGTGCACCCATCACAGGGGCGCCAGAACAATTGCTAGTGCCTTTCGGCAGCGAGGAGTGCACATCACAGCATCGAAGCACACACCATACCTCTGGCCGATCTTGGTTGAAGGCATGCTAGAGATCAGCGGGCTAACCAAACATCAAGCACCTCTGTCGTCACAACAGGGTTCTGCGGTACACGCGAGTTGTCCGACGAGCACACCTCACACCGAGACTTGAACGTCAGGGAGCTCAGGCTGTGGGAAGCCACGGCTATCAACTGCATGGAGTGTTCGGGGCCTATCTTACAGCATATCGCAGACGTTTGGGGGCTGTCTGCAGTGCTCGCACTCGAGGCAGATGTTTGACGACATTATTGGCTATCTGGAATCTCAGGTTGGACCCAGCTGTAAGGATGGCTCTGGGATTTTTCGAGATAGGGTTGCAACACTGGCGTGGTCAACCGCGTCTTCCGGTGTGGGTGGTCAGAGCATGGCCTAAGATTCGGGACAAGCTTGAGCAGGTACCTGAAGCACTTCGGAGCAGGCACAGACGGGGACCCCTCTCAGCCGTCATCGCGTACTTGCTAAGATTCGGGTGGGTGCCAGCAGGACCGACCCCATGGGAACCACCAGGCAATTCCAAGCGGAATTTCCCGACGAGAGTTTTTCAGGGAACCCAGCGATCGTCAACTTGAAGGAATTCTTTGAGGAAGTTTGACAGGCTGCGATGGCTCCTTTCTGGAAGCAAGCTGTGTCTCATCACGATGGAGAGGGCATCGGAGCCAGCATGGACGCGATCTCTATCAGGAAACTTCTCAAACAGTTGCGAGCAGTGGCGCCAGGAGGGCCACGGCTTGCAGGTCTACTTTTCAATATTGCGGCAGGTTGGGAAGGCCCAAGGCCAGGAATATAGCTCAGCTTGCACCACCACCAGCGGGTCCGTCATCGGAGGATTGTGGGCATCAAGGAGAGCAAGGGCGTGATCCACCAGGAGCTCATCAGATGTCGCCAGGACTCACGGTTGATCATGTTTTTGGTAAGGGACGGCCGTCCAGGCCTCGATCGTCGCCAGGGGTCACGGCCGACATTGCTTTTGGTAAGGGCGGTTATTCAGGCCTCCGTCGTCGCTGGGACTCATGACCAGTTGCGCTTCCGGCCGAGCAGGCACCATCACGCAGAGCGTTGGCGGGAGGCAGGTCGTGTGCGGAGGAGAATTGGCAGCACTCTTGCCATCTGGGCGAGACAAGGGGCGATCATACACGTCACCGATTTCGAAAGCGGTTGCGAATCATCTCGCCGAAGGGCGAGGGCGCGGACGATTCGGCCAGGATCGGATTATTATTGTTGGAATACAGGCCGCCGCATCTCATCCAAGTCAAGTTCGTGCACTCCCGCTTTTCTGGTGAGGACCTGTGCGGCGGGAAAGCGACGAAGCGGATGGCTGTGGAAATACATTTGTTGATGGGTTGGTCGCAGTTGCAGCCCTGTATGTCAGACTCCACTCCACATCCGTCATGAAGTTTTCGGAATTGAGCGTCGGGCGTACTTCCTTCAACTTCGGCTGCTGCGGGCCGCCCTGGACGTCATCGCCGTCGAGGCAGCCATGCAGGGGATCAAGGAAAAGGCGGGGCCTCCGACGTAGTTAAACATTTGGTTCTGTGTAGTCTGCGGGTCCTCCTCAAGTGAGCACACATTGCACTTCACAGCAGTATGCTCGTTATAGTCAACTGCAATGGGGGCGAAACATTTGCGTCGGATCCGACAGGGATTATGGCCTAAGGTCGTCAGCAAAACCAACGAAGCTTAAAAGCAAGCCAGCCCGCGGACCCCCCCTTTGAAACTTTTTTCTCATTTAGCGAGCTGACATTTTCATTCTCATTCTCCTCTTCCCCTTCCTCCCGCTCCTCCGCTTCCTCCTCATCCTCTTCCCCCCCCTCCCCGTCCTCCCCCTCCTCCTCCGTTCGCTTTCCTGATGAATAGCTCTTCCCTGTCGCACCCAGATGTCAGTCGGAAGGGCTGGCCGGGCGTTTCGCCAGAGGTTTCTTTGCCAATTATGAGCCTGAAGCTTTCAAACTGGCAACAGTTTCGCAGATGGAGGGCGGGCCGCTTCCAAAAGGTTGCTCTCGCCTCAGCGCCGCGCACGCTCGTCTTGAAGACTTGCATCAATTTTGCAGATTGGGGGTGGGTCGTTTTCAACATGTGGTTCTCGCCGTAGCGCCGCTTGCATTTGTTTTTACACAAATTTCAATGGTTTCGCTGATTGTGGGCGGGCCGCTTCTAAATGTTTTTTTTGGGGGGCGCCGCGCACATTCGCTGAACACATTGCAAGAGTTTCCCAGATAGAGGGCGGTTCCCTTTCGAAATGCGTCTGGCGCTTTAGCGCCGCGCGTATTCGTGTTAAAACATTTCAAGTGTTTTATTGGTTATCATGGTCCACGTACCGAATCTTGTTTTGTTGGAGCGTTACGTTCATTCGCAGTGTTGAAGTCTCAGGAATGGTGTTCTGGCGTAATTCAGGATTGTCAAGACTCAGCGGTCAGGTTGACTCGTGGCGTTGAAGTCATGAAAATGGTGTTCTGGTGCGCTGCAGGATTTTCGAACGGTTGTCCCCCAACGGGGCAGTTCCCTCAGTGGACATGAACCATTGTAGGGGCCTATGAAGAGGGAGTTTGGAGGGGGGGTATTCCAACATCGTTGGTGAGTCTTGGGTTTGCACTGGTCCCCTCCGCCCCCTGCCCCCTCCTCCCCCTCCTCCTCCTCCTCCTCCTCCTCCTCCTCCCCCTCCTCCTCCTCCTCCTCCTCCGCCTCCTCCTCCTCCTCCGCCTCCTCCTCCTCCTCCTCCTCCTCCTCTCCCAGGAGTATACCGACCTTCTCTCCAAGCGCATCATGGCGAAGGCGGGCAAGCGTGCCAGAGTTGTGTCCTCCGTCACGGCCGACATGTACCGCAACTTCTGTGTTGCCACGGCCAAGCAGATGGGGGTTCCACGTGCTGCTGCTGCCGTGCCACCTGGACATCTCCCTGCTGCTGCTCCCGCTGCGAAAGGCGCTGGGCGTGCTGCCGCCTCTGACGCCCGCTCGCAGCAGCCTCTTTGACGACCTGTTGCCTTCGGCCCAGCGAGCCGAAGGCCCACGCTCGCTAGCGCCTTGCCAGTCGCCAGATGCGAGCACTCAGGTATTTTTTAAGTTTGTGAACATCACACAGTGGTCGAAGCTGACTCAGGACTTCTTGGCAACTAAGGTCGCTGAGGTGGATGGAGTGTTCATGGCGGAACATCACCTTGAAGGGTCGAACCTGTTCCGTGCCAAGAAGACCTGTCGACAGATGAAGTGAAATCCTCATTTCCAGAGTGCTTTACCGTCCCCAGGTGGAGGCACACACGGAGGAGTTGGGGCTGCTGTACAGCCCAGATTGTGTATACGGAAGTTCCTGATTCAAGCTAAGGGTGCAGTCCAAGTTGGAGCAGGTAATTGTTGGTTCTTCCTTGAGATGCGTCTGAAGTCATGCACGGTTGCAGTAGGTGTGATCTACCTCATTCCTTCCATTGGAGTCTCTGGTGAGAATTCTTCTCGGCTTCGTGCGGTTGCTGAGTTTGTTCGTGGGCTGTCTATTCCGTGGTTCCTGATGGGGGACTACAATATGTCTGCTGATTTCCTGGAGGATTCGGGTATCTTGGAGCTGATGAACGCTAGGGCCCTGGTTCCCAAAAATGTTGAGTTCACGTGTTCGATTGGTGAGACTTTGATTGACTATGTTGTCTGTTCGAATCGGTTGTCTGGATATCTGCGGTCTCCGCCGACCTCCTGTCCCCGTTCAAGACCCATGCGTGCCTGGACGTGTTGTTGGACCTTGAGGCTATGGTGGAACCCGTCTGTCTCCGTGTGAAGCCCCTGGAGATCCCTGAAGCGTATGGACCTGATAACCATTGGTTGAGTTACATGGCTGCCGCCGCTCCCAGTTTCCTCGAGGCCCCCTTGGTGATGCCCGGTGACCTCCACAACGCGATGCCCGCTCATACTTTGGAAGGTTTGTCTCGAAGTCTTGGGATACAGTACTCTACCTGGTCTAGAGCGATGGAGCTCCGTGATCTGTCTCGTGCATGTGCCATTGTCACTGACACGCACCGTTACATAGGCAGGGGTTGTATGCTGAAGCGTAAGGACTCGTCCCTGATGACTCGCAACGTGCAGGCGCAGAGTTTCAAGAACCCTGACTTGTCCTATTGGTCTCTTGTTTCTAGTCGCCTGTATGAGTTGATGAAGTTGACTCGAAAGGCTCCGTATTCTCAGGCCGCGATGCAGCACAGGCGCGTCTTGGCTGATTTGTCGTGCCACATTTTCTCTCACATCGAGCCTCTTGTGAGTTCTCAAGCAGCTGTGTCGTGGAAGGATTGCTTGAACCAACCTCCCTACGTGTGTCATAGATTGGAAGAACTCGTTGAGGCTGCAGGTGTTGTGTGTGCTCGTGCATGGTCTCTCGCACATGCCAAGGCCAAGAGCAGCATGCGCACGTGGTTGCAGTCATCCCTTCCCCGAGGTGCTAGCCCCGTCCATCGCTATTTGAAAGCTGAGGAAAAAGTTTGCGTCGAGTATTTCCTGACTCCTGATGGTATCGTGGACACCCCAACCTCGATGATGAGTTTTCGGGAACGGAAGTGGAGTAGATGGTGGACCCCAAACTCTGAACAGCGTGTGTGTCTGGAGGCAGGCCTTCGAGAGCTTCGTTCGCAAGCATTGGTCGTTCTGCAGGATTTGGACCCACTGGAAGTGCAAGATATTGCTAAGGCCTGTACTTGTTTCAAGCCACACACGTCGCTAGGCGTCGACATGCTGGCGCCACGCAGTTTGCTCTCTGCTCCCATTGACTCCCTCGAAGTGTTCACAGGTATCATGCGTCAAGTTGAGCAAACGTTGAGCTTTCCTCCTCAGTGCTATGTCTGCCTCATGGCCATGCTGCCTAAGTCCATTTGTGATGAGCGTGCCATTGTCAAGTGCCCCAGTCTTTACAGAATCTACTGCAAAGCCCGCGGCTTTGATATTGATGATTGGAATAAGGAGCATCTGGATTTCTGGGACTCTGCTGTCAAAGGGTCCTCTGCTCTTAAGGCTGCTTTATTTCGTGAACTGGCCCATGAAGTGGCCCGTGCTTGTGGGTTCGAATCTTGTGCGCTCCATTGGGACCTCGAGAAGTTCTTCGACTCCGTTAGCCCCTGCAAGCTCCTCCACTTTGCCACCAACCGTGGGTACCCTGGGCACCTCTTGTATATGGGGCTCCTCATTCACACTGCTCCGAGGCTGTTGGAGGTTTCTGGCTACCTGTCTCGGGTGATTGAGGCTGGGGAGTCTATCCTGGCGGGCTGTAGTCAGAGTATGCCCTGGGTGAAGTGCTACTTGTACGGGGTACTGGAGAGGGCCCATAGCAGGGTTCCACAGGGCCTTGGTGATCTCCCACAGGTCCGCGTTCCCATTAGGTCTTATGTTGACGACATCACCCAGTACTTGCAGGGTACTCGAGAGTTTATTCGTCGTTATTTGCCGCCTGCGGCGGCGGCTTTCCAGCAGGATATATCAGGTCTTGGCTGTGTGGTCAGCCCGAAGTCTCTTGCCGTTGCCTCGTCTGTGGAGTTGCAGCGACTCCTTCAAGATGAGTTTAAGAAGCATGGAGTTTCCATCACTTTCTCGCCCAGTGTGAAAGACCTGGGCACAGTCACCTCAGCTGGCCGAAGGCGCACTGCTGGGAAATCATATGAAAGACGTGCTATCGCATTCCGACGTGGTGTAAGCTGTCCTACCTTGCAAGGTTGTGTGGAGCTTCGCGTAAGGTCTTCAAGCCTGGCATCCTCTCAGTGGGCTCTTGGGGGCATGCTATGTCTGGACTTCCACCTGGAATATTGAAGCAGTTTAGAGGCTCCGCGGCTTCCTGTTCGGGGTTCTGGTCGTCGGGGGCATGTACTACCAGTGTATTGCGAGTATTGCATGATACTAAAGATGACCCTGTCTATAGGCTACGTGTTGAACAACTTACCCTAATTTCGGAGGTGTGGTCATCTTTGTCTGAAGGGTTGCGCAGTGGAGCTCGGAAGGTCTGGTCTCAATTGCATGCGACGGTTGGCCGTGCTCGTGAGTCTGACCGTTGGCGACTCGTTCGAGGTCCCATCGCTGCTTTGTATGCTACTGTCTTGGACCTAGGATGGCAACCCTCCCACATCGATGAGTGGATAGTGGAAGGCAGAGCTCCCCTAAGAATGGATCGTATTGATTTTCGGTATCATGTCACCTCCTGTGTCCGAGAGAGTTGCTCTGCCGCAATATGGTCTGCCGATAGTCAGCATTGGTGTGGGCAAGGTCTCTCTTCTGGTGCTGACTTCTCTGTTTTTCGTTCCAAGCACAAGAAGCTGCTGGATGAAGGTGATTTCAAGAATGCTGCACTCTTGACCACCATCGTTGTTGGAGGATGCTGGCCTGAAAGTCGGCTACAAGACGCTGGCTACCGTACAACAGGCCGTTGCTTCCGATGTGGAGATGATCAAGAAACTCCGTTGCATCGGGCTTGGCAGTGCCCGTGCAATTCTTACCTACCCGACCCCGCCGTTGCTGAAAGCGAGTATTTGGTTCCTGAGGCCCTTGGTGCTGACCCTCAGAGTGCCTTCTTCACGCGTGGGCTTCCTAGCTGGGACGCTACCTGTGGGCACCTGCCGTCCCCGAAGGAGCTCCTGTGGGCCTGGGGTCCCCTACGAGTCCAGCATCGTGTCGTCGGAGGTATTTGGGGCCTTGATGGCTCTGGAGGTGTATATGCCAAGGACAAGAGGTTACGACGTTGTGCTTGGTCTATTGTGTGCTTGGGTGATCCAGATGGGCTCTCTTTGCAGTTATCTACAGTCCTCTGCGGCACCCTACCTACTCCTGAACAATCCAGTCCGAGGTCTGAGTTGTATGCCTTCCTGACAGTCCTATTACGAACTAGTGGTGATATCGTTTGTTATTCTGATTACCTGCCCCTGGTCAAAGGGGTCAGGCAGCCACGGGCTCAGGTGATGGCGAACAGCTCGATGCTCGATCTCTGGGCTCTGATCTGGAATGCGATCGATGATCGGGGCCCTGGTCAGGTTGACGTCATTTGGACCAAGAGCCACGCCTCGGCCCAACAGAGGGCCCATTATTCAATCTGTGATGTAGAGTATTTTTTAAACTTTTGTGCTGATTTCTTCGCGGGCTGGGCGGCTGAGAGGGCTGCCCCCACTGATGAGCAAGTTGAAACTACTAGATTTGTTGATCGTATTACTAGTCACACGCTGGACCGCCTGCTGGCGGTCCATAAGGAGGTCGTTTCTGAGAACCCTCGGCGTGTCTCGGATAGGCTCGGGCGCCCCCCCCCAAGGCCTGCACCCTTGCCTTCCTTTCTGGTGCGCAAGGGCCGTCTGAGGGCGGCGGGCCACGAGCCGACGCGCCGAGGGTCTTGCCTCCAGTGTGGGATTTGTGCGCGTAAGTTCTTGTTGAGGGGGAAGGTCCAAGACTTTTTCCCTGGCCCATGTGCTGGGCCTCCCCACCTCTCCTCTGACCCTCTGGTCCACCCCCTGTACCCCAGGTGTGCCAGGAGTCATCGTTTGCAAGTTTTGAGAGGAGTTCTTTACTGTTTGCATTGCGGTGCTCATGCAACAGTGAATGCGCAGAGTTTGTCCCAGCCTTGCAAGACGGACAGGCCCCCCTCCAAAGCAGGGAAAGAGGTTCTGTCACGGCTGTCCAGGGGGTTGCCCCCCAAGAGCGGAGGTAAGTTCCCGCATGTCTGATTCTGTTCCAGCGCCCAGGCTAGACCTGGTCTCCGCATGCCTCGTCAGTCAGTCAGCCCTCCCTCGTCCTCCTCCTCCCTTTCCTCCTCCTCCCCCTCCCCCTCCTCCTCCTCTGCTCCTCCTCCTCCTCCTCCTCTCCTCCTCCTCCTCCTCCTCCTCCTCCCTCCTCTCCTGCTCCTCCCCCTCCTCCTCTCCCCCTCCGTCCCTCGTCACCCCCTCCCTCGTTCGGCTCCGCGAGCTGGACCTCTCCGACTGCCACCGCCTCCGCGAACGTGTCGCCGCTGGCCCGCTGCGCCGGCCTGCGTGCACTGCGACTCGCGGGCCGTGCCCCTCCGCGGGCCTGGCGCTTGCTGAGCGGCCTGGAGCCCCGATCGGCCGATCGCACGATCGGCCCCCTCCTCCTCCTCCTCCTCCTCCTCCCGCTCCTCCTCCTCCTCCTCCCCACCTCCTCTTCCTCCTCCTCCTCCTCCTCCTGCTCCTCACTCCTCCTCCTCCTCTCCTCCTCCTCGTCCTCCTCGTCTCCTCTCCTCCTCCTCCTCCTCCTCCTCCTCCTCCTCCTCCTCCTCCCCCCCCTCCCCCTCCTCCCCCGTGCCCCGCTCCGCCCGGTGCTGCGAGCGCCGCTTCTGGGACGGGTGGGAAGCCTGCGCGCTGTTTTTCAAGGGTCCAGCGATAGCCCGGGAGATCTGGCTCGCACCCCGCCGAATGCGTTCACCCTGTCGGTTGAGCAAGTTCAGCCTTATCCTGAGGCGTTCCTAGACGGCGCTCGCCTCGTCGCAGCACGAATCATAGCATCGTCGCAGCATCGTTATCAGTTGATGGGGCCGCAGCACTAGTGCGCGCGGGCATACGTGGGGCTGCCCACATCGCGAAGGTTAGGTTATCGGCCGGTCCACCCCCCAAGATAACCGGGGTCATCGCCGATCCAAACAAACGACCTCTTACCCTTCCGCCGTTTTCTTTTTTTTGGACCTCTCGAGAGGCCCTCGTCGCCACCGCTGGATCCGCTTCGAAATTCTGGTCAGAACGCTCTCCGGGAGAGGTCCGGGGGAGTAGCGGTGTCGGTACCTTTCGGTTTGCCCAGAATCGCTCAGAAGCGCGTACGGAAAGAATGGGGGCGAAAACCAACAGCAGCCCTTGTCCATTCTGCACAGGACTCGCTGCCTGTGTCGCCGCGGGAGTTGTCCATTCGAGACAAGCTCGCCTGCCCAAGAGCGGCCGCTGTCGGGTTTGGACAACATTTGCTGTTGGGCATCGCGTGCTATTTTTCAGTACCCATTGCGGGCGTGTCAGCCAGAGGAGGATACGGGACGTGAAAACGACCACAGCCACTGCTTTTCTTTTCTTGCCGCCTTCCAGCCAGCAGAAACAAAGCAGTGGTTGTGGTCATTTCGTTGAGCTTGGCACCAGGGAAATGTCCACAACCACTGCTTCTTTTTCGGCCGGCTGGAAGGCGGCGCAAACAAGAAACAGTGGCTGTGGTCATTTTCCCGTCCCGGAGAGGAGAACGCTACCACAGGCCTCGTTTTGACAGCGTGGGCCCCCAAAGGCTTGGACCCCTTCCCCTCCCGGGGAGCCGTTTTCCATCCCCGGGGCCGTTTCTCACGGCCCCGGGGGCCTCCTGGAGGCCAGACATTGCCGAAGACCTTCCGCCGTTTGTCCTTCCTGCCGGAGCATTTCAGTCGGCAGTGCGGCGCACCATGTGGCATGGCTCCCCCTCCTCCTCCTCCTCCTCCTCCTCCTCCTCCTCCTCTCCTCCTCCTCCTCCTCCTCCTCCTCCTCCTCCCCCTCCTCCTCCTCCTACCTCCCCCTCCTCTCCTCCTCTCTCTCCTCCTCCTCCTCCTTCCCCTCCTTCTCCCCCCTCCTCCTCCTCCTCCTCCTCGTCCTCCTCCCCCTCTTCCTCCTCTTCCACCTCCTCCTCCTCCTCCTCCTTCTCCTCCTCCTCCTCATCCTCCTTTTCCTCCTGTGATGCACCGGCAGTTCCCAGGAGCACAACGCATGAGTCCGTGCATATTTTGCGGGCCGACCGCGCCGGACGAGACTGCGCACTGCGAGTCTCGTGCTTCGGTGCGGCGCAGCATTCTATCTTCTATCACGCAGAGGGGGGCAACAAGAGACGGGGAAGGGAAAACAAGCATCAGGGTGTGGCGCGGAGAATATAAATCTCACCATGCTAGCTTGAAGGAGCGCGCGCACGCAGGGCAACGCTGGAAGCGAAAGGAGAAAACACACCAGAAGCGGGAGGGGGAAGCACGGGACGAAGAACCGGGCCGCCAGCTGGGTGTGCACACTCGCCAGCCAAAACGCCATAGGAGACCATACACCGCGCGCGGGGCGGACGACGGGGGGAAGGCCAAGGCGCGGCGCCCGGGCGGAGGCAGCGCCCGGGGTCGGCCGCTTGGCGGCCCCCCGAAAAGGCCACACGCACGGCACGCGCGAATGGCGGGCCCCTGCCCGGGCCAGCCGACGGGGGAGAAGGCCGAGGATGGAGGGAAGAGGGAGGGAAACGATGGGCCCGTTTTCCACCACCACCACGACCATAAAGTTGGGGGGGGGAGACAGAGGGGGCGGGGGAGGAGGAAGTGGAGGAGGAGGAGGAGGAGGAGGAGGAGGAGGAGGAGGAGGAGGAGGAGGAGGAGGAGGACCCCCTCCCCCTCCAACTTATGGTGGTGGTGGTGGAAACAAGCCCATCAGGGAAGGGAAGCTCCACTCGAGCGCTGCACTGAGCCGCGCGCTCTCCAAGCGGGCACAGGAACTGGCGATTCCTGAGGAGGGGGGGGAGCGAGGAGGGCGGCGACAAGGAAGGGGGGGGGGGAGGGCAAAGGGAGTCGCCCCCGACGGGCGTCGCTCAGAACCACCCGCCCTCCAGGCGAGCATCACGAAAGGCGCGGCGAAGCAACCCAGGAGGGAGCGGAGCGGAGAGGACGACCACGACGAAGGAGAGGGAGGGAGGGGGGAGGGGAGGAGGATCGCTTCCGCCGGGAGCCACGCAGAGCTGCGCGCACTCCGGCTGGGGTCCCGAGGTATGGCCCCACGCAGTCCGCAGCGGTCGCCGAGGGCACCGCGGTGCGGCCGCGCGCCCGCGGACCAACCCACGAACGGACTGGCGAAGAGCTTCGCACGCCGCGGCTCCGACTGCGACGACGCCGTGCCGCGCGAGGCAGTGCACTCTATGCACGAAGGCTGCATGGAGCGATTTGCGCACCAATTGGGCAGGCTCAGATTCGACCTGCTGGGGCGGGACGCCCAGCAAGACGAAGCACGGCAGGCACTCCGGCCTGGCGGGCGGCCGCGCGCGCCCGTTTGTGTATTATCTGTACCTTGCACGGGATCTTAGTTGTCATGTAGTGTCTTGTTTTTTCTTGATTGTCGTTGTGCCGGGCCTTTTTATATAAATGGTCGGGTTGGCCGTGGGGGATGCGCGCGCAACGCCAGTGCCTTCTTTCTCCTTGTCCTCGTCCTCCTCCTCCCCCTCCTCCTCTTTTTCGGTCTCCTTCCTCATGTCCTGGTGGCTTTTAGTGGGCACGCTGCGCGGTTACAGCTGCGACCGCTTAGATTGCCATTGAGTTGATCTCATCGCGGTCGTCGTCGCGCTATTGGGATAGCCCTCCGTAAGGGCAGCGGACTTCCAATTTCTTTCGCGGTGAAAAAACGCAGTCGTGATCAACAAAAAGATGTTCGCCTGTGTCATGTGAGGTGCAATCTACGTGGTTCCATCTACGTGGTGCAATCTATGTGGTGCAAAAAAATTCTGTTCGCAGTGAGTTGTCCACTCCACTGCTCGCGCAAACATCCACCCACCCACCCGCAACTTGGTTTGCAAAATCTCTTAAGGCCGTGACAGTGGGTACCACATGGCACTTGGCAACAACAGCGACGCCGACGACGACAGCGACAACGACGATGACGACGCCGCCGACAACGACTACGACGACACCGACGACGTCTCCAACGACTTCGACGACGCCGACGACGACGACGACGACGACGACACCGACGACGACGACGACACCGACGCCGACGACGACGACGATGACAACGACGACGACGATGACGACGCCGACGCCGACAATAACGACGACACCGACGACGACGACGACGTCAACGACGCCGACGACGACGACGACGACGACGGCGGCGACGACGACGACGCCGACGTCGACGACGACGAAGCAACGACGCCGACGCCGACGACGACGACGAAGACGACGACGACGTCGCCAACGAAGACAACGAGGAAGGAGGGAGGACGACGACGGCGACAACGACGACAACGACGAGGGAGGAGGGAGGACGGCGACGACGAGAACGACGAAGAAGGAGGAAGGACGGCGACGCCGACGACGGCAACGACGAGGGAGGAGGGAAGACGACGACGACAACGACGACGACGACGACGGCGACGAAATAGGAGGGACGACGACGAGACGCCGACGACGGACGACACGACGACGAGGGAGGAGGAGGAAGGACGACCACGGCGACAACGACGACGGAAACGACCACGACGCCAAAGAGGACGACGACGACGAACACGAGGAAAGACAGAGGACGACGTAGGCGACGACGACGACGACAACGACGCGGGAGGAGGGAGGACGGCGACGACGACGACGACGCAAGAGCGCGTGCGCACGCTTTTGTTGAAAATCCGTGTTGCGAAACCTTGTGTTTTTTGTAGGTTTTTTGGACACACGATTTTGACATTCTTCCGAAACCGATGGTTTTGAAGGTTTTCGGCGTACGCGCGACGACGCGCGCGTCTGCACTTCGTCCCATTTTTTGCAGGGGATTCTCGCGACGGCACACGCGCAAGGGCGTTGGACAGATTTCGACATGAGCGCGCGCGAAGCCCGTTTGGTAGCATTCTGTGAAAATCTTGAAAAACCCATGGTTTTCTTAAGATTTCGCAAGAGCTTTCGCGGAAGCTTTTTTTAGCAACTCTGTGTTGCGAAACCCTGTGTTTTTGTATGTTTTTTGGAAACTCGATGGCGAAATCCTTCCCGCACCGAAGGTTTTTGAAGGATATCGGCATGAGCGCGCGACGACGCGCGCGTGTGCACTTCGTCTCATTTTCGGCAAGGGATTCGTGAAAAAGTGTTATGTTAGAACAAAACATGTCACCGCATAGTGTTTGTTACAAGGGAACCTCAGGGGGGGGAACCCGGTTTGGCTGGGATGATATGATTTCATATGTAGGATGGACGAGTGTGCAGAATAAAAACGAAATCGTATTACCCCAGGGGGAGCTGATAAGTCCGGGGGGGGGGCAGGGGGGTAGAGTCTATTTCTTTTTAGAAAGGAGAATCCACGTTGCCGAATTTGAAATTGTCGATTCCACTGCTCGCGTAGTCATCCCACCTGCCCACCCGCAATTTGGTCTGCAAAACCCGTGCGGGCGCGAAATCGAGGAAGGCTTGGTGTTGGCTGGTGCATCTCTGCGGCCGCGCTACCACGCGCATTCTCGCGCGCAGCGGCCGGCTAGTTTGGAGCAAACGACGCGAACGCGGTGGCGCTGACCGTTCGGCACATCCCAACGGGCCCTCCAGTGCGAGTCGGCGACTTGGGCGGGCACGGTCTCATGGCAGCGTCGACAACGGTAACACACGATGATGATGGTAACGATGCCGGTGACGATGCTGACAGCGACGGCGGCACGGCCAGTGACGGCGCCGATGCTGATCATGCCGACGACGATGACGGCGTCCTCGCCTCGGTGATGATGAAGGTTTTGGAAAGAGATCGACATGCTCGCGTTGCCGACGCGCGAGATTGGCCCATATTGTTTGACACGGATCGTGCCCCCCAGCACGCGCGCAAGGGCCTTCGAATGATGTCGGCATGCAGCGCCGGAAACCCCTTTGGCATATATCCACGGGCATGTTGAACAGCCGATGGTTTTCTCAAGAATTCGCGAGAGCGCGAAAGCACGCTTTTGTGGCAGCTGGTGTTGCGAAACCATTTATACATACATATGTCTGTATGTGTGTATGTATGTATGTATGTATGTATGTATGTATGTATGTATGTATGTATGTATGTATGTATGTATGTATGTTTGTGTGTGTATGTATGTGTGTGTATGTGTGTGTATATATCTTTTAAAAAGACAGTCGGTATTGAATTCGTTACGAAACCATAAACATTTGACGGATGCCGACATGCGCGCGCAAAGCGCGCGCGTGTGCACTTCGTCCCATTTTTGCAAACAGAAGGATTCTCGCGACGGCGCGCGTGAGGGCGCACGAACGATTTCGACATGCGCGCGTGCTTGAAGCCCGATTGATCGCATTTTCTGAACATGATGAAGCAAACTATTGTTTTTTCCCAGAAATTGGCAAGAGCGCGCGCGCACAATCATTTTCATTTGAAAAGCTGCCTTGCGAAACGTTTTGTTTTTATATGTTTCTTGGGCAGTTGATTTCGAAATCCTTACGAAGCCGAAGGTTTTTGAAGGGTTGTGGCACGCACGCGCAACAACGCGTGCGTATGCACTTCGCCTCATTTTTGCGCAATCATCCCGCCCAGCCACCCGCAATTTGTTTTGCAAACGCATGCATTGGCGATTGAGATGAGCACTTGGTGTTGGCTGGCGCATTTTTGCGGCCGCGCTAGCCCGCGCATGCTCGCGCGCGCAGCGGCCAGCTAATTTGCCGCGATCGGCGCGGCCGTGGTGGCGGTGACCCCTGGCGACGGCACGGCCTGTGACGGCGCCGATGCTGATCATGCCGACGACGATGACGGCGTCTTCGCGTCGGTGATGAAAGAGGTTTTGGAAAGAGTTCGACATGCGCGCGCGGCCGACGCGCGAGATGGGCCCGCATTGTATTTTTGACACGGAGCGTGCCCCCCCCAGCACGCGCGCAAGGGCGTTTGAATGATGCCGGCATGTCGCGCGAAAGAGGCCCGCTTGGCAGCATTTAGTGCACATGCTGCAGCACCGATGCTGTTCTGGAGCAGAAGCGCGAACGCAGTTTTTTCGAGCACCTGATGTTGCAAACCATATATGTGTATTTTCCAAAAATTGTTTTCGGGACACTCGATTTTCAAATCCTTACGACACCAACGGTTTTTGAACGATTACAGCATGCTCGCGCGACGACGCGCGCGTGCGCATTTCATCCCGTTTTGTAAGAAAAACGGGTCTTGCGACAGCACGCGAAGAAGGGCGTTGAACGATTTCGACACGCGTTGGCGACAAACCCATGTTGTAGCATATTATGAACATGTTGGGCCCCTGGTTTTCTTAAGAATTCGCAGAAGCGCGATTGCAAATTTTGATTCTTAGGCTTACGCCACACCGCCGACCCCTTGTTTATGCCAATCTGGGGGTAGTAGAAGCTGCGAAGGGGAGAAAAAAGCCAGTGATATTTGTTTGGTGTCTGTTCGCCGCCACCGCCAGAGGGTCTCGGGCAGTTCCGCGGGGGGGTCCGAGCGCACGGCGACACCGCGGGCGGTCGTGGTCTCATCTGGGGCCATCTGAGAGGCATAATGGAGCCAGGTTGGGCTCGGGAATGTCTTCGAGCCGTTTCGGTAGCGGTCGGGAGCTTGTTTTGGGGACTGCCCAGGAGTCATGATGGGTCAACTTGGCCATGTGCGAGGCCACGGCGCGTGCAAAGGGTGTGCCGGCATGGGGCATACTTGCATGCGACGGTTCCCACTGGGCCCCACGGTGGACGTATTCTGGAGCCACGACACGATCGACGTGTGTGTGCGCGTGGGGTTGGAGGTTTACGTGACCGCGGGTACTGGGGCTATGGTTGGAGCGCGCCGTGGAGCCACGAAATGTATGAGGGACGTGCCCAATGTTGGCGGCGTTCTCCGGGAACCCTGCAGCGGGTGACAGGCTCTGTCGGGAATGCGCGGAGGCGCGAGAGGACGAGGTGCGGCGGGGCAAGGCGGAGGCAGCGACTCGCACGCGGACAGCCGGGGCGGACGCGAAGCCGCTGACGTGCGCGGCGTGCGGAGGAGCGTTCTCGGACACGAAACATTTGAAGCGGGGACAAGTGGAAAATCATCGAAAGGCGAAAGGAACCAAAGTGGTGCGCAGAGGCTGCGAGAAACTCGGGTTCACAGCGCGCAGTTGCGTGGGATATCAGTGCAGCGGCGCGTGCAAGAGAAAACTGCCGAAGGCGGCGTTCCCTGACCCTCCCAATGTCGCGCGCGACGCAAAGAAAGGTACCCTGAAGTGCAAGGCGTGCAAACGATGACCAATCGGGCGGGGAGAGAAAGATGGGGGGTGAGGCGGAGGATGGGAGGGAGAATAATCGAGGAGGAGGAGGGGGCGGAGGAAGAGGTTGAGGAGGATGCGGATGAGGTGGGGGAGGAAGACGAGGAGGGAGACGAGGAGGGAGACGAGGAGGATGTGGAGGAGGATGAGGGATGAGGTGGAGTATGGGATAGAGGCTTCTTGCATGTGTATCGGGATCTCGCGGCACGCCTCTCGGTGGCCTATGGCAGGCAGTTTGGAACCACTTGGGGGCCCAGGTGGAGGAAAACGAGGAGGAGGAGAAGGGGGACACGGAGAAACGGCTCTGGGTTATGGGTTATGGGTGAGAGGCTTCTTGTATGTGTATCGGGATCTCGCGGATCGCTTCTCGGGGGCCTCTGGGGTGCTTTTTGGGGGTTCCTTGGGGCGTCTGGGCGGCCTCGTGAGGGCCTCTGGGGGCCTCTTGGGGCACTCTTGGGGCCCCCTGGGGCTCCTGGGTGCAGAAAGCGCCGCGCCAGAAGCCGCCGCAGAAGGAGAAGGCCCTGGAGCCGGCCGCTGAGGAGGAGGAGGAGGGGGAGGAGGAAATGGAGCCTGTCAAGAAGTTCCTGGAGGACCCCGAGGCGTGCGCTGCGGCGAACCCGGTGGCTGCAGCGCCGGCGGCGGGCGGCGGCGGGCGGCGGCGAGAAGAAGGAGGAGAGGAAGGCCGCGGCCGTGGAGGAGGAGGACGAGGACGTGGTCTTCGACCTTTTCGGCTGAGCGCACCGCGGCGGCGGCGATGCTTCCCCGTTGCGCGCCGTTTTTGTACGATGCGTGGCCGGCCTTACGTCTTCGGGGGGTCGCCTAGGCCACCTGGGCAAAGTCCGCCTCGGACGCATTTTACCGTGGCCAAAGCCATCATGAGTTACCAGCGGGGGCGCAGCAGTGACATGGCGAATTGCCTTTCTAGGTGGGGACGGCGCTATCATGTCTTGCTTCACCATGGCTTTCAGAGTTTCAACATGTTTGGTCGCCCTCTTGGGCTCCTCTTGGTGCCGTCTTGGAGCTCTCTTGGGCCGTCTTGGGGACCTCTTGGGCCGTGTTGGGGCCGTCTTGGGCCGTCTGGAGGCCGTCTTGGGGGCCTCTTGGGCCATCTTGGGGCTGTCTTTGGGGCCTCTTTGGCCGTCTTGGAGCGTCGGGAAGCCGAAAAGGCGGAAAAGCAAAAAACATAGAAAAACACAATGGAAAATCAACAATTTTAGACTCTTGGGGCCCTCTTGGGAGGCTTGTTTGGGACCTCGGGGGCCGTCTTGGAGACCTCTTGGCCCGTCTTGGGGCCATCTTGGGCGTCTTGGAGCGGTCGTTTGGCGTCTCGGGGCCTTCGTGGGCCGTCTTGGAGGCCTCTTGGGGGCTTCTTGGCCCGTCTTGAGGCCCTCTTGGGCCCGGAAAAGCCCCGTGAACCGCTCGTCCCGGCCGTGCTGCGCTCGTCCCGGACCCCCCCCCCTCCAAATCGACCGGACCGGGCTCCCGGGGGAGGGGTTTGGGGAGGGGGAAGCATCTCACACGCCGATGATCCCCAAGGGGCTCGGGAAGCGAGTTTTGGAGCCACTTGGGGGCCGTTTCGGAGCCTCTGGGGTGCTTTTTGGGGGTTCCTTGGGGCGTCTGGGCGGCCTCGTGAGGGCCTCTGGGGGCCTCTTGGGGCACTCTTGGGGCCCCCTGGGGCTCCTGGGGGCAGAAAGCTAGAGTTTCAACATGTTTGGTCGCCCTCTTGGGCCCCTCTTGGTGCCGTCTTGGAGCCCTCTTGGGCCGTCTTGGGGACCTCTTGGGCCGTGTTGGGGCCGTCTTGGGCCGTCTGGAGGCCGTCTTGGGGGCCTCTTGGGCCATCTTGGGGCTGTCTTTGGGGCCTCTTTGGCCGTCTTGGAGCGTCGGGAAGCCGAAAAGGCGGAAAAGCAAAAATCATCGAAAACACAATGGAAAATCAACAATTTTAGACTCTTGGGGCCCTCTTGGGAGGCTTGTTTGGGACCTCGGGGGCCGTCTTGGAGACCTCTTGGCCCGTCTTGGGGCCATCTTGGGCGTCTTGGAGCGGTCGTTTGGCGTCTCGGGGCCTTCGTGGGCCGTCTTGGAGGCCTCTTGGGGGCTTCTTGGCCCGTCTTGAGGCCCTCTTGGGCCCGGAAAAGCCCCGTGAACCGCTCGTCCCGGACCCCCCCCCCCCCTCCAAATCGACCGGACCGGGCTCCCGGGGGAGGGGTTTGGGGAGGGGGAAGCATCTCACACGCCGATGATCCCCAAGGGGTCGGCGGATTTTGACAATTTACGTTGAACAACTATGTGTTTTGTTTTGATGTGTTTTCGGGGCACCCGATTTTGACATCTTTTTGAAACCTCATCTGTTTTGAAGGATATCGGCATGCGCGCGCGACGACGCGCGCGTGTGCACGTCGCCCCGTTTTTTTGCAAGGGAGTCTTGAACACCTATTAGTTTTGATAGGCGAGTGTGGGCGCATAGTATTATTTGCAGAGCTTGAGGGGGGAACACTTCCTGGTTTAGCTGGGATGATATGAGTTCAAATTTTGAATGTGCGATGGGGCAGAACCATTGTTTCATTGCAGTGCGAAAGCGGGGGCGGCTAAACCCAGGGGGGGCATATCCTAATGCTTTTTTGAAAAGAGAATTTTATGCAATCTAGGTGGCGTCGGGGCGGTGACGGCGACCACGGAGCCGCCAGACCGACACCCAAGCCCAGACTACGGGCGGCGACGAGGCGGCGACGAAGCGGCGACGGGGCGGCGACGGCGAGCACACAGCTGCCAGACTGATACCCAGGCCCCGACGACGGGCTGCGACGAGGCGGCGACGGGGCGGCGACGGCGATCACGGAGCTGCCAGACCGACACCAATGCCCAAGTCTCCAGAAAAGGATTAGGAACCCCTAAGTGCGAACACTGTTTGGGGCAGGAGTAAGAGAACCCGTAAGCACAAGCACTGTCCGGGGAGAAGCGCAGCAAGAGGCCCACAACGGGGGGGCGGACCCCCAGGCCGCTCTGTCCGGCGGGGCTCTGGCAGCCGTTTCGCCTGAGGCTGCATCGCAGTTTGTGCAGGAGTCGTGCTCCTCGCCCCAAGGGCGGCTCCATTTTTGGCCCGGAGGAGGAGGAGGAGGAGGAGGAGGAGGAGGAGGAGGAGGAGGAGGAGGAGGAAAAGGAGGAGCAGGGCGGCTCCGTTTTTGGCCCGCACGGCCACGGTCCCTGGCAGGACAGTACACCAAGGCGCACAAGGCCGTGCTCCCACCCGTGTCCCTAGCGCCAGCCTTCTATTCCTCGACCCGCCTCTTCGCTTTCGCTGCTGTTAGGGTGCTCTGCTGGGGCAGATTTCGTTGTGTTGGTTTTGGGCCTCCCAGGAGGCTCTCGCCGCCACCGCTGGATTCGCTTCGAGATCCTGGTCAGAACGCACCCCAACGGAGGTCGGGGGCCCAGGGGGAGTAGCGGTAGGGGTACTTTTTCGTCCCCTCAGGAGCGGCTCTGGCTGAGGGCCCGACCGAACTCCATGGAGGACGGTGGTCAGCAGCGCCTAAATCATCCCCATACCCGCTGGGCCATGTTATCTTATCCCAGAAGAACAGGCATGCATCCCCACCTAGGCAGGTGGCCAAGTAGGCCAGCGGGGCCAAGGCCACGCCAGTGGTGACAGGGATCGTCCGCCGCTTCGGGGTCGTGCCCCGGGATCTCGGGGAGCGGTGGATCTGGATGCATGCCGCACGCCCGAGCGGGCGAGAAGGCATGCACATCCGCCGCTCTCCCACTCCCCAGGGCACGACCCCGCGGCAGTGGACGTGCACATTACCTGGCAGCGCAGGTGGGGCCTCCGCGCTGGCCGCGGACCTGGCGGGGCTCGCGGGGCTGGCGGAGCTCTCGCTCGAGCTCGGCTCCAACCTGGTCGGCGACGCGGGCGCGGCGGCCCTGGCCGGGGCCCTCGGCCACCTGCTGGAGCTCCGCGTGCTGAGGCTGGAGCTGAGGGAGAACTGCCTGGGCGGGGCCGGGCCGCGCAGCCTGTGCGCCGCGGCGGGCGGCCTGCCTGGGCTGCAGAGCCTCCACCTGGGGCTCACCGGGAACAGCGTCGGGGATGACGACGTGGAGCACATGATGCGCAGCCTGGCCGGCGCGGGCCAGCTCCACACGCTGGCCCTGGAGCTGGGGAACAACCCCATCAGCACGGCCGGCCTGGCCGCCGCGGGCGCGGGTCTGGGTCGCATGGTCTTCTTGGAGCGTCTAGCCTTCAGGCATTCCTACAACCGGGTCAGCGCCGAGAGTCTGGGCAGCCTCGCGAAGGGGCTGCAGGGACTCGAGGGGCTGACTGCACTGGAGCTGGAACTAAACGACACCGAGCTGGACGACGCTGGCCTGGCCTTGGTCTCTGCGGCGCTCGGAGCGCTGCCGCGGCTGGAGAGGCTGTCGCTGGGCGCCTCTGGAGTCCCCGCTACAGGGCAGGCTGCTCGCGCGCTGTCGGCGGCGCTGGCCGCGCTCCCACGCCTGGGGGCGCTGTCGCTGTCGCTGGAGGGCTGCGCCCTGGGCCCGGCTGGCCTCGACGCGCTCGCCGACGGGCTGCCCGGGGCGCAGGGCCTCGGGTCGCTGGCGCTGGAGCTGTCCGGCGCCGCCGGTGGCTCTGCGGCGGCGCTCGCGCGCGCCGTCGCCGGCCTCGACGGGCTGGCCTCGCTGGCGCTGGGGCTGGACTCGCACGGGCTGAGCTCGGAGGCCGCGGCCTGGGGCCACGCCCTGGGCAGGCTGGCGCGCCTCCGGAGCCTGACGCTGGGCGCCGCCGGCTGCGGCCTCGGCGACGCGGGGCTGGCGGCCCTCGGCCGGGGCCTCGCCGGCGCCGTGTCGCTCTCGGCGCTGTGGGCGGACGCGAAGCGGAACGGCGTCGGCGACGCCGGCGTCGCCTCCCTGGCAGAGGGCCTCGCGTGCCTCCCCGAGCTCGGGGCGCTCGCGCTGGGCCTCGGCGGGAACCGCGTCGGCTGCCAGGGCGCCGCCGCGCTGGCGGGGGCGCTGCGGGCGCTGCCGCTGCTGCGGTCGCTGGAGCTGCTGCTCTGGGAGAACGCCCTTGGCGACGACGGCCTTGCCGCGCTGGGGGGGGCGCTCGCGGCGCGCGCGGGGCTCGAAAGCGTGTCGCTGGAGCTGGAGGACCAGTCGAAGAAGAAACAACTGCATGAAGATGAACTTTCGGAGCTCCGCGCGGATTTCTTGGATCTGCGCTGGGCCCTCCTGGCGGCGCCTCCGGCGCCGCAACTGTCGCGCGGAGTGCGCCAGGGAGGGGTCCAGCGCAGATCCAAGACATCCGCGCGGACCTCCGAAAGTCGATGTTTGTGCAGTGTTTCCTTCCTCCAGCCAGAGTGCAGCCGCGTCCAGCGCCGGCGTCGCCGCGCTGAGCAGGGGGCTTCGTCAGCTGGCGGCCATGGGCAGCCTCAGCCTCAAGCTGGGGTCCCCGTCGGTCACGGCCAGCGGCGTCGAGTCTCTGGCCGACGCGCTCGGGGGCCTGCGGGGGCTCTGCTCGCTGAGGCTGTCGCTTCAGCGGTGCAGGACGCGCGAGCGGGAGCATCCCAGAGTTCCTCGCGCGGTGTTGTCCTTAGGGTACCCTTGCGTCCCTGCCTCTGCGGCTCGTCCTTTGCGGTCTTCATCGGCCAGCCCTTCGCCCTTCTGGGTGGTGGCAGTCCTCCGCCCCAAAAGTGCCAACCGCGGCGTCCAAGGCCCTTGCGTCCTCACCGCCCGTCCTTACTGTAGACTTCGACTGTATCCCGGCCTCCTCGCGCCGCGAGAGGCCATCGAGACGGCGGGCCTCTGGCACCGCTCGGCTTCCTGGTGCCCTCAGCGGGCCCCGGGCCCGCCCCCCCCCCCCCAAAGAACGGCTCGGCATGCGGCACAAGCCGCCCCGGGGAGGGGGGGGGGCTCCAGGCCCGTGGCGGGCCGTGCTGCGAAGAGGCCACGGCGTCGGGACGCCTGCGCTGGGCCCCCCGCAGGCCCGGGGGACGCGCGGCCGCCGCCGCCGAGGGCGCCCCGCGCGGGGGGGCAGCAGTGTCGGGCGAGCGTCTCCCAGGGCCCGACACGTGAAAACCCTCGAGTTTCGGCACTTTTTTCTGGTGCTCGAAGTTCTTTCTGGTGATCAAGGCGCAAGTAGGTTGGAACATCATAACCCATGGCGAGGCAGTGGGCCCCATCTCGTACGCATCAAGCTGCTCACGATGCCCCTCCTGCCGCTGTGCTGCACGGCTCTTCTCTTCACCAGAATGGGTGTCGCGCCGTCTTCCGCGGCCTCCGGCGGGGCCTCTGGGGTGCCCTCCGGGGGGCCTCCAGAGGACCTCGGGGCCGTCCTCGTCGGGCGGCGCTCCAGTTGGGGCGACGCATGGGGGGGGGGTGAAGCAAAACCGCCGCTTCTGCACCTGTATGGGGGCCCTGAAGGGGCCCCCCCGGGGGCCCAAACGGGGCACGAGAGGTGCACGTCTCTTCACTTACCCCCTGTCTCGCCCCCCTGTGAAGCACGCTGGCCCTTGGTCTTCGGGCCGCGGCGCTCCGCTCTCGGGCGGCCGCTCGGGACGAGCTGGGCGCCCCCTAGTTGGAGCGCCCTCGGCGAGGCGCAGCCGCTGGCCGGCACCCCGAGGAGGGACGAGCCGCCGAGAGCCCACGGAAGCGCCCCGAAGCTCCGAGCACGTCTGCCCCCAGAGCGGGGCCGCGGACTCTGGCAGCCCGCCCCTCCCGCTGCCGGAAGGCACCCCGAGGCTGCAGAAGCCGCCGAGAGCCCCCTCAGCCACGCGCAGAGGGGGGAGGGGGGAGGGGGGAGGGCTTCTCAGAAGCACCCCTGCTTCTCAGAAGACGCGGGCCTTCTCTGCAGACGTGAGGCCGGCGCCTTCTGAGAAGCAGCTCCTTCTAAGAGGCCCTCCCCCCCCCTCCCAGACCCCCGACGTAATGATTTTTTCATTACGTCGACCCCCAGGGGTCCCGACCCTTTCCCCATGACCGGCTTTGCATCCTGAGTCGTTTTTTGACGCTCCCGAGGCCCGGTGAGGGCCCCCGGAGGCCGAAAATTAGGAAAAACCTCCCGTCATGATTTTTTCATTGCTCGAGGGGGTCTGGGCTCCCTCCATCCCCTTGTTCGCGCCGCGAGCCCCCCGAGGGCGCCCCGAGAGGCCCCGGGGCCTCGGAGCGCGCAGCCCCGGCGGGCGGGCGGGCGGGCTCGTGGCCGCCCGCAGGATCGGCTGCCGCGGCGCGGGGGCGCTGGCGGCGCGCCTGGGGGAGCTGCCCCGGCTGGCCGAGCTCGAGCTCGACGCCACCCAGGGCGGCGTCGGGGCGGCGGGGCGGGGCTCTCGCAGGAGGGGGAAAAACCCACGCTCAGACGCAACGAGTCGTCGATCCCCAGGGAAGTGTGGGGAATTGTGGGAAGTGGGGGGGAAGACGAAAATCCCCCAAATATGGGAGAATGTGGGGAATCCTGTTGTTTGTGTGTATTTATTTGTGTGTCCCAGGGCCCCTTCACTCTCAGGAGGGGGAAACGCACACACTCAGACGCAACGAATCGTCGATCCCCAGGGAAGTGTGGGGAATTATGGGGAGTGGGGGGGGGGAGGACGAGCATCCGGACGCTGTGTGAAAGCATGGGGGATCTTGGTATTTGTGTGCACTTCTTTGTGTGTCCCTGGGCCCCTTCAGGCTCCCTGGACGCCCTGGCCGATGGCCTGCGGGCACGCGGCGTGCTGGCCCGCTGCTGCCACGGCGGCTCGGGCAGCTCGTCGTCAGAGGGACCCCCGGCCCTGGGCGTCGCGACGAGCTCCTCAATCCAGAGGGCGGACAGGTCGCTACCAATACCGCTGCCCTCTGCCTCGCTTTCGCCCTTTCTGGGCCTCCTGGGAGGCCCTCGTCGCTGCCGCTGGATTCGCCTCGACACTCTGATCAGAACGCGCCCAGGGAGAGGTCCGGGGAGTAGCGGTATCAGTATCTTTGAGCTTCCCCATCGTTGTTTGCTCTGATGTCGCGGTGGTCTGCGCGACTGCGAGGGCCGCCCGAGGGTACCCCGTCGTGCTTGCCCGCTGCTGCCACGGCGGCTCGGGGAGCTCGGCGTCAGAGGGGCCCCTGGACCCAAGGCGTCGCGACGAGCCCAATGCCTGTTCTGATGTAGCGCTGGTTTGTGCGATGGATGCCATTCCTTTGTCCATTTGTTTGGCGTCGTTCCGCCATCGTCAGCTGTTCCTCGTGCATTTGTTTTCTGGTTCGCGGGTTCTGTGCTGCATCTCGGGTCTCGGACTCCTCGAAGATCGCCCTGGAAATGACAGAAGCCCGCGCGAAGGCGAGGTCGAGAGCTTTTGGTCGCTCGCGTCGTTTCCTAACAGCGGCTCTAGCTTCGGACAATAAAACATCTATAATCTTTCTCAGGGGGGTCCAAACGGCTGCTGTCGCGGTGCAGGATTGCGCTGTGAGCAAGATGCCTCTTGGGCGGCCAGGCCAATATGAGTCCAACAGCCTTAATTACACATTTTTTTGGTTTCCACATGTTTCGCGAACCTGTTTAAAGGCATAAACACAGCTTGTTTGTTTCAATAGTTGGTGTGCAACAATTTGTTCCGAATCCGCCCTCTTGGAATTGCCTCCCAGGAGCCTCTCAGGATCCTCCCAGGAGCATCAGAGGACCCAGGACCCTCCCAATAGCCTCTCAGGCTGACCCTCAGGACACTCCCAAGAGCCTCTCAGGACACTCTTAGCAGACTGAGGATCCTCTCAAAAGCTTCTCAGTAGCCTCACCAGAGCCTCTACAGAGCCTCTCAGGAGCTTCTCGGGATCCTCTCAGGACCCTTTCACTAGTCTCCCAGGACCCTCCCAGGAGCCTCTCAGGAACCTCTCAGGAGCCTCTCTGGAGCTTCCTTCTCAGGGGCCTCTCTGGAGCATACCAGCATCCTGTCGTTAGGGGGGCTTTGTTGGCATCCTGCTTTTTTCCGCGACGTCCAGAGTCAGGGTCCTCAGCAGCAGAAGAAGGTGATTGAGCAGACGCGCTGCCAGCCCCCGCGGTCTTCGCCCCATGCGTCGACTGGGGGATCGACTACAGAATTGATTTACCCCAATATTGATTTTTACGTTGACTCTTCAACAAAAATACGTCAACCATTCGTAGATCTGCGAACGTTCTACGAATTGCCCGTGGATTGGGCAAGAAAATCAATTCCAGGGCAACTCAATTCTGTAGTCGATCCCCTACTCGAATGTGGAAGAAAGCAAGTCTGTGGAGCCAGAGCCGGCTCGGGCGAGGCGCCCTGCGGTGGCAGCAGGCCTTGTTGACGTGCCTGCGACCCGCGGCGTGTCACTCCCGCGGCGTCTGCCGCGCCCCCGGGGGGCGTCCTGGGCAGGGGCGCCTCGGGCTTGCGCGGCCGCGGCCGCGGCCGCGGCCGCGCGCGCCGCGCTCCCACGTCTTGATGGGCCTGTTTCCCAACACCACCACCATAAGTCGCAGGGGAGAGGAGGAGAGGAGGAGGAGGAGAAGAGGAGGAGGAGGAGGAGGAGAGGAGGAGGAGGAGAGGAGGAGGAGGAGGAGGTGGAGGTGGAGGTGGAGGTGGAGGTGGAGGTGGAGGTGGGGGAGGAGGACCCCCTCCCCCTCCAACTTATGGTGGTGGTAGTGGAAAACAGGCCCATCAACGTCTGACGAGGGCAGGCTGTCGTAGGGAGCGTGGAGCGGCTCCACCAGAAGAGCTTCCCCGACCACTTCCGGGACGACGGCACGCGCAGCACATCACAGGGGCCACGGCCGCCTCCACCCGGTCTTGGCTGGTCCCGGACACCCGTCCGCAGTGGTCTCTGGACGACGGCTCGCTCTGCGCCCCGGCGGGCACGGAGGACCTGACGGAGGCTGCGGACATCCTGCAGGACCCTGAAGAGAAGACCGCCAGCGATCCGAGCGGCTGCGTCGAGAGGACCGCCAAGGCCATGGGCCTGGAGCCCGCCGAGGATGCCCCCCCCAGCTCTAGGCCTCCCTGGTGGGGTCCGAGCAGCCGGGGTCGGAGGATCGGGCCGCATCGCCGATGCCTCGGCGATGCGGTTCGAATTGGAGCCCGATCTTCTCTTCGCCGGCGGCGCCAGTGCATCGCCGACGCCGCCCATGCATCGCCGGTGCATCGCCGATGCATCGGCGGTGCACCGGCGATGCGGCGCGATCCTCCGACCCCGCGTTCTCGGACCCCACCCGGGAGGCCTAGAGTTGGGGGGGGGCATCCTCGGCGGGCTCCGGGATGCCCGCCGAGGATGGCCGCCGAGGATGCCCGCCGAGGATGCCCCCCGAGGCTGCCCCCGAGGATGCCCGGCGAGGACCCCCTCTGGGAGGCCCCCGAGGATGCCCGCCGAGGATGCCCCCAGCGCTGCCGGCACCGCGGGCCGCTCTCCGGGCGCGACGCCAGGGCGTGCCGCGCCGCGGCGTGCCGCGGCCCTCTCGGAGCGCGCGCGCGCGGGCGGCGCGCCTCGGCGCGGGCGGCGTGTGCCCCAAAGGCGGCTCCTCGGCGCGCAGCGGCGGAGACGTCTGCCCCCGCTGCTCCCGCTGCCGCCCCCCCCGCTGCTGCCTGCTGCTGCCTCGCCTTCCCGCTCCCCTCCTTCCCCTGCCCCCTCCCTCCCTCCCCCTCCCTCGGGGAGTCTCTCGCGAGTGGGCGAGAGGTCTGACCTGATGCCCCCCAGAGCTCCATTCGGTTCGAATCGGCCCCTCGGGGAGCAAGCAGTGGCATCAGCGTGAGCTTTCGGGGATCCGCGCGGCTGTCTCGCATCGACGTTGGAGCCCCTGTGCCAGCGCCTGCGCCGCTGGCGCGCGCG
>CAUYUJ010001358.1:50000-102209 GCA_963575745.1 Prorocentrum cordatum
TGCAGGACGCCCTGGCAGAGTTGCGTGTCGGACGAGCCCAGACTGATCAGCTGGATTCTCCTCCCACGGTTTACGATTTCGCCCGCCTCGCTGACAGGTTGCAGGGGGTTGAGAAGGCGGCGGACCACGCGCAGGTAGAGCTCTCTCAGGTTATTCGTGAGGGAGATACTGAGAAGGTACGTGTTGATGGGGCACCTCGCACGTCTGGGAAGTGAGTTGGAGGCGCACGGCGCCCGTCTCCGAGCCTACGAGCAACGACTCGATCGGTATTCACAACGCTCTCGGGATACTGATGAGTACACACGCAAAAAGATGGCCCAGATACACGATGACATGACGAGCTGGACGAATCAGCTGATTGACCACACCAACGACACCACACTTCACCTTCAACCTGCAACCGACCTGCACAGGTCGACGGCAGCGTCCGCCGAAGCACCACCGGCTTGTGCAGGACAACAACGACGTACGTCACCAGGAGCAGCCTCCGCGGCAGCTTCAGCACAGACACGCCACGTGTCTCTTGTGCGCACAGAACCAACTACCGACGGTGTACCGATACCCTCACAACCATTGTCTGCGGTTTCGATCAATACTACTACTCCTTTCAAGGAGTCAGACACCGTCCGAGTCCCTGTCTTGCCTAAGATCACGCAGCTGCTTGAGTGGCAGCAAAAGGTGCGGAAGAACTTTGGGGCCGCCTCAGGGCGACCGTCCAAAGCATATGCCTTCCTATGCGTGGCTGAACAGCCCGAGTGTACCTTCGAGGACTTACAAGACAGTGGAGACTTCGAGAGCATCGATTGCAAACTCGCTACTGCTCTCAGCGACATCTTATCCTCAGACTTGCGCTATCAAACCAGGCTCATCGAAACCAGAGAGCACAAAGCAGGACGCATGCTCAAAGGACGCCAGATCTACTGGCACATCCTACAGTCCTACAAAGTGACAGAGGTTGATGACGACCTGCACGACTTCGAGCGCCTCAAAGAACTGAGCATGAGAGATGAAGATTTGCGACGTTTCATTACTGACTGGGACGCTTTACTAGTGGAGTGCCGGGAGGTACCCGATCCAAAGATCTTGGAATCCCTGTTTCGCACACAGATTTGCAGGCATGCCTGGATGAAACAAGATATGTACGTGTACCAGTGCATGAAGATCAGCGGCCCGAATCGTACCTATGATTGGCTCCGACAGCGCGTTCTGGACGTACTGGAGCTTAAACAACTGGAGAACAATCAAAATAAGTTACGGTACGACTACGAGACTCGTTCTCAAGTGCATGTATCCGCCGCCTGGAAGAAAGGCAACTGTGGCAATGGTGAACGATGCAAGGCTTTGCATACCTTTTCCAGGGATTGGAAGAGCACCAGATCTTCCAGAGCATGGACCGCTGGTGGCAACTCTCGCCGCAGCGTTTCAGCCCCCGCGAATCCCAAGCAGTCAGCATCGAAGTCATTTTGCTTCGAGTTCGCCAAGCGCAACACATGCCCCCGAGGCGACAAGTGCAACTTCCCACGCATGGCGCTGTGCAGAGACTTCGCACAGAACAAGTGCACCAAGGGCGACAAATGCAAATGCGCTCACCTGGCACCTGGTGCGAAGACGCCCGAGCGAAGCCCGAGTCGCCCACGAACCTCCAGTCAAGACAGTCGTGGCCGACCACCGTCCCGCGGATCAGGGAGCCAACGCTCTCCACAACGCGGGGGGTTCCGCTGCGCAAAAGACTCGCACCATAGACGTGACAACCGACGCCAATACGACCGATCTCGATCATCCTCCAGGAGGTCTCCAGACTCTCGCAGCCAGTCGAGAAGTCGTTGCGACAGATCTTCGCGATCTTCCTCCCGAGGGCGAGAAAGCCGTGGCGGAGGACGTGGCAGCCCACGTGGCCGCGATAGATCTTGCGGTAGTGACAGAGGACGTGGCCGAAGTTCCACGAGCCGCGGTTCGTCCCGTGGTTCTCCCCACTTCAGAGCACGCTCTCCTGCCAACTATCGACGTTCTCGCCGCTCCGACCGCAGTTGCGTCATGCGTGACAAGACCCTCATGGCCACCACTAAGGCCACTACAACATCTACCAAACCACGGCGTCGGATACGTTTTGACACACATAATGTGGAATACTACCCACACATCGTCTCCGGCAAGGCCAGACTGGATAAGTGGAAGGAGATGCCGAATGAGGGCGACATTGTCAAAGTACCAGACCCGCTACCACAATGGTGGTGGAAACAGAGTGCCGATGACCTACAACATTGTCAACGGGAGGCACAGTTATGGTACAAAGATCTACATGACTACCGACACAACAAGGGGTCGGTGGTCACACCAACTGCGGTTCCAGATTCTGATGACTCTACTATACAGTCATCAAAGAAACCCCAGACGACGACAACGACTTCGCAAGTCGACCCTCCACGCTCGACCGCTGCGTTGACACGTTCCTGGGTTCTCGACAGTGGAACTGCGCATCATATTCAGGGTAAAAACGAGCTGACGCAGACCGAATCGGATCGCATATCTATTCGCGAGGAGCATATTCTGGAAACTGCCAACGGCGATCGTACTCTCAACGAGCACTACGACATACGGCTGCCCGAGGTTGGCTTACATGGTTCAGCCCTCGCCTTGCCAGATTGCCCATCATTACTATCAGTTGGGAATTTGATTGAGGTTGATGGCTTTCGGCAGCTCTGGGATCCAGAGCTGGGCTACTTGCTTCAGGATCCGGGGGGCCAATGGTATAAGATTCCAGTCAACAACAGAGTTCCAGAATTACGACTCGACGACTTGGTGATGATACCACCACCACGACTGTGCACTTCATCAGCACCCAGACGTCGTCAGCGCAAGCGTTCATCCGCCCGCTGCAACGACATATGCTGGTGTTGCAAAACTACAGAGCAGTCACCACCTACAGATGAGCTGCGGGCCCACATAGGGACCTGTCCCAAGAGACCACATGTCGGCGAGGGAGGAGGAGCACGGACCGCCACGGTCGAATAACCTCCCGACACAAATAATACCGAGTCCAACGTGGACACAACCACCGACTCGCTTACGTTTCAGATACAGTGTTCTCCTCCCACATGCGGGGGGCTTACAGATACAGCCCAAGCAGATGCCGACATCACGTCGACCTCCTTCAAGGATCTGCCGACGGAGACGCTCATCACAGTGCGCCATGATAGTGATCGTGTTCTTCCAAACAGACAGAAGAAACCGATTAACCCTATGCACTACATGATTCACAGTCCGAAACACCCAGACTGTGAGATCTGTTCTCGCACGATGTCGCAGAGCGCTCCGTGCCGACGACAGCGCAAACCACATGCACCGGCAGACCCCACCGACGAGGACACAGCCTACGAGGCCCTTGTCCCGAAGAAGTTCGGGGAGGCTCTAACTGCCCACCATGTCGTTTTGGCCAAAGACGATGCCGCCGACAAGCACGGCGACAAGTATGCACTTGTCGTCCTGGAAAGATACACTGGCATCTTCATGGCGTACCCAGCATTACATAAAGACGCAGCTACTACAAAGGCATCCTTCCAGCAGTTCATCGCCGCGAACGATGAGGTGAAGCACATATGCACAGACAATTCTGGGGAGCTTCAGGAGGCATGCCGCCAACTGGGATGGAGACATGACACTAGTACTCCTCATCGTCCACAAGCGAATGGATTGATCGAGCGCATTGTGAAGATTGTCATCCTCGGTGCGAGAGCTGTGTTGCACATGTCTGGCCTGGGACACGAGTGGTGGAAAGAGGCCATGCAAGCCTTTTGCTGTGGACATAATTTTGTGCATCCATCCGCGGGCGTTGCTGCCCTCAGCGAGGAACATGCCGACAAAACGGCTCACGAAATACGTTTTGGGGAAAGTTTTCCCGGGCACTGCGTTCTCTTTGGTGCTCGGATCTTTTGGAAATGCCTCAATCCCGAGATCAATAACGAGACTGCAAAGTTCAAAGAAAGTGCTCGGGAGGGGTTGTTCATGGGTTACCATCTACACTCCGGTGGACGATGGTCTGGTGAATATCTCCTCTTGGACACGGCTACATGCGCCAAGAACCCCGACGGTGAATTGTGTCACTTACACAGAGTAAAAGATATCATCATCCCCAACGGCAAGTTCACCTACCCAGTGACAGAGGGTACCCTACGACATCACAACCCTGAGGCCCACGACGAGGTCAAGACATCTACTTCTCGCCCCTTGGGCGACAAACCTATGCCCGACCCTCCACTTGCCTACCCTAAAGAGTGGGATGATCCGTCTATGATGACGATGGACGACAACATCGTTGATGCCCGCCCATCGGCCTCTGAGGTTGCTGCGCCAGCGCCGGAGCCCGACTACTGGGAACAGCGTGGATATTGCGTCATCAGACACATACGTACCCCACGCAGAAAATTGTTCATAACAACGGACGACGTTATGAACATACCTGTACCTGTTGATCAGCTCGACGTGACACGAGACTTCGAGACGACCTCTACCTTCGACGGAGAAAGTGTCTTTCGCGATGTTTGGGACGGTGTCAGCGCCAACGACCACCGGGAATTCAGTGAGCCCTGGACCGGCCTGGTTCGATTCCATGAGCTCCCTAAAATGTTGCCAGACGGCAAAATGGTGGTCCGCGGCCGCGAGACACGCGTGCAGACCACTACGCGTCCAGACCACATTCTTCCCGAGCATTGGAAGACCTTATCTCGTGGACAGCAAAAGAAAGAGATCGAATACGCCGAAGATGTCAAACGAGCTCGTGAGATTCGCGACCGAGCTGCACTTCGAGTGTGGACCCGACAGGACAAACAAGCCAAATAATTCCGTACCACTGCAGCTGGCGGACCCACATGGAATACCGTGGAGCGACGGATTACGCATGATACCGACAGCGGCGCTGTCGTCCGTGACGAGGACGTCAAGGGCGTGACCAACAAAGAAATTCTGTATGCCAAACTACTTGGTGCACCGCGTGACATTACTACAGTACTATACTACCGCCAACCCTCACCGCAGCCTGCTGGAGTCGCACGTGCTCTGGTACTTGTCGACAGTGGGGAGAACGACTTCGGGGCCGTGAACCCGCTTACACGCAAGTTTACCCCGTCGGTAGCAGTGCCCACTATGCCACGGGAGCCGACATACACACCTTGACACAGAGACAAGATTCCTGATTCACCGTGGGCACGCCCAGCCCTTGTTACCAGAAGTTTGAGTAAGAAAGAAGTTGCCGAAAAACCGCGCGCACAGTAGGCCCTACGACAAGAATACGAGCGACTTGAGAAGAAGCAAACGTGGACGTTGGAGACTGTTGCAGAAAAAGCTGATATTGAGTCACAGGCGATTCGTACTGGGACGAAAGTTCACTCCTTCACTATCCTGGAGCTATCTTCAGTCAAACATGAGGAACTCCCTCCTGATCTACGTGAGTTCAAGGGCCCAGTGGTGGTCCAGGGCAATACCGGCAAAGACGAAACCGGATTGGCCGCCATATTCGCCGAGGCCGCATCCAGCGCGTCGCATATTGAGGCTTCCAAACTTTGTGATGTTACCGCATTATTACCACAATATGCGGGCGAGCAAAGCGATGCACCTGGAGCATACACGCAGGCATTGTTATACGGAGACGGACGAATCGACCCAGTCGATACTTGGATTACCATGCCCAAGTGGCGCCAACCTGCATCTTGGTCTAAATGCAAGAATCCCGTGTGCCGATTACGATTGGCACTATACGGACATCCTCTCGCAGGTGTCTTTTGGGAACGAAAGTGTCGCACATGCTTGGGAAGTGTTGGATTTGAGCCTATTACAGGCTGGGAATGCGTGTGGAGACACAACAAACTGGGACTGATACTTTCAGTATATGTGGACGACTTCAAATTAGCAGGTCCAGCCATCAATCTACAAGCCGGCTGGGATTGTATCCGCAAAAGCGGCATTGATTTGGATCCGCTTACTCCATACTCTCAATCGCTTGGCTGTGGACAACAGGCATACGACGTACCACAGAACATCTTTGACAAAAGAATGTCTACCATTCGACCTATGTTGCCTGCACACAGTGATAAATAATACCATACAGCCAAACAAGTTCGTGGAATACGACATGACATGCTTGGTTTTACTGATCAGTGTATTGAGCGGTGCCTGGAATGCGCTTCCAAGCGTGCCCAGGGGGCAGGGTCACGTCGTAAACGGCCCGACTCACCGAGGGTTTCGCGATCTAAATCGCCTAGCTCCTCCGGGTCGGTCGCGAGACCCACTAGCGTGCTCAACGCGCGGTCACGATCATCCAGCCCAGCTAGATCGGTCGACAAACATTCCACTACGACAGAACCAACGACAGTCACATGCGATGACCTACCCGATGCCGAGACTCCTGGCGTCGAGGACACCTCCTTTGCCGAGTCCGACTACTCCGACGAGGGTATCCTCGACAAGGACGCGGCGAGTGTATTGATGAAGGTTCTCTACCTGGCACGCTGCTGTCGTTTCGATCTGTTACATCCAGTATGTATGAATACCACGTGTGATAAACGTCTACATCGGTTGACATGCTACATCAAAGCGACGCGTACTCATTGTTTACATGGATGGATAGGCGATTCCTCAGACAAGCTATCCATCATGCTCTTCACTGACGCCTCGTTCGCCGATTGCATTACCTCTTCCAAGTCCACTACCGGCGTCTTCGCCGCGCTTGTTGGACCCAACACGTTCTTCCCGGTCAATGCCGTGTGCAAGAATCAAACGGTCGTATCGCACTCATCCACAGAGTCCGAGATCGTTGCTCTCGACTCAGCATTACGACTGGAAGGGCTACCACTACTCTCATTCTGGGAGGCCGTGGTGGAGGTTGCCAACACCTGCAAAGGGAAGAATACTTGCCTGGGCTGCCTGGGACACGCCGCCACGGCGACATGTCCGACATTGGCCGCCAAAAAGAAGAGGCGCAAGCCATCGCCTCGCAAGGCGCCCCCCACGCGGGGATGTTCTCATAGACGTAGGCAGCTACCGCTGAAGACGGAGACACTTACGCCTCCAAAGAGGCGCACGATATCCCATGAGGGTACCGTGCTACACGTGGATCCAGAGCCTGCTCAGGAGAGCAGCTCTCCCAAAGTACATCTCATCGTGCTCGAGGATAACCAGGCCGTGATCAAGATTGTCCAAAAGGGACGTGCACCAGCACTTCGTCATCTTCATCGTACTCATCGTATAAACTTGGCTTGGATATGCGAGACATGCCAACTCGAACATATTGAGCTCAAGTATGTAGGTACCAAAGAGCAGATTGCATATATGATGACTAAACATTTTGAGCCGAAGAAAGCAGACCTCTGGAGGGATCTCTTGGAGCACTCACTCATCTTTCCTGTTACCCCATTACAGTGCGCTCCAAAGAACCCATGGAGACCACTACGAGGGCCTCGGAGGCCCGATGGTTTGCGTCATGTTGCAGAACCTCCAAAACTGGATGGATGTCCGGAGGTATGCAAAATATTACTTACAGAAAAAAGAAAAATGGGGCGAGCTAGGATCAAAATGCGGAATGATGTGTGTTTGACAAGCCAATCACGAGGGCATATGTGCATGCATGTACCATATCGGCGTCCCTGCTGCAGCTACCGATTTGCGCACACCTCGATCGAGGGCACGTTCACCGCATGGTAGACAACCCCGCCATTCTCCCTCACCACCGCATGATACAGATAGGTCTAGGATACTTATTGTACGTTCGTGCCGCAGCTGTTTTACCACTCGAGCGACGAAGCTTACCAGCATCCTACTCGCTGTGTGTGAGACGCAATCAAGTGAGATCGGTTCGAATCCCGATCCCCCCATTCCCGAGATGGATCAGGCACCGCCGCCCCGCCTCGACGGCTGGGCCATCGCCTACGACGCCGATTACGACCCGAACGCCAAGGACGACGACCGCGTGGGTTTCACGTGCCACGCCCAAGCTGGCCGCCCTCGCGATCCCGAGGATGGCTTTGCTTACGTACATCATCAGCGCTTTGATCGTAGTGCCGAATATGATCTACGTGTACCAGACGAATCCACTCTTGGCGAGGTTACCCGCTCCGCGTCTGCCAACGTAACGAGTTGCATCGGCAAAGTTGATGGAGGTGTCGGCGGCAACGCCAACTACGAGTACAGTACGACCACGGCTACGCCATGGATGTCACTCATGAGAGCCATGTGCATGATCTCCAGCCTCTTAACACGTAACTCTTCTGTACAAGAAAACGTTCGTGGCTTACATGATCACTTGCATGCTGTGATTCCGAACTCACACCGCAAGTGCCCACCAATGGAGCTCACGACGGTGGTATTAAAGGCAGAGTGGATGATGATGCACAACGATTGGTCAAAACTTGGCAGTGCATTGCTTGGGCAATTCGCCGGGGACAGCGTTCAGGACACAAACTACTTGTACAAAGATGGGCTTTGTGCGCCTCACGACGTATACAGTGATGGATTGACAACTCCCAGCTACGCTCCTAAACTTGATCGCCTCGCGATCAAACTACCCGTACGTCCACCTGGTATGGCCAGGACATCAGATACTGCGGGACACCTCGGCCACGTTGTCGAGGATAACCTTGTCACCGAAGTGAGGGCGTTCTCCGATCTTACCCAGACAGGCAAATTCCGTCGCAAGCTCAGTACGTGGTTGACTGCGCGCGGGGGATTTGGAGGTATCGGATCAAACCCCAAGACGGTGGCAACACCATCCGATCACCCAGACGGCTGTAAAACCATCCCAGCGTACGACGTTAATCAGTGGCAACCATGCGAGGGGAGCTCTGCGCTGCCCAGCGAAGCGCCTACCAAGCAAGACCCGGGTCTTACTCCTGGTGCTGATATTGATCCGCTAGAGCTTGCACAAGCAAAATACAGCGCGTTTTGTGGTTGTCGATTGGTTTCTACCCTTCTTTCAGGCAGCGGGTGGCATTCACTCATACAGGAGGATCTGGGACTTCTTCTACATCATGCATTTGGCCCGTCAGGGCACGCATACAAATGGGCCAATATGTACGCGAACTCAACATGGATCATGCACCCCAAGAAGGGATCTAAGACAGCCAAACACAAAAAGTATCCCAGCCACGGCATCGACGAGCTCAACAGCCCACAAAAGCGAGACGCTCTTGCCAAAGCATCAGACGTTTGTCTCGTGCCTTTATTTATGCCGTGCCTCAATCGTGCAGAATACATCGGTGGTGCCGCCCTCGAGCACTTGTCCACCGTCCTCCGCGGCGACATTATGATGTGGGCATTCTCCTTTTGCAATTACAAAGAACGGTTCAAACAGAACGACGCGGCGATCGGCCAGGACTGCATTCTATTGCCAGAGGCTGGTGGCGACACCCGCTGTGATATGGCAGAGCTCCGTGATCAGCGTGCGCAGACACAGGAGAACCTATCACAGCTATCCTTGCGAATCAGTTCGAGTCTACACTCGAGCAGTGCAACATGATCCTCAACGTCCGCAAGGCCAGGGGCTTGACGCTGATGAACGACAATGCTTCTATCAAAGAGTGGCGTGCATTGAATGAGGTCATTTGGGACTATTGGGCAAACGTTTTCCCTGCATTTGTGGAACAAAAACACTACTGCAGAGGCCTCAACGCCATGGTGGTCTGGAGTGCAAACGACATCGCATGTGCCAACCATGGTTAAACCCTATTGGACACGCGCCGCCATGAAGATCGCGCTCATACTTCCGTGCGCGATCTCATGAAGATGGAGTGCGAGGGTGGCGTCCCGACGCTCATGCCAGTACACGTACAAGTGGATCTATCACGTTTTATTGACGTGATGCAGTACTTTCGTTGCCCCACGGTCATGGGGCCAGGCAAAGCGACACAATGGGGTGTACACCCGAGCTTCGACTACCACACGGGTGATCTGATCAAGACAATGCAATCACGTGGTATCACCGTCCTTCCATCAGATCACTGGATAGATGCTCGCGACATGATTACGCCTCAGGCTGTGCATTCGACACAGAAGAATCACAATCTGGCAATGTTTACGACTCAATTCTGTGATGCAGTATGCTATCGCATTTTCTGCGCGTTGATCCAGTCATTACCATTTCAGCCTCATCCATTCAGACCTCCTATCCTGACTCCGGTCACGGATGCACAGGCCTACACCCAGGCCAAAGAAATTATGGAGGCCCTTCAATTTCGAGAGAAGACAACCAATGAGTGGAAGAGAGATCTCAGCCTCACGACGCTGATGACTCAGACTGCTGGAGAAATGGCTCATTGTGCTTGGATGGCATCTTGCGCCAGCGGTACTTTACCGAAATCAATGCCATTGGCAACAAGCGATCCATGCATCCCCATCCCTGGACTCGCAAAAGAGCCACCAGCACTTGATCCTCGCGATCCTACCAAGGCTATTCCTGATAATGACCCATTTGGCCATGCATACGACGAGTTGTTCAACTACCTTCTGCTTCTGATCAACGACTACCCTGGGGCGTGGGCATCTTGGGATTCACCTGAGAAACAAGAGCTCTTTCATCCCAAATTTGTGAAAGAGATTCAGGACGCACGCGCCGTCACCTGGGTCGTGTACGAGCAGTTCCTACAGCAGATTACTGATTTGGAATGCGATGACGAGTCGACCAAATCACGCATCATCGCAGAGGGCAATAGATTGAACTCTCATCGCACTGGTCCTAGCATCGACAACCAAGACACTATTATAGCATGCAAAGGTTTCTTCACGCAGAACGCCTTGGATCGGCGCGCATTGGGACTCGAGGCCGACGTTCCAACTACCTTCCGGCGCGCGGCAGCTGGGACAGACCAGCAGACCGATAACGGGCAGCCAGCGCAACCGGGCCCACTGCCTGAACCATTGCAGCCTGGCCCGCAGCCGCTCCCTTTACCAGAGCCATTACTGACTGGCCCGCTTCCGATTAGCACGCCAGTTGATCCATCGCCACCAGACCCGCTGCCGACAGCCGCGTCAGTCCCGATCCCCGATGACGACACTGACCTGGAGGCGGCGGAGCTGGAGGCAACTCCTGCCGACGACGATCCTCTTCCCGATGCAATACACATGCTGTCATGGCAGGACAGTTGCGAGCGTTCCTTGCACGAGGACATCAGCCAGATCGCGACATTCGACAATGCATGCACTATTCGTGAGTACAAGCTTCAAGCAGGCCTCGTGGATGATCGCCCATACGTTCCTCCTCTGCTGCGGGGCACGTCCGCAACCAATGGCATAGCTTGCTTGCAGGACGATGAGTGGACGAATCAATTGTCGTGCGACAATTGTGTGATCGCCCGCGCGCCCGACATCGTTCACTCTGGTTGCTTCCCAGAGTGGAAATGGATATCGCTCCCGCCGTGCGACGAGGTACGCTATGAACCCGAGCTGCTCGATGAGTGGCTCGGCGACCCTGCTTGGATGAGCAAAGACATCGCGACGATGCTACGTCATGAGATTCACTACCAAAAGTTCCATATCAACCAATTCAATGATCGACGTATCAACATATGGCCGAGATCAACACAACATGAGTGGAATATTCCAAGCAATTGGAAATCGTTTCAGGATATGTTCCAGTGGAAATTTCGAGACCGTGCAGTCCACAACGGACCATCCACCGAGGCGGCCATGGCACACTTCAAAAAGGATGGTGAGCCAGACGGGTATTTGGATTGGACTGGTTATTACCCGACCTTAGTCCTTCGTGCGTTCCAGGAGCACATTGACCCGCAGAAGAATCGGATCGCTATATATGCCAAACCAGTCCCCGACGCGGGCGACCCCAGCTGCTTCGATTGGAACAGCGTCCTCGCTATCAGATGCGTTGGAGGTCACAGTTGCGTCAACCCACTCTCCAAACCATGGAATATGGGCTGGGAGAGCTTGCAATGGACAGACGTGAAGTACCTCCACCATGGCACTACATGTCGTGCCTGGCGAAGCATCCTCAAGTCAGGGATTATTCCAGGCTATATCGATCCATCTTCTCAGAGAGACAAATACTTTCGCGGATCACCACGCACGGAGGCATTCTTCAGTTCCAGCACCTGCATAGACAACGTTCAAAAGAATCCTCATACCTCGATACAGCCATACAAGTTCAAGCACTACAAGAAAGAGGTAGAGCTGGTGATCAACATGGAGATTGCCACGAAGGCTGGGTGCAGATTTTGGCTGGGCGCACAAGGTGCTATCATGACAGAGGATGTGGTTCCAGCCGCCGCAGTCATCGCCATCCGCCGTCTCCAACCACGCAATGAGCATGGCCGGCAGATATGGCCGGAGGGCACTACTTGGGTTTACCCGCCATTGGCTGCGAGACAACCATTGGGCAAATACGAGATTTGTGCTGTTCCCCCTGGGACAGACATGATCGACGACCCTCCTGGGATTGCCCCAACTGGCATGGCACGCGACACGGCTCAGCAGTCAAAGACACAGTCCGCCTCAGCATCATCGGCCCAGCGGCCAATCGCCCCTCAGCTTGGGGCGACCCCCGCTGGCCATACATCTGACGCTGACGCTTTGGATGAGACGATGGTCCGTGCTATGATCGACAGTTGTGGGCACAACACACAGGATAAATAATGGTTGATAGCCATGTCACATTGCCGAGAGGCCCTGCGACCGATTACATCAAAGATCACACAGAGAGATTGGACTCGCAGGCCTATATTCAATGACGTTCGCATGGGCGATTTCATTATCGTCAAAAATTGGGGATCTACCAATTGCTACCACTACGACAATCACTTCCCCAAGGGCAACCACAACACCAAGGTGCTCATGAACAAGGGCCGCATTTATGGACCAATCATTCATTTCGGAGTCTTCGACACATTCTTTGCGACAAATACCTATTCTCAACTACGGTTTACGATGGGTAAACATATGGTATTGCGACAACACATGCCTCTCAAGGGCGTTGTCTTCGCTTTGCCAGTACGTGCCGACATCGACCCGACGCGCATGCATATCGCACTTGAAGGCCTTTTTTCATGCTGCAACCAGATCCATCAGTATAAAACATCAGGCGATCTACCATATCTTGGCATGCCGAGCATTTACAAGCCACGTATCCCACGTGCACCGACCAGACGCCCCGTTCCTCGGACACCCGATCCCGACGAGCTGGTGGCAACACCTGCCGAGGATCCCACTGCAGAAGGTGATGGATCCCGACAAGAGGCAGGCCAACCCAAAGAGCCTCTGGTAACAGTCATTGTGGACATATCTACCATACCACTCTCAGATGAGGAGAAAGCAGCCAATGACACCATGAGGGCAGATCTATCGGCTGAAATTCACGCTGATGGGGAAATCGACTCGAGCATCCTTGATGATATTATCGACCCGCCAGAGAACTTCCTCAACCACCCCGACTACGACCCAGAGGAGGGCACAAGATGGATCTTGCAATCTTACGACCACCGCATATACCGCTGGACGTCGGAGTTGTTGGTGGATTGACCTATGACAGAAGTGAAACAAATTATCGAGGTACACGCTGGCAGGGACAAGATTGCGATTGACCAGATACAGTCATACTTACGATTTGACATACAATTTGGACCAAAACCAGACATATACCATATCGATTACAATCATACCCAAAAATGGGCACGCGACTTACCGATTTGCAGTGCAGATAGTTTCTTCAATAAGATTGTACACTACCTGGACCCAGAGGTCATTGAGGAATCGACCACAGGCATATTTCAATGGATTTCCAAAGTGTACCAAATCATATTGTTGGACAGCATCAAGGAGCTACGTGATTTTACAAACGATGCTATTTATGAGAACGATCCCGGCCTCAAGACGTTGCGCGATCTCTTCGCGCTGTGTATTCAGACACATGGCAATCCAGGCTTCCCCGTATGGCGGGAGCCGGTGGAGACACCTGCCGCGCCTCATCAGGACGATCCAGGCGCTGAGCAGGACATTCCCCGGGACCCTGCCAGCGTTGCTTCCGCAGCTCCAGACCAAGAAGCCATGGTACAGATCATAGCCGAGAAAAAGTAGATCGACCGCAAGATCGGCGACAATGAGGCCATCTTGCAGGCAGAGGCTAACCGCATCCGTACAGACAACATACACCATGGTGTTACTGATACTGCGGACGACGACACGTCCGGGTACGCAGGACTACCGGGGGAAAGGTTGTCTAGGATCGAGACAGAGGGTATGAGCCGATCGATCGCCTCCCGTCCGGCCGCTGAGATCAATCGAGATGCCATGGATCAGATCGGCCGTGTTCTCGCCAGCGGCCTCGACACCCGCTGGGGCTCCCGTGAGCACCTTGCGACTAACGGGGCCCCAGAGCAGATCCAGCATGCTATCGCGCGATGTCGGAATTGCGATCGTTTCTTATCTCTCGGAATCGTCACAGGTGACGGTGCAATTTGTGATATCTGCGCTGCCGGCAAAGGTGGTGCCGCGGAGAGCGACCTGGCATACTTCCATAAGTTGACCGACTGGATCAAGACGACCCTCTCCCAGGACGACATCACCAGGTATAGATGGGGCGAATGTCTAGATGATGGGCAAGCGCTCCTTGGCTGGTCAGCAAAAGGATAACTTGTGGATGTTCGCGAAGAAAGCCGTGGAGAGGCATCAGAAGTGGGTCGACGCAGGCTCCCCTCCTGCACGCATGTGCAGGCTGATGGGCGAGTCTGAGGACGACAGACCTCTATGCCACCCCTTCGCCAATCTCGTTCAGCGTTTCCTGAGCGATGTAAAGTTCCACCACCAAATGACAGCCGCTCGTGTCAATAGAGGCGAGAAGGCTTACACTACTGAGGACATGCGTGACGCCTGTGATATTCACGATCTCAGCGTCAGGACTGGCCAAGCTGGTCGGAAGAAATGGTGGTTGAACACGGGCAGACTCGATAGAGGCACGAGGCAGGAGCGCGGACTTGTTACGATTGCCCTTCCCCGCGGGGATGGCACTCGCGAGAAAGTCACGCAGCGCAAGCTTGCCGCGCTTGCCTCCATCGAACCCGCCTTGGGTTCTACAGACCAGAGGGGGGGTAGTTCAGAGATTAGAGCCGATCCGATCGATCTTGATACACACTCTTCACATTCTCATGGCGCCATGGAGCCACACCGGCCGCGGCGTCCGCCGCCGCCGCCGCGCCCTGCTCCTGGCGATGCTGCTGGTCCCAGCGCTCCTGGCGCGCAGGACGACGCGCCCGCTGGGCCGCGCGGTGCAGCCGCGCAGCGGCAGAGCGGCGACGACGGCCGCAGACCAACGACACCTCCCCGCGCCAAGAGGGCGCGCAGGACGGAGGACTACGCGACGTGGTGGCGCAAGAACCTAGAGGAGAGCCAGTGGGGCCCCAGGTGCTGGGGCTACTATGCCAAGTGCTGGATATACATCGCGGACAACAACGATGAGTTCGTGTACGTCAGCGACTTGCAGTACAACGATAGGTTCCGCCACTGGACCCCGAGGACGCCCTGGGAGACCTTCGCGACGAGCTACGTCGCGGAGGATGGCCACAGGGTGTGGGGCCAGAGGTTCTACGCGATGGGGCAACGCGTAGTGTAGTCGGCCGCAAGGCCCACCGCTCGATTGGCTCGAACTTCATCTTTATACAAGTTCGCCTCGAGCGGTGGATAACAATATAATCTTAGGCCACTTCGCTATCCAAGAAAAGTGGCCACACCTATACTTGTGAAACCCAAGGCAGCCTCCTAAGGAGCAACGCTGAGGGGAGTAACCACATGCATAATTTATGTATGCAGCTTTTCGTGTTTATCAACGCGGCTTTACGTATGGCCATATACGTTTTGCTTTGAGATTTAGACGTGTTTCTCAACGCGATCGTGTTCCTCAACACGACTTCATAATACGCATGTCTGCTTAGTCTTTTTAGTCTGCTTACATTGCGCTGAGAATGATCTGATGCACAGCTCTCGCTTGAGAGCTGGTGGCAACACCTGCCGCGCTCAGGCGCGGCAGCTTTTGATGTTGCTTTAATTTGATCAGATCCTCTTGCTCCGCCCACCCGTGTCTCATTCTTCTCCGCCCTCGAGTGCCGAAGCGTTTTTGGGGGCGCGCCGAGGGGGCACCAAAGTGTGCTTGGCGAAGAAACAGGGACCCTGGGTGATCCTTCTTACCCTCTCTTGCCTAATCGTGAACGCTATCGCGATTGGGACGCAGCTGAAGCGATGCAGATTTAACGCTCAGCTGCCTGACAGACCTGAGGATTTGAGGAGTAAAAGGGTGACGGGATCTTTTCTCCTGTTCCCGAGTCCTGCCCTCGCAGGCGGGATTCGGGACGGGGGGTGTGAATAGAACCCGTGTAATACCCTCATATATACTCTTTATCCTCACCTCTCCTGCGCCTGGCCGTTTGGGCTCAGGTAGTGGAATAGATCGATCAGACTTTTTTCATCGTGCAGGAGGAAATGACATCCGTCTTTCCCTCCTTTCCTCTACCAACGGATCAGGGGTTCTGTACCTTTGTGCTCTATCCCCATACACAGTCTCAGTCGGTTTATTCCCAACCCTCCTTGGTTGGGTATTCGTTTTGAATAGAGCAGTGTGGTCGCGTCCCTTCTCCCGCCCTTCCTCCTTTTCCCCTCCCGCCTCTTCCTGTCTTGCCCGCGGGGGGCTGCGATCTGTGAAACTGTTGCAATTTTCGAGGCCTGCTGGGGGGCCCAGCACAGTGAGGGCCACGGGCGGATCCAAACTAGACCTCGCCATCCCTGGGGGGCTGCGATCTGTGAAACTGTCGCCATTTTCGAGTCCTGCTGGTGGGCCAGCACAGTGAGGGCCACAGGCGGATTCAAATTAGACCTCGCCATCCCTGGGGGCTTGCGATCTGCGAAACTGTCGCCATTTTCGAGGCCTGCTGGGGGGCCCAGCGCAGTGAGGGCCACGCGCGGATTCAAATTAGACCTCGCCATCCCTGGGGGGCTGCGATCTGCGAAACTGTCGCCATTTTCGAGGCCTGCTGGGGGGCCCAGCACAGTGAGGGCCACGCGCGGATTCAAATTAGACCTCGCCATCCCTGGGGGGCTGCGATCTGCGAAACTGTCGCCATTTTCGAGGCCTGCTGGGGGGCCCAGCACAGTGAGGGCCACGCGCGGATTCAAATTAGACCTCGCCATCCCTGGGGGGCTGCGATCTGCGAAACTGTCGCCATTTTCGAGGCCTGCTGGGGGGCCCAGCACAGTGAGGGCCACGCGCGGATTCAAATTAGACCTCGCCATCCCTGGGGGGCTGCGATCTGCGAAACTGTCGCCATTTTCGAGGCCTGCTGGGGGGCCCAGCACAGTGAGGGCCACGCGCGGATTCAAATTAGACCTCGCCATCCCTGGGGGGCTGCGATCTGCGAAACTGTCGCCATTTTCGAGGCCTGCTGGGGGGCCCAGCACAGTGAGGGCCACGCGCAGATTCAAATTAGACCTCGCCATCCCTGGGGGGCTGCGATCTGCGAAATTGTCGCCATTTTCGAGGCCTGCTGGGGGGCCCAGCACAGTGAGGGCCACGCGCGGATTCAAATTAGACCTCGCCATCCCTGGGGGGCTGCGATCTGCGAAACTGCCGCCATTTTCGAGGCCTGCTGGGGGGCCCAGCACAGTGAGGGCCACGGGCAGATTCAAATGAGACCTCGCCATCCCTGCGGGGCTGCGATCTGTGAACCTGTCGCCACTTTCGAGGCCTGCTGTGATCCCCGTTTTCGAAGTGGCTAGGAGTGCTCAGGAATTGTAAATCATCAGCTTTATCAAGCCCTTTTCCTGTAGCCAGTGTCCTGCGAGTCTCCCGAATTCCGTCTGCAGACATATGTAACCCTCGCTCCGTCATCGCCCCCTTATAAAGTATCCTAAACTATTTGCGCCCCGCTTTTGCGCAGGGGTTGGGTACGTCGCCAGGGTAATTTGTTTAATGGCTTGGGCTTCTTTGCTTTCAAACCGTATCGTGAGGGTGTCTCGAGCGATGCGCTCGTTTCAGCACCCCAATGGGGAGCCGCCAGGGGTGGTTGCAAGGCCCCGCTCGCGCCCAGGATGTGGGGATGTCTCGGGCGGGTTGCTCGTTTGATGGCTCGGACTTCTCTGTTGGCAGAACAGACTGCGAGGATGTCTCGAGCGAGCCGCTGGTTTCAGCGCCCAGGGGGGGGGGGGGGGCTGCCAGGGGGTGTGTTGCACCCGTTCGCGCCCAGATGGTGGGGATGTCTCGGGCGGCTCGCCCGTTTGGTTGTTTGGGCGTCCCTTCTTCCAGGCCGTATCGTGAGGATGTCTCGAGCGAGGCACTCGGCTCAGCACCCCAAGGCGGGAGCCGTCAGGGGTGGTTGCACGGCCCCGATCGAGCCCAAATGGTGGGGATGCCTCGAGCGACTTGTTCGCTTCGTGGTTGGGAACCGCTTGCTTTCAGCGCAGATCGCGAGGATGTCTCGAGCGGATCAAACGGAACGCTGGTTTAGACACCCGACCGCCTTCAAGTCAGAACCCCAAATCATTGCGAGGTAGCAGACGTAACATTAGGGCACTTCAGGTAGGAACCGCCAGGGATCACTCAGTCGCCAAAGGCTAAGATCCTTTCACTCAACAGACGGAAGTGCCAGGCACTGAGATGCACATTTGGGGATCTCCTCGTCGAATATTTTGCTCGAGCGCTCGAGCGGCAACGGTTGGAGCAATCGGTCAAACGCGGTGGGCGGTCCACATTGACATCTTTCTTTGGAGCCGACGATCAATATGTCTTGGGGCCATCTTATGCCCCTCTTAGGGCCATGGCCTAACGGAAATCATGAGCATTGGGGATTGAGACGCGTTGCCCCACCTTCTCTGATTTTGGCTCAAGGCCTTCAGGTGGAGAGATTCTACCAGCGGGTCGCACTGCTTCCAGCTTAGAAGCTGCCGTCAGAACAATGGACCCCGTACCGCCACTTGAGATTCCCCCTTCTAGCGATGGGGAGTCGTCTCTCACTGGCAGCGGCGATTGGAAGCTCCTCCCGCCGTATACTCCACGCACTCCGTCTCTCACCGGCAGCGACCTGGGTCGGCCGCCAGCAGAGGAGACCGTCTGGGAGGCCCCGGGCGCCGCGACCGGCCTCGTGCGGCTGCTGACCGACGACGGCGCCGGGGCGCGGGCGGCAGCGGTTCGCGCGCTGTGGAGCCTGTCCGCGGAGAGCGGGCTCCGGCGGCCCATCTGGGAGGCCCCGGGCGCCGCGACCGGCCTCGTGCGGCTGCTGACCGACGACGACGCCGGGGCGCGGGCGGCAGCGGCGCGCGCGCTGTGGAGCCTGTCCGCGGAGCGCGGGCTCAAGCGGCCCATCTGGGAGGCCCCGGGCGCCGCGACCGGCCTCGTGCGGCTGCTGACCGACGACGGCGCCGGGGCGCGGGCGGCAGCGGTTTGCGCGCTGCATAACCTGTCCTTGGAGAGCGGGCTCCGGCGGCCCATCTGGGAGGCCCCGGGCGCCGCGACCGGCCTCGTGCGGCTGCTGACCGACGACGGCGCCGGGGCGCGGGCGGCAGCGGCGCACGCGCTGGCGAACCTGTCCTGGGAGAGCGGGCTCCGGCGGCCCATTTGGGAGGCCCCGGGCGCCGCCGCCGGCCTCGTGCGGCTGCTGACCGACGACGGCGCCGGGGCGCGGGCGGCAGCGGCGCACGCGCTGGCGAACCTGTCCTGGGAGAGCGGGCTCCGGCGGCCCATTTGGGAGGCCCCGGGCGCCGCCGCCGGCCTCGTGCGGCTGCTGACCGACGACGGCGCCGGGGCGCGGGCGGCAGCGGCGCACGCGCTGGCGAACCTGTCCTGGGAGAGCGGGCTCCGGCGGCCCATTTGGGAGGCCCCGGGCGCCGCCGCCGGCCTCGTGCGGCTGCTGACCGACGACGGCGCCGGGGCGCGGGCGGCAGCGGCGCTCGCGCTGTCGAGCCTGTCCGCGGAGAGCGAGCTCCAGCGGTCCATCCAAGAGGCCGGTGGTGGCTCCGCCATCTAGACGCTGCGTCTTGTGACCCGCGGCGCCCTGCGAGACAGCTCTGCGGCCCTGCCGGCGGCGCCGGGGAGTCAGGTTACGGGGCGCGCGCGTGCGGGGGCTCCGTCTAGCGCGGCGCGTCGCAGACGCCGAGGGCCAGCTCGAGGAGGAGGAGGAGGAGGAGGAGGATCACCGCAAAAGACGTTTTTTGTTGGAGGGTTTTTTGTTCACATCTTTTTTTGAGGGCCTCCTGGGACGTCCTTGTCGCCATGGCTGGGTCCTCCTCGAAATTCTGGCCCGAGCGCACCAGTGGATTCATCCATGGGTTGATATTTTTCAGGAGGGGAAAAAACACAGACACAATTAATCGTCGATTCCCCAGAAAAGATGGGAAAATATGGGAAGTGGGGGGGAAGACCAAAACCCAGAGAATATGGGAAGATATGGGGAATACTTTTATTTGTGTGTATTCACTTGTGTGTCCTGGGGCCCCTTCAATTTTATCAGGGACGCAGGCCCCCTCTCGCCGTGAAAGAGTCAGGACGGGAGGTCTTTGGCCGTGTTCGGCTTCCAAGGCTCTCGCCAGGCCCCAGGGCCGTGAGAAAACGATGCAGGAGGAAAGCCAGTCCCACGGAAGTGGTCCTGACCTCTGGGGGGTCCACGTTGTGAACGAATCATGACGTCGGGGTTCTGGAAAGGAGGAGGAGGAGGAGGAGGAGGAGGAGGAGGAGGAGGAGGAGGGTGAGGAGGAGGACGATTTGGTTCGTCGATTTCTTGTCGTCGAATGTCGATCTTCGGAGGGATTTCTTGATCTCGGCCTCCAGGGGCCCGATCTCGGTTCCCGCGTTAGAAACACATCCCAGGGTCCCAGATGAAATATTAACTGCTGTGGAGAACGATTATGCTCATGATATGGTGATGGGTGGTGATGATGATGATGATGATGGTGGTGGTGGTGATGATAATGCTTATGCGGATGCTGATGATGCTGCTGCTGATGATGCTGCCGAGTATGGTGACGATATCGTTACTGCTGCTGCTGATATTGACGAGAGCAACGATGATGATGATGATGATGATGATGATGATGATGATGATGGTGATGATGATGATGATGCTGAGGATGATGATGATTATGCTGATGATGATGATGATGATGATGATGATGATGCTGGTACTGAGTATGCTGCTGCTGCTTCTGATGATGATCATGGTAGTGATGATGATGATGATGATGATGATGATGATGATGATGTTGGTGATGACGATGATGTTGTTGATGATGGTAATGCCGATGATGATGGTGGTGGTGGTGGTGATGCTGATGATCATACGGGTGATGATGATCATGATGATAATGATGATGTTGATGATGGTGATGATGATGATTATGCCGATGGTGCTTTTGATGGTGGTGATGACAATAACGAGACTGAGGACGATGATGATGCTGCTGATGATCATGCTTATGATGATAATGATGATGCTGTTGATGATAATGATTTTGATCGTGATTATGTTGATGGTGATGCTGTTGCCCATGATGATTATCATGCCCACGATGACGATGACGCTGATTATGATGATGCTGTTGATGTTGATGCTGGTGAGGATTAGGACGATGAAGGCGCTCAAGCTGAATATGTTGGAGATGTTGGGGATGATCTTGATGAGTATTGTGACCCTGAGGATGGTACGGCTTATGGTACTGAGGGTGATGATGTTGATGTTGTTGGTGGTGATGATGCTGATGATGGTGATGCTGATGATGGTGATGCTGATGATGATGATGATTATGCTGATTATGCTGATGATGTTGATGATGCTGGTGATGACGATGACGAGACTGATGATGATGATGATGATGATGATGATGATGCTGCTGCTGATGCTGCTGTTTGTTGTTGATGATGATGCTATTGTTGATGACGATGGGGTTGGTGCTGATGATATACTGATGGTGGTATTGATGTGACTGATGATGACGATGCTGCTGCTGGTGACCATGATGGCAATGATGATGCTGCTGGTGATGATGATGATGATGATGCCCATGTTGATGATTATGGTGATGGCGCTGATGATATACTGATGGTGGTATTGGTGTGATTGATGGTGACGATCCTGCTGCTGGTGATGACGACGATGCTGATGATGCTGCTGATGATGATGCTGATGAGTGATGATGGTGCTCATGCTGATGATGATGATGATGATGATGATGATGATGATGACGCTGATGGTGATGCTGATGGCGATGATGATGATGATGGTGATGGTGATGGTGATGGTGATGATGATGATGATGATGATGATGATGGTGGTGGTGGTGATGATGATGATGATGATGATGATGATGATGACGAACTGCTGCTGCTGCTGATGATGATGATGATTATGATGATGATGATGATGATGATGATGATGATGATGATGATGATGATGATGATGATGCTGATGCTGATGCTGATGCTGATGCTGATGCTGATGCTGATGATAATGATGCTGTTACCGACGATGAGGAGGAAGAGGAATTACTGAGAGAAAGACAGAGAGAGAGAGAGAGAGAAAAGGCGATGAGGGCTGACGAGGAGAAGGAGGAGGAGGAGGAGGAGGAGGAGGAGGAGGAAAAGGAGGAGGAGGAGGTGGAGGTGGAGGAGGAGGATGATGAGGAGGAGGAGAGATGAAGCGAGAGGGGGGAGGCGATATTATAGGCAGAGGGGTAACGGGGACGGGAGAGGGGAAGGGAGAGGAATGAGCAGGATCATGGGGACATGGGGACAGAGGAGGGCGCGGGGGGGTGGGCGGGGGGGGGAGGAAGGGTCAGGGGGAAGGATTCGGAGAACGATTAGGGGAATGGGGGAGGAGGAGGAGTCGGAGTCAGGGTAGGAAGAGGACGATGACGAGGACGAGGAGGGATGGAAGGACGGAGTGAGTTGGGAGGAGCAAACGGGATGATGAATGACGATCGGGAGAGGGTGGGAGGAGACCATAATCACATCCAGGGAGCTGCGACAAGCCTCAAGAGGGCCCCAAGTGCCCAAGGCAGCCCAAGGGGGCCCCGAGATGCACGCACGAAGGCGGGTTTGAGGCCTGCGTGACACAAGTCCCGAACTCAGGCGCACTCTCCATGTATTCCTTTCGCTTCGCGGAATGCGCCTCCGGACCGCGCAGAGTACGGGTGACTGGGGCCTCCTGGGAGCTTTTGGGAGGCGTCTCGGGGGCCTCTGGGGAGCCTCTTGGGACCTATTGGGGGCCTCTTGGGGGCCTGATGGGGCTTCTTTGAGGCGTCTGGGCTCGTGTTCGGGTGGTCTTGAGCTGCCTGGCCCAAGGAGCCGCGAGGTCTCCATTGTGTGCGCGCGCGTGTGTGTGTGTGTGTGTGTGTGTGTGTGTGTGTGTGTGCGCGTGTCCCCCCACGCCTGCTGGGCCGCCCAGTAACCTTCGAAATTGGCGAATGTTGCGCAGTTGGCAGCCTCCCAGGCAGCCGCGAGGTATGTGACAAGTAGGAAGTAGGAAACATGCAGGCAGAAGGCACAAGGCACGAGGAAAGAGGCGGGAGGAGGAAACGATGTGCGAGCGGTGCTCTTTTTAAAACGAGAGCCCACCACCAGAGGGTTGGGAGAAATGCTCACTTCTGAGGCCCACTGCGTGCTTATGGACTCGAACCTTGAAATCGACAGCGCGGGGGGTGATTTCCTTCCGACTCTTGAATTTCTTGGATGAGCGTCCTTTGTTCGAAACACCGTAACGTGTCATAGACCACATTCCGGGTGATCGTGGGGCTGGGAGCAGCGAAGGGCTTTCATATCCAGTACCGTTCTAATTTTGAAATGCATTTCGAGTTGCGAAGCGTTTTGAATTGTTGGTCGATGATTTGCGAGTCGGCTTGCGTGCTGGGAGTGCTTGGGCCAGGGCCGTCTTGGCGCGGGCCCGGGGGGGACTTCGTGGGCGCGCCTTGGCGGCGCCCTGGACTGGCCTGGGCGATTGCTGGATCGTTGGCGGCCAGTGGTAGGGTAGTTGCCGTCAGCTTTTGACACAGGTGCCATCGTTCTGATAAGCAGGATTGGAATACAACCCAGGCCGACCTTTTTTCTTCTTGCAGGAAAAAACGTGGATCCCATTGATCCCATTGTGTGTGCGTGTGTGTGTGTGTGTGTGTGTGTGTGTGTGTGTGTGTGTCTGTGTGTGTGTGCGTATGTGTGCAACACTCTCGTGGATCCCATTTGTCTATCTTCCGCATCCCATTTTTTTTGGCGTTGACGCTTTGAGCATCCTATTCTTTCCAGGGGCAATGCTATACTGTTAAGTATTAGGGTGGGCCCATCAGATGTGGGTTTCACGGACCCATGGATCTTCAGACCAATGATTCTACGGGGGACGGGTTTCCTTGTCCGTGGGCTCGTCTGTCAGTCGTCGTCGTCGGTCGGGTCGATCGGTCGGCAGGCCAGCCAGTCGGTCGGTCAGCGCGTGGGTCGGTCGTTGTCTTCGTCGGTCGGTCAAACACTGTCGTCGGTCGGTCCGTCCGTCGTCGCCATCGGGGCTCAAAAAGGAAATCATTCGGCCCGCGTAAGTATTGCTGTTTTGAAGGAAGTGGCGGCAACTGTGCAAGGCGGCTTTTATCCGGCTTGGCGAGCAACTATCCGGCAACCGCTGGCAACTGAGTCAGAAGTATGGTCGGCCGCGAGTGTCTCTGATCGGGGACCGTCCTTTGAGCGGATGATGCGTCTGGGCGCTTCGAACATCGGCCCTCAGGGGGGCCTGGGGCCCAGGCGTCGAGGATGCATCTCAAACGAAAAAAAGCCCTGGTTTAGCCATTCTAGAATCGTAATCCGCGGTTGGTCACTCTGGGATGACAAACTCAGATTTTTAATCGAAGACGCTTCTGGCGAATTACTGCCGCCCTCAGCCCTTGTGGAAGCGCCTATGTGGCCGAACAGCTGGGGTTGAGCTTGGCCAAGCTATCGGGCCAGTTGTTCCCCGAGTCTGTGTGGAAAGCCTTCGGGCGACGCGTGGGGGAGCAAGAGGCTTGAAGCCGCCCATGTGTCCGAGCGTTGTGGCAAGAGCCCTGCCAAGCTATCGGACCATGTGTTCCCCCAATCGTTGTGGAAACACTTTGGAGAACGCTTGGGAGATAATGGCGGGGAAGATCAGGAGGAGGAGGAGCAGGAGGAGGAGGAGAAGAAGGAGAAGGAGGAGGAGGATGAGGCGCAGACGGAGGAGGAGAAGAGGAGGAAGAGGAGGAGGAGGAGGAGGAAGGAGGAGGAGGAGTAGAAAGATGATGATGATGATGATGATGATGATGATGATGATGATGATGATGATGATGATGATGATGATGATGATGATGATGATGATGATGATGATGATGATGATGATGATGATGATGATGATGATGATGATGATGATGATGATGATGATGATGATGATGATGATGATGATGATGATGATGATGATGATGATGATGATGATGATGATGATGATGATGATGATGATGATGATGATGATGATGATGATGATGATGATGATGATGATGATCATGATGATGATGATGATGATGATGATGATGATGATGATGATGATGATGATGATGATGATGATGATGATGATGATGATGATGATGATGATGATGATGATGATGATGATGATGATGATGATGATGATGATGATGATGATGATGATGATGATGATGATGATGATGATGATGATGATGATGATGATGATGATGATGATGATGATGATGATGATGATGATGATGATGATGATGATGATGATGATGATGATGATGATGATGATGATGATGATGATGATGATGATGATGATGATGATGATGATGATGATGATGATGATGATGATGATGATGATGATGATGGATGGATGATGATGATGATGATGATGGATGGATGGAGATGATGATGATGATGATGGAGGAGGAGGAGAGGAGGAGGAGGAGGAGGAGGAGGAGGAGGAGGAGGAGGAGGAGGCATCTTGGGAGCCTCTGGGTGCGCTCTGGGGGCCTCCTGGGAGCTTCCTGGGAGCCTCTTGGAGGCATCTTGGGGGCCTCCTTGGGCCTCTTGGTGGCCTTTGGGGGCTTCTCGGGGGCCTCTTTGGCTGTCTCAGGGCATCCCTGGCCCGTCCGATTCCGTCGGAAGCCGTCTTGTGGGCCTCTCTGGGTTGACTTGGAACTCTTTCGGGGTGCTCCAGGGCCGTCTTGGAGGCCATCTTGGGCGTCTTGGAGGCCTCTTGGGCCGTCTTGGGGGCCCTTTTGAGGCCCTCTTGGGGGCCTCTTGGGCCGTTCTGTGACCGTCTTGGAGGCCTCTTGGGCGATCTTTGGAGGCTCTTGGGCCGTCTCGGGCCGTCGGAAGGCCGAAAAGACGCAAATGGCAAGCGCCTTCAAACACCTACAGCATATCAATGGTGTTGGCATCTTCGGGCCTTCCTGGAGGCCCTCTTGGAGGCCTCTTGGGCCGTCTTGGAGGCCTCTTGGGAGTCTCTAGGGCCGTCTTGGGCCATCTTGAGGCTATCTTAAACCGTTTTGGGTACAACTTGGGCTGTCTTGGAGGCATCTTGGAACTCTCTTAGCCGTCTTGGAGGCCATCTTGGCCGTCTTGGAGGCATCTTGGAGGCCATCTTGCACCATCTTGGCCGTCTTGAAGGCGACTGGGGCAACCACCCGGGTATTTTGAGCACCCAGATCCTTCGGGTGGCCGGCGGGACGGGCCGAAGCCCCAGGGGATTTTTTTTTGAAAAGAACCCAAGCCAAAATCGTTAGTGTCTAGCACGCCGGGTACCCTTACGGCAAGCCACACAGGGCGGCGGATCGAAGACACCTACGGCGAATCACCACAGCCCCCTGCCTTTTGGAAACGCCTATGTGGCCGAACGTTGTGGCCAGAGGCCTGCCAAGCTATCGGACCATGTGCTCCCCGAATCGGTTTGGAAAGCGTTCGGGGGACACGGTGGGCGAGGCTGGGCCGATTTGAGCCTTTCTTGGGGTGCTCCAGGGCCGTCTTGGAGGCCATCTTGGGCGTCTTGGAGGCCTCTTGGGCCGTCTTGGGGGCCCTTTTGAGGCCGTCTTGGGGGCCTCTTGGGCCGTTCTGGGACCGTCTTGGAGGCCTCTTGGGCGATCTTTGGAGGCTCTTGGGCCGTCTCGGGCCGTCGGAAGGCCGAAAAAACGCAAATGGTAAGCGCATTCAAAAACCTACAGAATATCAATGGTGTTGGCATCTTCGGGCCTTCCTCGAGGCCCTCTTGGAGGCCTCTTGGGCTGTCTTGGCGGCCTCTTGGGCCTCTTGGGCCGTCTTTGGCCATCTTACAGCCATCTTGTGTCGTCTTGGTGGGCTCCTGGCCCGTCTGACGCCATTGAAAGCTGTCTTGGGGGCCTCTCTGGGCCGATTGGGAGCCCTCTTGAGGTGCTCCAGGGCCGTCTTGGAGGTCATCTTAGGCGCCTTGGAGGAATCTTGGGCTGTCTGGGGGCCCTCCTGGGGCGGTCTTGGGGGCCCCTTGGGCCGTTCTGGGGCCGTCTTGGAGGCCTCGTGGGCGATATTGGGGCGATTTTTGGAGGCTCTTGGGCCGTTTCGGGCCGTCGGAAGGCCGAAAAGAAGCAAATGCCAAAACCCTTCAAAAACCTATGGAACATCACTGAATTTGGCCTCTTCGGGCCTTCCTGGAGGCCCTCCTGGAGGCCCTCTTGGAGGCCTCTTGGGCCGTCTTGGAGGCCTCTTGGGAGTCTCTAGGGCCGTCTTGGGCCATCTTGAGGCTATCTTAAACCGTTTTGGGTGCAACTTGGGCCGTCTTGGAGGCATCTTGGAACTATCTTAGCCGTCTTGGAGGCCATCTTGGCCGTCTTGGAGGCATCTTGGAGGCCATCTTGGACCATCTTGGCCGTCTTGAAGGCGACTGGGGCAACCACCCGGGTATTTTTTGAGCACCCAGATCCTTCGGGTGGCCGGCGGGACGGGCCGAAGCCCCAGGGGATTTTTTTTGGGAAAAGAACCCAAGCCAAAATCGTTAGTGTCTAGCACGCCGGGTACCCTTACGGCAAGCCACACAGGGCGGCGGATCGAAGACACCTACGGCGAATCACCACAGCCCCCTGCCTTTTGGAAACGCCTATGTGGCCGAACGTTGTGGCCAGAGGCCTGCCAAGCTATCGGACCATGTGTTCCCCGAATCGGTTTGGAAAGCGTTCGGGGAACACGGTGGGCGAGGCTGGGCCGATTTGAGCCTTTCTTGGGGTGCTCCAGGTCCGTCTTGGAGGCCATCTTGAGCGTCTTGGAGGCCTCTTGGGCCGTCTCGGGGGCCTCTTGGGGCCGTCTTGGGGGCCTCTTGGGCCGTTCTGGGGCCGTCTTGGAGGCCTCTTGGGAGTCTCTAGGGCCGTCTTGGGCCATCTTGAGGCTATCTTAAACCGTTTTGGGTGCAACTTGGGCCGTTTTGGAGGCATCTTGGAACTATCTTAGCCGTCTTGGAGGCCATCTTGGCCGTCTTGGAGGCATCTTGGAGGCCATCTTGGACCATCTTGGCCGTTTTGAAGGCGACTGGGGCAACCACCCGGGTATTTTGAGCACCCAGATCTTTCGGGTGGCCGGCGGGACGGGCCGAAGCCCCAGGGGATTTTTTTGGGAAAAGAACCCAAGCCAAAATCGTTAGTGTCTAGCACGCCGGGTACCCTTATGGCAAGCCACAGAGGGCGACGGATCGAAGACACCTACGGCGAATCACCGCCGCCCCCTGCCTTTTGGAAACGCCTATGTGGCCGAACGTTGTGGCCAGAGGCCTGCAAAGCTATCGGACCATGTGTTCCCCGAATCGGTTTGGAAAGCGTTCGGGGAACACGGTGGGCGAGGCTGGGCCGATTTGAGCCTTTCTTGGGGTGCTCCAGGGCCGTCTTGGAGGCCATCTTGAGCGTCTTGGAGGCCTCTTGGGCCGTCTCGGGGGCCTCTTGGGGCCGTCTTGGGGGCCTCTTGGGCCGTTCTGGGGTCCTACTGGAGACCTCCTTCGCGATCTTTGGGGGCCTCTTGGGCCGTCGAAGCCGTCGGAAGACGAACAAAAACAAATGCCACAATCTTTCACAAGCTCGTGGGGAATCCACGATTTTGGCCTTGTCGGGCCTTCCTGGAGGCCCTCTTGGAGGCCTCTTGGGCCGTCTTGGGCCATCTTAGGGCCATCTTCGGCTGTCTTGGTGGGCTCCTGGCCCGTCTGACGTCGTCAGAAGCCGTTTCGGGGGCCTCTCTGGGCCGACTTGGGGCCTTCTTGGGATGCTCCAGGGCCGTCTCCGAGGCCATCTTGGGCATCTTGGAGGCCTCCTGGGCCGTCTTGGGGGCCTCTTGGGGCCGTCTTGGGGGCCTCTTGGGCCGTTCTGGGGCCATCTTGGAGGCCTCTTGGGCAATCTTGGGGCGATCTTTGGAGGCTCTTGGGCCGTTTCGGGCCGTCGGAAGGCCGAAAAGAAGCAAATGCCCAAATCCTTCAAAAACCTAAGGAACACCGATGATTCTGGCGTCTTCGAGCCCTCCTGGGGGCCCTCTTGGAGGCCTCTTGGGCCTTCTTGTGGTAGCCTAGAGCCTTTTTCGGCCATCTTGGTGGGCTCCTGGCCCGTCTGACGCCGTCGGAAGCCGTTTGGGGGGCCTCTCTGGGTCGACTTGGGGCCTTCTTGGGGTGCTCCAGGGCCGTCTTGGAGGCCATCTTGGGCGTCTTGGAGGCCTCTTGGGCTGTCTTGGGGGCCTCTTGGGGCCGTCTTGGGGGCCTCTTGGGCCGTCATGGGGCCTTCTTGGAGGCCTCGTGTGCGATCTTGTGGCGATCTTGGGGGCCTCTTGGGCCGTCTTGACCCGTCGGAATGCCGAGAAGAAGCAGATGCCAAAATCCTTCAAAAGCCTACGGATAACCAATGATTCTGGCCTCTTCGAGCCCTCCTGGAGGACCTCTTGGAGGCCTCTTGGGTCGTCTTGGGCCGTCTTGCAGGCTTCTCGGGCGACCTTAGAGGTATCTTGGACTCTCTGGGGCTGTCTTGGAGGCCGTCTTGGATCATCTTGGGCGGGCTTTGAGGCCATCTTGGACCATCTTGGAGGCCATCTTTGGCCAACGTGGCCATCTTGGAGGCCATCCTGGGCCATCTTGAGCGGAACACTGGGGAATTGTGCTCCTTGGGGTTTCCGGTTGGCCGGCGGGACGGGCCGAAGCCCCAGGGGGGGTTATTTTGGAAAAGAGCCGAAACCAGAACCGGAGGGTCGAGCACGCCAGGCGTTCCTGCGATGAATCGACAGGGGGCGGCGGATCATTTGTCCTTCGGTCCATCCCGCCACCGTGCCGGCATTGTGGGTCAGAGTCCTCATGGATTCTTTTTGGGGTCTCTTCGGGGCGCTCTAGGGGGCCTCTTAGGGGCAGTATTGGGGCTTGTTGGGGGCCTCTTTGGAGCCTCTTCGGGGCCTCTTGGGGCTCCCTGGGGGCCTCTTGGGGCCTCTTGGGGGCCTCTGGTGGGCCTCTCGGACCGTCTTGGGGGCCTCTCGGGGCCGAGGGCTCGACATGTCCGTTCGGGTCCCCCGTCTGGGCTCCCTTTTGGAGCTTCTTGGGCCGTGGCCTCTTGGGCCGTCTTCGGGCCTTCTGGGGCGGTCTTAGGGCCCTCTTGGATGCCTTCTTGGCCGTCTTGGGACGATCTTTGGCGCCTCTTGGGTCGTCTTGGAGCGTCGGGAAGCCGAAAAGGCGAGAACGCCACGATTCCCCAATCACCTCAGGGAAACCAGTCTTTTTATGGGGGGCCTCTTTGGGGGTCCCTCGGGAGGCTCTTGGAGGTTTCTTGGGGCGTCTTGGAGGCTTCATGGGCCGTCTTGGTTGGCGACTCGGGGCTCTCTGGGACCGTCTTGCGGGCCTCGCCCGCTTTGGGCACTTTGATGGAACGTCCCAAGGGGGGGCGTTACATGCTCGCCTGCCCGCCGCTGTTCCTGCTCAAGGCAGCGCCGCCCGATTTGCCAGAGCGTCGGCCTGTCCACTTTCGATATAGGGCGCTGGGAGGGGCAAATGGCTTTTGTCTCTGCCCATCGCCACCTTCTATTTTCACTCCCGCCGTACAAGTGTTACCACCTCGGCATTCCACTTTCGTTTCCCACTTGGTAGCGGACCTGTCGCATCCGCGGCAGCTCTGTTCGCCTCCGCCATCAGCGTGATGACGTTCGACGCCGTCTACGCCCACAAGCGCAGCGGAGGCCACCTTCAAGGCGACAGCAAGAGAGTGTGGACCCCTTCAATGACTCCCGCCGCAATGGTACCTACCGCTGCGCGACCAGTGCGCCCTCTCGGTCCACTACCTGGACGTCAAGCGCGCGAGGTGATTCGACCGCCTCATCGAAGGACTTCCTCTCCTCCACCACCACTCCGCCTACGACGCGGTCGTCCGGCGCGCGAGGGACCGTGACCGCTACTGCGACGACGAATTCACTTACGCCCTCTTCTACGTCGAGCGCGCGAGGAACCTCGACCGCTACCACGAGAACTACCGCTGCTTCCTCAACTGCCACCTCATCTACGTTCCATAGCGATGGCGCGAATGATCTCGCCATTTCCGACCTACAGGACTGCCGTCTCGCGAACTTTTTCTTGTCTTCAACCGTTCGTGGAAACTCGGCCTCGATTAGATCCTGACGCGCCGCGGCCTCGACTATTTACCCCAACCGCGTTCACTACTTGGGTCTTGTGGTATATGGGCTCATGGCAGCGACCATGGACATCGTTGTCCGCGTGAGTCGTGAACGTGACGGTGGCCAAACCAGGGGCTCTACATGGGGTCTTGCTGGTTCAGTACCTTGCCGAGAGTCTGGGTCGGAGAAGTTCGCGCGTGTCAGCTGCGCAACAGCAAGGCCTACAAGGCCTCGCCCGTGCTGTTGCCATGCGCATCCCACTGGCGGTGCTTAACTTTGGTGCTGCAGTCGACGGGGTCCGCATGGGCCCCGTTGCGTGCCCCCTGTGAAATGTGGGACGGTTTTTCGAACATCTTGAAGGCGAGCGTCAGCTCCAACAGGGCCTTGACCCCGTGGACTTCCGAGTGCAACTTAACGAACGTATCGATGCTGTAGTCGCCCGCTGGGAGAAGCGCGCGTGGAGGCAGGCGCCGCTGGGTTTGGCTCAGACGGCGTTCAGCTATTATCGGCCACCTCAGTGCGACCACCGCGGATGCAGCTGGTTGAAGTGGCTTCTCTGTTTCGCCCCACCAATGGGATGATGCCCCGAACTCAGCGGCAGTGCAAGGGCGAACTGGGGCCATTGCGACGTCGGAGGCGCATGTCCGGATGCCTGGCAACGATGGCCCTGGTAAGTGGCGGTCGTGCCGGGGCCGCCGCGCGCGTCGCAGACATCGCCTTGCAGGGGGCAAGCCGCGACCTGACGGAGGTTAAGCAGGAGTCGCAGCGCCCGTCTCCTGGATTGCAGCTACGCGTGCGGACGGAGGTGTTCGGGACATGTTGTGCGCTTCGCGAGGTCCCGCCAGCCTATTCAGATGCCATGCCCGCGAGGGCTGACGGGAAATGGAAAGCAGAGACGCACATTATGTCACGGGGCGGTCAAACTGGGGAGGGGGAGGAACGCGTTGAGCTATGTTGGAGGCTATCTTGGAGTTGTCGGGCTTTTTGGGGGCGTCTTGGGATGCACTTGTGTTTCTGTTGGGGCATCTTGGGGCCCCCGGGGCCCTTTAGGGGGTCTTCGGGTCCTCCAGGGGGTCTCTTTGGGCGCTCTGGGGCCCTCGCGGGGCCTTCTTGGGGCTCTCTTGGGGCTCTTGGGAGCTGCGGCGCCTCCTGGGGCCATCTTGGAGACTGTCGATCAAAGGAGGGGGGGGCCCGAATTTATAATGTGGGGCGCCGCCGTAAGTCCAGTGGCAGTCCGAAGCAGACGGCCAAGGTTGATGCGCGCTCTAGTGGGCCATCAGCGGTCGCCGAAGTCAGCGATCGAGTGAGAGATGGGTGCATCGGCCCGGCGCGGCCCAGTGGCGGTGACGCCCCAGTTTTGGCCTCGTCGCGAGCTGGGGTTCCGCGCAGAAGAAGCCGGCTGTCAGATTTTCCCAAAGTCTCCCCCGTCGCGCCAGCGAGCGGGGGCCAACGAGTCTGGAGCCATCTCACCGTCGCCGCCGAGAGCAGTTTTCCAGGTCGTGGCCTGGGGGGGAAAACGAGGCGCGCTGGAATAATGGCTCATGAATGCGTGTGCGGCGCTCTCAGAACGCTCAGTCTCGCGAGACAGTCTGTCTGCTGTCTTGGATCGGTGCCGGCGTGCATTTGATGAGTTGCGCGGCGTGTTGTCTGGTGAGAATGAATCTGCCAGAAAGGCGCTGATCAACCGTGGTTTCGTTGCCCGAGACAAGGTCTGCGCTGGCGTTGAGAAGGGCGTTCAATTCGGAGCCGATTCGTCCGCGGAGTTGTTGGTAGGAGATGCCTGCCGATGCATATGCGGTCGTGTCATCGGTGTTCAAGGTGCTCGCATCGGCAGAGAAGTTCGCGCGCAATTTATCATGGATGGCGAAGAGGCGCTCGCTGAATCAATTGCTGACGTTGGAGGGTGAAGTGGCACAGAGCTCGGGCGGGCGGGCGTTCCTGGCCAAACGCCCGGAGCGAAGGGCCGGCGCTGGTTCGGCATCCGGAAAGCAGGAGGGGAACAGCGGGCTTCCACATTAGCTCAGCAGCAGCTGCACCAATGATGTAAATAATTCTCGGACGTGGCATCGAGGCGGGAGCAGGCGGTTCTTTGCTTGTGCCCGCGCAAGCCATGTCCGCGCGCCCGCGTGGCGGACGCCGGAGACGGAGGGAAGCAAGTATTACATTGCCCGGGATTCCGAGCAGTGGAGAGAATTTCGATCGAGCATCGTCTGCTTGCTATGGGCGTGGCGGGCGAGCTCGACGATTGAAATCAACGGGAGAGGCGCGCTCTTCGCGCGAGTGCTGGTGTCAGGGATGCTGCGGCCGAGCCGTCAACAGACGACGGTTCCGCCCAAGCTGAGGGACAGCATGTTTTGCATATCGTATGGCAGTGCGCTTCTCCCACGGACCAGTTTTTGGAACATGAATCATCCATCTGGGATTTTCTAGGCGCGGTGCATTTGCCAGCAAGTTGAGTAATCGAATTTCTGTGTGCCGTAACCCATTGTCTGTCTTCCACAATTCCGTCTTTCGTCAGCTGTTGCTGAGTCGTCATTCTCTTCGCGCTCTGGTAGCATGATCATCCTGTGCTGCGCGTGCTGGGGTTGCTGGGGCTGGCCATTTCAATTGATCGCCACTTCGCTCGTGAGCATGGCGTCCAAGAAGACCAAGTGGGTCAGACTTCGGTCAACCACTATTGAGTCCTGCAGGATGACCATTGCCACGCCTTGTCCAGGGTGAGTGATGGTCGCGCGAAGGTTGTTCTGAACGTGTACCTTGATGCGCATTCGATCGCCGTGCGAGTTTCTCAGTTGAAAAGGATATTGGAGTGGTATCGTGCTCTTTTTGCCGCGATGCCAGGTTCACCTGTGGTCGTCCTGGCCGGAGGCGATGGGAATTGCAAGGCCTCGGATTTCGAACGTGAGTCTTCAGGAGCGCAGATTGGCGTCCAGGTGGGGAGATGCTAAAGGAATGGGCTTCCTGGCCCCAAGGCGCGCGTTTGCGCGTCGTCGAGCAGCCGGTTCGCGCGCGTAGGGGGCGGGGGCGGCGTCGCGACGGCGCATTTTATTTTGTCAGGGCAATTTTTCATGTCGTTGGCTCGTCGATCGATTCTTTGGCTTACTGCAGCGCTGTCTCATGTTGCCGCGGGGGCGTTCCCTGCCCGCGTGCATCGGACCGCGTGCCCGTCTAGGTGCGTTTCGTCTTGCGATGGAAGGAAGCCAAAAAGGCGAAAGCGGGGGTGGGGCGGCCAATTCTTGGGTGGTTGTTTGAAGATGCCAGCTGTCTCGCGCATTGCCGCTCTGAGGTGGCGACGCGGGGCCGCGAGAGGGCCCCGGTTTCGCTAATCGGAACAAGGGTGGTTTCGCTCATCGGAGAAGGGTGGCTTCGACGAGCTGGCTGCGGCGACGAATTGTGCCGGCGATCAGTCCAGAGCAACAATTTGACATTGCCTTGCGCGTCTAGATTGTGGCTTGGGATGACAATTTACGCGTCCCCTTTGCGACGTGCTTCGGGGCCGTGTGGTCGTGCAACGCCTTGGCTGACCTTGTCCCGCGCCGCGTTGACCTCCGCGGCGTCGGGGAGGGGGTTGTGGTCGACCTCCAGGCTCTGCGCGATCATGCGCGCGATCTGGTAGGCCACAGGCCAACTTTGTGGGGGGGCACGAGCGGGCGCAAAGCCATGGTGATGACCCGCCACAGTGCCATAGTGATAGCGCCAGTTTACAAGCGGGGGCGCCCGGGGTCAGCATGGCGCGCCAGATCAAAGTTCTCCAGCCTGTCCACAATCGTCGCATTCAGTTCTCTGGGATGAGTCGCGCGGGGAGTTCTCTGAAGACGAGAACAGGATTGCCGAATTTGTTCTGCAGGAAGGGGGGCGCAGACAGGGCCGCCCTCGCGGCGGCGCCAGCGTTTCCCGCAGGATGCTACATCACTCCTGTTTGGATTTATCGAACTGTCGCACCGCCTTGTCCGACGGTGAAATCCTGAGTCGCCTGTTTCAGTTTCACTGCGGGAAACGCCCCGGGCCTAATGGAGCGCCCAGTGTTGCGTATAAAAGTGCGGCGAAGTGGCTTCTTGATATGGTCCGTCTGGGAGTCGTTGGTAGAGCTGCAGAGCAACAGTGTCAAGGTGTCAGAGAGTTTCCGGCACGCCTCCTGGATGCCCATCGGCAAGGTCGCCAATCCTGCCCGGTTGCCCAGGTGCGCGAGTTGGAACTGCCAAAAGATGATCGCGAACTTCTGGCACGAGCAGTTTCGTCGTTACTGGACGAGGCTTCCAGGGGCACGATGCACAGAGCGCAACAAGCGTTCGTCTCGGGGCGAGACTTAGTTCGGAACGTTGTTGGCATCAACGAAGTGCTTTACTATGCAGTAGAAGGGCTTGATAGGAAGGCGATCATCTTCACAGACTGCTCCAAAGTCTACGACGCTCTCAGCTTGTAGTTCGGCGAGAGAGTCCTCGCGCATGCTGGGTTGCCCCAGTCATTGGTTGCATGCGTTACGTCACTCATTATTGGGTGCGTCTCGCAGCTCGTCCTGTTCGGGCGAGTCGTGGGGCGAATGGCGCTGCTATGCGGGCCCCGGCAGGGCGGCCCGCTGTCGTGCTTCCTGTATGTCTGGTCGGTCGACGTATCCTTCTGGTGTCTGGAAGTGGCGCCAGGTGCAGGAATGTTGATTGTTTTCTGTGAAGATTGGGAGGTTGAAATTCGCGACCTCATCGACATGTGCCGGGTGCTGCGCGTGTTCGAGGATTGCCAGAAAGCATCTGGTCAAGCAATAAGCCGCGACAAGAATTGCGTCGCCCTCGCGCGTCGGGCGACGGCGACAGAGACAATGGCGGCGAGGAGAGACTGGACGCAATGCCAGGTAGTTTACCATGAAACGCTTGCTGGGGCTGCCGGTGGTTATCGATGTCACCCCGGACGACGTCTGTCAAGAACTCGACGCCCGCCTGTCAGACCGGCCTGCCGCTTGCGAGACGGCCCCTACGTCGAAGCTTGCCCGCGTATTCGCAACAAATGCATTCTGCCTGCCGCTGTTTTCGTGCTTCTGGAGGGTGTTGTTCATCCCAGACACCGCCCGTGCCCGGGTGGGCAGCATGCTCGGACGATTCGTTGCTCCGGTGCCTGCCTTGGAGTTGGCTGCTGTATCCCATTGGCGCAGGTGGTGCGGTATCCAGACTTGCTTGCGCGCCCTTCAACTGATGAGAGTGTCTGCTTTGATCGGGGCAACAGCCAAAGTGGAACATTTCGACGTGGCCAGAATTAGCTTCGCAGGCGATCTGGGCATCGACGGCCACCCCATGCGGATGTGGCGTCGCATTGGACGAGCTTTCGCTTTCTCTCGACGCGCAACGTAAACGTCGGTGAGCTACGTCCTCGGCAGGGGGGCTGATGAGGGGGGCGTGAGCCGGAAAGTGTTTTCGCTCCTGCTGAGAGCGGAGGCGTCGTCGATGTATGCGCATGTTGCGCAGCGGATGCAGGCGCGAGGGCTGGGCGGCCAGACTGTTTTGGCTAACCTCGACCGTGTCCCCCCCGGCATCCCGCAGCAGCGCGGATGGTCGCGCGCGCAATGGACTTGTGCGCAGCGGCGATGAGAGTTTGGAACATCTGTGTGAGCGCCCGGTGGCTCGCGAGTTATTCGACGACGTGTGCGCGAGGGCCCGTGTCATGGGCGAGTGGCAGCCCGGCTGCGCCTCGTTCTTTCGGCCCATGCGCGGTGCCCAAATCCAGACGGTGGCAGCGCTCTCGCGCGCCGTGGGCAGGGCGAGGGGCTTTCTGCCACGAGGCCGGACCTTTGACGGCCGGTCTGATTTGCGGCGACACCTTATGTCGCTCGTGGAGCATCCGCGGCTATCGGCTGCAAGTCCACGCGTGGGTCGACAGGCGAGGCGAGCGCGACGCATGCGTGCGCCGATCGTCGAGGACGGCGACGTCGTCTAGCAATCGGACGGGGCAGCTCGTGGTCAGGGCCGGGGCGACAGGGGCGACATGAGCAGTGTCGGGGCTGTGCGCCTCGAGGGCGGCCTAGTCGTGGGCGGTTGCTGCCTGCCTGTGGGATCTGTATCCAGTGGCGAAGCGGAGTGCCTGGCTCTCGTTTTGTGCTTGGAAGTCGCCGTCAGCAGACGCGCTCAGCACGTGCGTTTCAGCTCGATGCGATGCTAGTCGCGATGCAATTCACTTGCAAATGGCGCCGCCGCCAAGCGACAGCGTGGCCGTTGTGCGAGAGGGCCCTCGGACTCCTCGGGCAGCATGGTGCCCGGGGGGCCACTGTCTCCGTTGAGCGCATCGATTGCGAATTTAACGTGTTCGCAGATTCCTTGGCCAACGTGGCGTTGAACGCCAGGCGGGGCTTCGCAGCGTCGCGGCGCGCTTTGGCGAGCGGCGTCTTCTGCTGAATGGCGCAGGCGCTTTCTTTTCCCTCCTCCCTCCTCCTCGTCTCCTTGCTGGCAGGGCCGCCAATTCTCTTGGCGATCGGCATTTGGATCGCCGGACTTTACTGATTATGTGTTTACTGTGTTCTCGGAAGTGTGGGCGCTCGCAGACGCCCTAGAACGCGGGAAACCTGTGGCCCGCCGAGCGCAGTGCGCATCGGAATTGTTCAGAGCACCCTTGAGAAACCAGAGCTGGCAGATGGAAATTGTGGAGGAAAATACAAGCATCAATATGGCTTCTTGGGGCGTTCGTGGGCCCCTCGTGGGGCGATCTTGGACGCTCTTGGGGCCGTCTCGGGGGCCTCTTGGACCCTTCTTGGAGCTTTCTTGGGCCATCTTTGGGCCGTCTCGAGGCTTCGAAGGCGCGTCGGAAGCGAGAAGGCGGCAATGCATCAAGTGTTCCCTTCGTGTTTTTGAAGGGCCTTGGCTTATCGTGGGGGCCCCGAGGGGTCTCCGGGAGCGCTTGGATCCGTCTTGTGGCCTTCGTGGGGCCTCTTGGAGGCATGTTGTTAGCTATCCTGAGCCGCGCTGGGTTATATTGTGCGATTTTGGAGGCCGCGTCGGGCTCTCTGAGGCCTTCTCGGAGCCATCTTGGGCCGGGGGGCTTGGCGCTTCCCGCCCTCGGGGGGGGCGAGCTGCCCGCCCGCCCGCGAGTCGTCCTGCTCGCCCCCGCCCGCCTCCCCAACGCATTGGTAATGCCCGGGCCTCGGTGCGTTCAGCGGTCGTCTTTGGATGGGCAGCCGCTGGGAACAGTGGCCGAGCCCGCGCGCGCGGCGCTTGGGCGAGGCGCGCCGCGCGTGTCCGGGACGCCATGATGGGCCCCTTTGGAGGGGAAGAAGGGGTTGTGGAAGAGGAGAGAAAGACAATGTTAGACCGCCTGTCGCCCAGAGGGCCGGCGGGACGTGACCGCCGAGGCCCCGCCGACACCTCCAGCGGCCCCCGCGGCGGCGCCGACAGCGGTGCGACGGGGCAACCCCGCGGAGGAGGGCGACAGTGGCACGGGCACATGCGGTGTTTCTTCGAACTGCGATGCCAACTGCGCGTCTTGCGACCTGGCGGATTTCCCCGATGACCAGCGCGCCGCCTCGAGCGGCGTCGCGACGGCCGCTCGAGGCGCGGCGTGCGTTCACTAGTTAGACGCGTTCGCCGATTTATGGAGGGGGCGCTGGAGGGCGAAGGGCGCGGTGGCCGAGGTGGGCGCAGGGGACTGACTGGGAAGGGGATCCAAACGTGGCGCAGCCAGACGAAGCTGACGGGGAGTTGTTCTTTGGCGGAAGGGGGTGGGGGGCATGGGGAAGGGGGCTCGGAGTCGGTCCATGTCTGCCGGCAAGGGAAAAGTCGCATGCAAAACCCCATCGGCGCGGACGGACAGATCACGATGTGCCGCAACTGTGGCTCTACTCGACATTCAGCGCGAGAATGTCCAAACCCGCCGGGTTAAGCTTCCGCCGCGACATCGGACGCACTACTCGAGGGCGCAGTTGAACGCGCGGGCCTCCCCGAATACACCCGCCAGGAGCACTTGTCTTATATGTGGAGGCTACATAAGAATATCTAGTGGTCTGCGATTTGGTGGATTTCCGCCAGCTGGGCTCCGCTTGCGTCATCGGCGACTGACTCGCGGGCGCGCAACTGAACGCCGCCGGCTCCGACGACGAGGGCCCCAGCGGCCCCTGGAAACACGGCCCGGATCGCCAGGTCCCGAACGTGAAACATTGCCTTTACCTCGTGCCGATTTCCAGACTGAACATCTACATTGCGTTGCGAAGTGGTCGATGATTATACGAGCGGGCCCGACCCGACAGCCTCGCCCCCGCGTCCCCTGGGCTGGGGGCTCCATTTCAGCTTTCTGGGGAATAGTTTCCATCGCGTCGCCCGTTGGGCTTCGTTCCAGAAGGTCAGTCATTTCCCATTCAATGTAACGCGCGACTTCCTCATGCACCTCGATCATGACATTGCGGGGCCTCCGGCGTATCGTTCGTGGATGTGGTGGAGCGGGATCGTGGCGGGCGCTCTCCGCGCAGGTGCGCCGCCCGCGGTCGGCGTGAAGTATTGGTGGAGAAATTGTGGCCAGCAAGAATATGTCCGACCGGACCGTCTCGATTTCAATGCCGTTGGGGGTGGCGATGATGTCGAGGCCCGTCGTGCCCGGGGCCATGCGAGTCCAGGGTTTCGAGGCGATTCGCCGTGCAACCCTCAGGGCGACCCAGGCGCTCAACGCATCGGGTATCTCGCAGACGACTGGTCTGCGACCGCCCAGACGATCTTGATTCAGCTCCAGAAGAATACGACGGTTGTACCCGATAAGCTCGAAATCCCAGATGCAGCACCCCTGATTTGTATCGAGCCCAGAACACGACGGAGTCAGGTTCAGTAGCCCTCTGGAGCTTGCTTCACTAATGGGCCCCATCATTTGAACTGGGGTTCGCGCCTCGGTCTCGAACCATCTATTCCTCGACAAGTTCACCGATGGCAGAAATCGCGCTCTCCGCGGTCAGCATCGTCGCGCAGCTGGCCACCAGCTGAGACCGAGGATCAGGCGACCAGTCCCGCTCAATGTCGAAATGCCGCGCCGGCAGGATTCAGGAGACCGGCCCTGCGCCCTGGGCGCGTCTGGATTGGGCGACTTGCCGGGCCGCCTGATTGCTGCTGCGGCGCAGGCTGCGCGGGAGCGCCAGATGCTGTGGCGCTGCCACCATCGAGTCCACCATCGCCTCGGACCACAGCCAAGGTACTCCCTGCAAAAGGGAAATCTAGACGCCCGCCAGGACGACCGCTGGTTATGCTGTCGCTCTCGTCCCCTTCGCTTCCAACCTCGCCGAAATTTTCCACGTCGATATCGCGACAGTCAAGCCGAGAGAACGCGGGGCAGACCGTGATGCCAGAGGCGGCTGACCATAACGACATAGCCGAGGGGGCGGAGAGATCTTGCGCTATTCTTGGCGGCGGCGCTGCTGGGGCAGCAGGTGCATCCGCTTCCGAACAAGTTTAAGTCACAGAATTTGGTACCTGATGCTCAAGCCGAGATCTCCGACAACGATCGTACTTGCATGTCTTACGAGCCCGAAATAAAGGCGGGCTGCCAACAGGTTTTCGCTAACGTGCCCAGTAAAATGGCTCGTAACATCACGATGCTGAAAGGTACCGAACGACCCCAGTCCTAGCCTAGGAGGACCCCGGCCGAACCACGAGAAGTAGCTAGACAAGATTGCGTGGACTGTTGCGTGGGCGGCCCGGAGTATAATTACGAGCCGTCTGGAAAGCCTGAATCGCCGCCGACGGCGTCCAGGCATGTGCATTCGCCGTGCACTTCTGGCCCGCCATATCCTGAATGGCGGCCTGCGCTAGGATCGACATCGGCGGCGCAACTGGGGCCCGACGACGATTGCGATGCCGACGAACAACTACAGCGCGAGTTTTCCCCGGCCCACTAGGACAGGGGCCGATGCGTGGCCGCCGGAGTCCGACGCGGACTCTTGGACGTGTGCGTGGGCGTTCTCTTTCCCGGGGCAGCCCGCAGCCGCGGGGCTGGCGGTTTCGGCCGATTCAGTTCGAGAGGCCTCTCGCGCTTGGAACAGGGGGCGCCTATCCCTCGCCGGCGCGCAGGGCGATGGTCGAGGAGGGGCTCGAGAGAAATCGAGAGCAAGAGAGAGAGTGAGTGAGAGAGCTAGACGGCTTAGTGTGTGATCGAATCCACGACATTGGTAGCGGAGCTGCGCCTCCGCGGGCGCGCCCCCCCCCCCCCCCCCCCCCGCGGGCGGAAAATGGATCCAAGGGTAAAGGTGATGCGACGCAGCGCGCGTGCCAGGCGCCCGAGTTTGACGGCCCCACCGAGAATTCCTCTGGAAGAACGTGGATATCTACGCCGCCAGGACCGGGGGTAAGGGCATCGAGAAATTCTTGGTCTCGCTCGAGATCATGACATGCCCGTGGGGCCGAGATCGAAAACGGAGAAGGGGTGGGTGGCCGTCCTGCAGGCCCTGGGCCGCTCGCCGCTGCCATTTTACAGTCATCGCGACGCGCGATATGGACCGCCAACAAACGAGCTGTGATTTGGGGTTTGAGATCGGAAAAGGCTTCTTGGCAGCTAGATATGTGGACGACGTCAGTATGGCAGGTTTGGAGAAACACATTGGCGATTGCGTGGGGCGAGTTAAGAATGTGTTCGGGGTCTGCAAGTTTATTCGCAGGTGCGCGCTCTTTGTGTGCGTGCTCTCTGTGCGTGCTCTTTATTCGCGGGTGCGTGCTCTTTGTGCATTCGCGCCCCCGCTCAATCGTGGACCTGCGCGGAAAGGTCAAGCGGGTGAGGCTCGGCATTCGCCCTGACCTGACTGGCGCAAAGCTTGAGTGTAAAGGGTCCAGTGTAGTATCTGGCACGGTTGTCCGTTTGTGTGGAGCTTTAGCCCTCGCCCTACTTTCGCAAGTGCGGCCAATGGTGTGCGTGGCTTCTCCACAGAGGTGCGCTCGCCCACGTGTTTACTGGTCGGGAGGAGGCATTTCCCGGCGATGAGACCGACCCGGGGGTCGTTTATTCACAGCGACTCGGGGTGCGGGAAATCTACGGGCAAAGAAAGCACGAATCGCGATGACTTTCGCACGTGGCGCGAATTTCCTCAGGCGAGGGAGCTCGTTTCAAACGCGAACCCGTAACGCATCGACTCCAGCTACGCCGCTGAAGCGCTAGCAGCAGCGCGATTCTGTGCGAGTGTTTTCAAGTTGCGGGTACCCTACGCTAGCTGAGTGTCAGGTCCTTTGGAACCATTGGCTTTTTCAGTATCCAAGAATTGCGTGGGCCATCCAGCGAGGTATCATTGACCGTTGACGCGGACTCGCTACGCGCATATTTTATTCAAGCTATGACCTTGGTATATCTGCCGAGTGCGTATCAGTTGGTCCCATTCGCTGGATACGTGAGATGATGGAGGTTGGTTTGGTGTACAATGTGCGGTGGCGTGATGCGCGTGGTATGATTGCAGCCAGACGCGCGAAGGAGGTCGCATTGATGGGGAATGCGTTGTGGAATATCATGTCGGGGAAGAAAGCAGAAGTTCAATTGTGAAGTCGTTGCGTTTGTGTGATAGAGGCATGTCGCCCGCGCGACGGTCTGATGGCTTCGAAAGGGGCCAGCGGAATTTGGCAGCATCCGCGTGACGTGTAATTGCTGTGTTTGTGGGTGTTCGAGGTAACGACCGCTTTCCTACTCGCTGCCCACGTTTATTATGTTGTTTTATACGCGAAGAAGTGCCACTGTCACGGTTGGAGGTCCTCCCTTAAGCGACAACAAAGGCAGAGGTGAAACACAGAAGCGCTGCTTTGGTAACAGAAATTCGGTTAGCGCGTTCCCCACGGATTGTCCGCTGCGTCTGCGTTCTTTCCGAAATGCACTCAACCCGAGGTTTGTCTGGCGCGCGGTGGCGGACCCGGGTAATCCAGGACATGTCGGCAAATGGGGTTCGGCCCAGCACAGTGCTGCAGTCCGAGAGTCTTTGTGCGATGATCAGCTGCAGGATTTTTTAGCACCCCGCCACATGCTGACGGTAAGGTATTGGATTTTTGCAGCGGGAACTTGGGTTCGCTTTTCTAGAGACAATCATAATAATGGAGGCAGGGAGGGTTTCGATTGATCCTGGATTCATTAAAGAACTGGCGTTCACCAGCTCATAATAGTCAGCCGAGGTCTATCACCCCTTCAACGTACGAGGATTTGGGAGGAGTTTCCCATGCGTCATATTTTCAGCAGGAGGCGAATCATTACTTCGCGCTGCGTCCGATGCCTCTGGAGTTGCGAACTCGGTTCCTGAGGCCCGCGGGCTCTGTGGGCCATTCGCGGGGTTGCTGTCGTTCCCAGCGGGATTTAAATTCCGCCAATGAGCAGAAATTGCCACAAGCGGCCTAATGATGTGACGGGTCTTTATCTCCGCCGCGGGGCATTTCTTGCCTCGTGAAGCCGATGGCGCCCAAGGCGTGGCAAACCTTTGTGGCCGCGCCCTTTGCGATTCGAAAAACCGAACACGCTGTTAAGCGAGGTCAAGTTTAATACCGACCTGGGGCTCGTGTTGCGTGGAACGCAACGCACCGCAGCCGCTCGGGTAGTCCAGGGTAGTTCGCTCGTGTGCACGCGTGTGCTCTTTGGCTTTCTGTCGTATTTTGACATGCAGTGGTTTGCGGAAAAGCGCCCCAAATGAACGCGTATAAGCGTCGGGGTTTTCGAAGAGGGCGAGTGCAATCAGTTGTTTTATTTGTTCTCCCGTCAGCATCTTCTCGCGTGCGTGTGAATGTGGAAACTGACATCGGTGGCGCGGGAGGTGACGTTTTTTTGTATGTGTGTCTTGCTTTGTGTGTAACTGCAAATATGTGTTGTCTGTCAGTATTTTTGCATGTATGCACGTGTGCACATGCACAAGCACAACACCGGTAGCATGTCACATTGTATGGTGTCGGGAACAATCATGGCTGATATCGATTTCGGATTTTTGAGGCAGGCGTAACCAGATGTAACGAGATTGCAAGGCACATTGAAACAACGTTGTGGGACACACGGGGTAGACGCTGAAGTGACCGACCGTGTAGCACCACCCCCTCAGGGTGTGTGGCCTGGTCACCATCGCAGCGTGTGCGGCTTCTTTCAAAGTTCGGGATGACAGGGCCGTGTAGTATGCACCCGCGTGGGGTGGCGGCCGGATGCCAGTGGAGCCAAGGGCGACGAACCGATCCTCTGCAGCCTACAGCAGGTCAGTTCTTGGCAGCCTCGCGCACTGGTCCCGCTTTCGAATCCGTTCTTGGCCGTGTCTTCCTTCTCTCCCTCCCTCCCCTCCGATAGCTTTCAAGTGCGCCGATTGCGTAGTACAGTCCACCAGGGGTGTTGACAGTCCGCTATGGCAGCTTTTGCGGTTTTCGCCGCAGTTCGAGATTGCAGGACCGCGTAGTACCACCCACTAGGGGTGCGGGCGGCCTTGCCAGCCCTCGAGGCTCCATTTCAAGGTTTCTGCGCTTCGCGTATTCCTACCTGCCCTTCCAGAAACGACGTCTGTGCGATTGAGGGAAAGAAGGGCGCTGAGGGAGCATTACAGTCTGACCGAGGTATAAGATCGAGGTCGGTTCGGGTAGCGTGCCCTAATGCTCTTCGTGTTTGCTGGATGTTCTTGTGCATCCTGGGGGGAATACCCTCGGATGTTCTGTCTCATGCTCTGGGAGGATGCTCATCTGGCCCAGGTCCGACTGTAGCGAGAGAACGCAACGGGTCACCAGTCGAACCGAAGATGGGGCCAGACCGAGCGCCCCGTGCAGCGGCAGCCTCGGTGACCTCTGGACGCCTCCTCGGAATCCTCTTGGAGCGCTCGCGGGGTCCTTCCTGGGGCTCCTGGGGCCTGCTTTCGAGATTCCTTAGAAGGGGCCTGCCGAGCGCTGTGAGGGCCGCCTGGGAGGGAATGTGCCAAACCATGCGCGGTCCTCAGTTCGTGTTCTCCCTTCGGAGCCCGAGAGCTCGCCTCTTGCAGTCGTCCTGGACCCTCTTGAGGTGCTCTTGGGGACCCTCTTGGGGCTCGTCGGCCCCTTACCGAGGCTCCGTTGGATCATCCTGGGGCCATCTTGAGGTCTCGGAGGCCCATCGCAAGCAAAGCGTCGAAAAGACGCACGTGACAGTACATCTGAATGTCTTGAACGATTTCTGGCCTCCTGGGAGCATCCTTGGGATGCTCCATCGCCACCCCAGCCCATCTTGCAGCGGCCGTGGGACCTCTGGGAGGCATGTCAAAAGCAATGATGAGCCAATCAATGTTGACCATCGTGCCATCTTATTGCAGAGGCTATCATAGCCTAATTGCGGCCATCTTGGAGCAATCTTAGGCCATCTTTGACGCTCTGCCCCCTCGCGAGGGCCGCGTGCAGACGTGCGAGGACGGACTTCCTCTCGGATGCCCCAAGACGGCACCAAGAGGACGTCCAGGAGGCCCCGAAGCCCCCTTTTCCGAGCTTCAGAATGCCCAATGCCCAAGAGATCCCCAAGATCGCCCCAAGGCGGTCCCACATATTCCCCTCAGGCGCAAATTGGGCCCTGAGATGGGCAAATAGGCCCCCGGGACAGCCCCTGAGGCGTCTCGAAGCTCCCGCAAGAGGGCCCCAAGAGGCCCCCCACCGCTTTCCAGCCCGTCAGGAGATCGTTGAGGGAAACCGTGGTTGGCAGCAAATGTGCTTCCAGAGGGCCTCAGGATGCTCCCAGGGGGCTCCCAAGAGGCCCCTAAGAGGAGGCGCTCAAGAAGCCCACAAGAGGCTTTCGAGTGACCCCCAATATGCCCCCCAAGAAACTCCACGAGACCGCAAGAGGACAGGCCTCGGATCGTCAACAACTCCATCTCGAAGCGTCTTCAGAGGCGCTAGGCCAGGCCAGGTGAGACATGTCGCGACGCGGGGTCGGGAGAGGAGCAAACCCCTCCCCGACGGTGAAGAAAGTTTTTGGAAGAGCGGATTCGAGGAGCCGCCTGCGCCCAGCAGGCTGTTAGGCTTCCAGATGATGGGCTTGTGTAGTACCGCCCACCTGGGGTGTTGGCCGGCAGCATTTGCTGCCTCCAAAGCTTTCCCAGATATTCTCCAGTCTTTGAGATGACCGGACAGTGTGGCCCCACCCACCTCGGGGGGTATGGTCTGGCCACGACTGCAGCCTCCGAAGCGTCTCCAGTGCTCGAGGAGGCCAGGCCGTGTAGTACCACCTTCAGGTGTGGTCTGGCCACCACCTCATGCAGGGGCGACGCGGCGCCGTGACGTGCTGTCGATTGCAGCTCCTGACACGTAGGGCCTGTGAGATCTGTCCGTCTTGCTCGAGTCTCGTGTGCACCGGTGCCCCTCTCGCCGAGGAGTCCCCCCTTTCGTCTTCCTCGTCGTCGCCTGTCTTCTCCTCTCCGTTCCAGTGGGGCGGGCGGAGTGCCTCGATGGCGTGCCCGGCGCACGCAGCGTTGCGCGCTGCGCTCGACCTCGTCGCACGCAGTCGGTGATCGTTCGAGAGAGGGCTCTGCGCGCTTGATGCATGCGCGAGCAGGGTTTGGCACAGACCACGCGTCAGGCCGAATCTTCTTCTTCTTCTTCGTCCTCGTCCTCGTCCTCGTCCTTTTCTCCTCCCTCCCTGCCCCCCTTCCTTCCCCCCGTCCCCTTCAATAGCTCTGACGTGTGCCGACCGTGTAGTGTCATCCACTAGGGGTGTGGTCTGGCCGCTACGGCAGCCTGTGCGGCTTCCTTCAAAATTCGAGATGGCAGGGCCGTGTGGTATCCACCCGCGTGGGGCGTAGTCCAGCCACCATTAGATGCGGTAGTTTGCGGATCCTGCCACGTAAGGCCATGGATCTTTGAGAATGTTGGCACGCAAATTGACCTTTCGCCGACCAGCAAAACTGTTGTTCGTGTGCCTCGCTGTCTTGCCACAAGCCTGGCTGGCGCGCCAACTGAATCAGGAGACAAGGAGAGGGAGGGCAAGAGGGAAGGAAGGGAGTGAGTTGCGGCATGAGAGGGAGAGAGGTGCAGAACTAGAGAGAGAGAGAGATATACATTCCATATTTAAAAGGGTGGGAGTGAGTGAGGCAGAGAGAGAGAGGTAGATAGAGCGAGAGAGAGAGAGAGAGAAAGAGAGAGAGAGAGAGAGAGAGAAAGAGAGAGAGAGAGAGAGAGAGTGAGAGAGATCGAGAGCGAGAGAGAGAGAGAGAAAAACAACGAGATCGAGGGAGAGAAAGAGCGAGAGAGAGCAAGCGAGAGGGAGGGAGCGAGACATAACGACAGAGAGAGAGAGAGAGAGCGAGATGGACACAGAGAAACACATCTATACATAGAGAGAGAGAGGGAGAGGGAGAGAGAGGGAGAACAGAGAGCGAGAGATCGACAAAAGCGCAGCAACTCTTTGCACGGATGAAAGGTTGATGGAGAGACATCTGCCAGGATCGCACGACGCCGTCCTCCCTCCCTCATTTCTCCTGCATCCCTTCCCTCCTCTTTCGCCCCTCCTCCCTGCGCAATTACTCAACACGAATGATGCTGTCCCCGTTTCCTCGAAGAAGGCTGGGGGGTCGCCCGCCCCTCGCCGCGTCTTTGTACACTTCTTGGTCTTTCCTACCATTTGTCGATCGGAACACTGTCGGTGTCTCAAAGTGGTGCTGCCGTTGTAGCGTTGGCCTCATTTAGGATCGGCATTGTGCTCCCGTCGGTCAGAGTGACGCTCTCGCCCCAGCGCGGGCCAACATCTTATGGATCCGAGTCTTTCCTCAGCGCCGTTTTCCCCCTCCTTTTCCCTCTTCTGTCTTCCCCTGGTTCTCCTGCTCCTCTCGCTTCTTCTACTCCAGCTCCTGTTGCTGCGGTTCGTCCTCGTCCTCCTCCTTCCTCATCCTCATGCTTTTCCTCCTGCTCATCCTCCTGCTCATCCGCCACCTGCTTCAGTGTACGCAGCTCCCCTTTTCCGATTGCGCACAACATGATGAGGTCTTTTTCGCAATGGGAGAGGTCCTCCGTAGCTCCTTCGCCAAACGCTACACCAAGAGACACTTGCACGAGCTGCGGGCGGTGTTCCAGCAGGCTAGCCAGTGGGGTGTCGGCGTCCCCAGCGCTTGTGAGGCGCCATTTTGTAGGGCGTCGATCACAATAGCGAGGGTGCGAGATTTGGGCCCCCTCTCAGGGATGCTCACACGCACCTCTTTGTGCGCTCTTTGGGCGCTCTTGGGGCGCTCTCGGGGCGCTCGTGGGTGCTCTTGGGCGCTCTTTAGGCCGTCTTAAGGGTCCCGTGGGCGCCTCTTGGGGCTTTCTTTGGGTCATCTTGTCTGCCTCTTGGGGGGGTGTCCGTGGGGCGTTCTGAAGGCATTTGGGACCATCTTGTGGTTCTCTTGGGGCCTCTTGGAAGCATGCTCGAGGCCATCTTGACCCATTCCTGGCAATCGTGAGCCATCTTGCAGGCCATCTTGGTGTGTCGGAGGCCCTCTCGGAGCCATCTTGCATCATCTTGGGCGCTCTAACCACTCGCGACTGGGCCCAGAAACCTCAGGGAGAAGAGCGGGAGGGTACTCCTGCCCGAAGAGCAGATAATTTTGGGAGAGGAGAGAAGTACATCGTCAGACCACATATGCCAAGAGAGCTTAAGTAATGTCAGACCACATCGTCAGACCACGTACGCCAGAGAGGAGAGAAGCATATCGGCAGACCACATCGTCAGACCACATGTGTAGCAATGCGACTCACAACACTGCTCATCATCATGGGAACCAGACACAAAGGATGAGGACCATCGCGTGGAAATCAAGATGTGTCCGCGGTGCTGCAGTACACCTTCCCGTCCGAAGTCCCCTCTCGGGAGTCCTTGCAAGCATTCCTTCTCATCATAAAAGGTGCCCCGCCTCGACAGACCAGCAACCTCTGGGCAGGCCGTTCAGGCGAGAACCCCGTTCTGAAGCGGAGCTGCCTTGCATCCGTCCAGCTCGGACTCAGGAGCGCGAGGGTATAATCATGCAGTCCAGCGAGGCGTCCAGCGATAAATCCCCGCTTTGAAAAGTAGGATTGCTCCTCACCCGTGTAGCTGTTGCACACGGCTGCACTTTTGGATATGAGCACTGAGGACATGTCGAGCGACAGCCCAATTTTGGAAAGGAGCCGCCCTCCATCCGTACAGGTGCAATGTATGTTGAGGGTTCTAGATTGCTTTGTTTCAGGAAGTCCCAAGCAAGAACTCCATTTTGACAAGGAGCCGTCGTCCATCCCAGGATGCGCTGCACACACTCCAGACGAATGTGCGCGGCGCTCCGGCGACATCCCACATCGTTTCGAAACCGACCTGTGCTGCATCCTTGCAAAGAAGTGCTGCGAGCTTTCGAAACGACTCTGCGCCGCGCTGAGGCGAAGGCTCTGTTTCGAAAGCCACCCGCCCTCCAGCAGTGCACTCGCTGCAAGCTGCTCGGACGAGTGTGCGCGGCAATCATGCGATATACCGTTTTGAAAACGGCCAGTGCTCCGCTCTTGTGGTTGTTGCAAATGTCCAAGTCCGTGACCGTAAACGGTGAGGGAGTTTGCGGCGAAACGCCTGGCCCGCCCTACAGGCACGTCCGGGGGTGCGACACGGAGGAGCTGCTTATGAGGTCATGGGATGGAGGAGGTGGGATGGAAGAGGTGGGATGGAGGAGGAATGAGGGGACGGGAGGGAGGGAGGAGGGAGGGAGGGAGGGAGGAGAGGGAGGGAGGGATGGGAGGGAGGAGGGAGGAGGAGGAGGAGGGGAGAGGGAGGAGGAGGAGGAGGGGAGGAGGAGGAGGGAGGAGGAGGAGGAGGAGGAGGAGGAGGGGAGGAGGAAGGAGGAGGAGGAGGAGGAGGAGGAGGAGGAGGAGGAGGATGAGTGAGGAGGAGGAGGAGGAGGAGGATGAGGGGGGGAGGGGGGAGGGGAGGAGAGGGAGGAGGAGGAGGGGAGAGGAGGAGGAGGAGGAGTAGGTGAGGAGGAGGAGGACGGAGGAGGAGGAGGAGGAGGGAGGAGGAGGAGGAGGAGGAGGAGGAGGAGGAGGAGGAGAGGAGGAGGAGGAGGAGAGGAGGAGCGAGGAGGCGGAGCGGAGGCGCGAGGGCGGAGCGAGGCGGAGGCGGAGGTAGGCGGAGGCGGAGGCGGAGGCGGAGGCGGAGGCGGAGGAGGAGGCGGGGAGGAGGAGGAGGAGGAGGAGAGGAGGAGGAGGAGGAGGAGGAAGGAGGAGGAGGAGGAGGAGAGAGGAGGAGGAGGCGAGGAGAGGGGAAGGAGGAGGAGGAGAGTAAGGCGGAGGAGGAGGAGGAGGAGGAGGAGGAGGAGAGGAGGAGGAAGGAGGAGGAGGAGGAGGGGGAGGGGGAGGGGAGGGGGGAGGAGAGGGGAGGGGCGAGGGGAGGCGAGGGCGAGGGGAGGGCAGGGAGGGGAGGGAGGGGAGGGGGAGGGGAGTGGGAGGGGAGGGAGGGGAGAGGGAGCGGGAGGGGAGGGGGAGGGGAGGGGAGGGGAGGGGAGGGGAGGGAGGGCCAGGGAGGAGGAGGGAGGGAGGGCGGAGGAGGAGAAGAGGGGGAGGAGGAGGAGGTGGAGGAGTGAGGAGAAGGAGGAGGAGGAGGAGGTGGAGGAGGAGGAGGAGGAGGAGGCAGTCGCCGTCGCTGTCGTCGTCGCCGCCGCCGCCGCGGGCGTCGCCGTGCCTTCCCGGCAAGGCGGGGGCGTCGGAGGCGCTGCGCAGGCCGGGCGACTTCAATGTGGTCAACCTGAGCACCCTCGCGCGGGCCTCGGCCGCGGGTGCGGGCGCGGGGCGGCAGGCGCCTCGGCGCCTCGGTGCTGGGCCCGCACGGTGTCCGTGCCTCGGTGCCACCGGCACCGCACGGGCCTCGGGGACCATTTTTGGGAGCCTCTTTTGGTCCTCTTGGGGGGCCGCTCGAGGCCTTCTCTGGCGCCTGCCGGTTCATCGGGGTCCGCTTCGGGCGGAGGGCTCGAAATGTCAGTTCGAGTTGCCCCTCCTGGGCCCCTCTTGGGGCCCAGGTTGGAGCCTCTTGGGCCACCTTGGGCGTCTCTTGGGCCGTCTTGGAGCCCTCTTGGGCCCTCGTGGGGCCCTCTTGCAGGCCTATTGGGCAGTCTTCAGGCCGCCAAATTCTGGTCGGACGAACACTCAGATCTGGGCAACGCAACAAGCATCGCGACGGCCAGTTTTTCGTCGCTATCGGCCTCTGCAGGCCGCTTCCCGCCTACAGGACCGCCAGAAAACGACTCGGCATCGAGAAACTGGTCCCCAGGACGAGCACGCGATCTCTGGGGGCCCACGTCACTCAAAAAAGTTGGCGTCAGATGAAAGGGCAGCGGGGGGATAGGGAAAGGGGGTGGGTACGACAAATGCTGCGTGCAGCTTGTTGCCAAGCGCCTTTCCTCGATACATAGGCGCCTCCTGGCGCCAGCAGGCGCGAGGGAAATTATCTACGTGAGCTGCTTCGCTACCCCCCTCTGTACTATGCCGCGTGTCGTTTGACCCGACAAGCGGGGTTCGAGTAGATGGGGTCGGAGGGTCGCGCCGCATCGCCGATGCATCGGCGATGAGGCGCGATCCTCCGACTCCGTCTACTCGGCCCCCACGCGGGCGGCCTCTGGGGCCTCGGTGCTGGTGGCACGCGCGTGGCCAGGCGCTGGTTTCCGCCGTTGGTGCTCCCGTGGAGCACCTGTTCGGAGGGCATGGAGGAGGAGGAGGAGGAGGAGGAGGAGGAGGAGGAGGAGGAGG
>CAUYUJ010001359.1:0-35000 GCA_963575745.1 Prorocentrum cordatum
ATTGCGCAACGGTTAAGCCCCCCCCCCTTCTAGCCAGGGCCCTCCCCGGCTCACCGCGCCCCAATCGATTACGCAATGGTTAAGGCACCCCCCATGGCGAGAGGGGGGAGGGGGCCTTAACCGTTCCACAATCGATTGCGCAACGGTTGAGGCCCCCCCCTCTCGCCAGGGGTGTCTTAAACGTTGCGCGATCGACTGTGAAACGGTTAAGCCCCCCCCCCTCGCCAGGGGGGGGGGGGGCAATCGATTGCGACACGGTTAGGCACTGGCGCCTTAACCGTTGGCGCCTTAATGCGCGATTGTGAAACGGTCGAGCCCCCCCCCCCAGCTCTAAAATAGCAAGGTAGCGTATGCTAGAACTCCCTGGGGGATCTAACATGGTATGCTAGAGCCCCGTGGGAGCTCTAACATGGCATGTTAAAGCTCCCTGGGGGCTCTAACATCGTATGTTAGAGCTCCCTGGGAGCTCTAACATAGCATGTTATGTCATGTTAGAGCTCCAATGGAGCTCTAACATAGCATGTTCCAGTATGTTAGAGCTCCCTGGGAGCTCTAACATGGCATGTTAGAGCTCCGTGGGAGCTCTAACATGGCTTGTTAGAGCTCCAGCGGAGCTCTACCATAGCATGTTCGAGTATGTTGCGAGCTCCAACGGAGCCCCAACATAGCATGTTCCAGTATGTTAGAGCTCACTGGGAGCTCTAACATGGTATGTTAGAGCTCAAACGGAGCTCTAACATGGTATGTTAGAGCTCCACGGGAGCTCTAACATAGCATGTTTCAGTATGGTAGAGCTCCCTGGGAGATCTAACATGGTACGTTAGAGCTCCCTGGGAGCTCTAACATGGTATGTTAGAGCTCCGTGGGGGCTCTAACATGGCTTGTTAAGAGTTCCAACGGAGCGCTAACATAGCATGTTCGAGTACGTTAGAGCTCCCATGGGTGCTCGAACATGGTATGTTAGAGCTCCGCGGGGGCTCTAACAAGCATTTTAGAGCTCCAACGGAGCTGTAACATAGCATGTTCCAGCATGTTAGAGCTCCCTGGGAGCTCTAACATGGTTTGTTAGAGCTCCGTGGGAGCTCTAACATGCTATGTTAGAGCTCCGTGGGAGCTCTAACATAGCATGTTCAAGTATGTTAGAGATCCCTGGGAGCTCTTACATGGTATGTTAGAGCTCCGTGGGGGCTCTAGCATGGCTTGTTAGAGCTCCAACGGAGCTCTAACATAGCAAGTTAGAGTATGTTAGAGCCCCAACGGAGCTCTAACATAGCATGTTCGAGTATGTTAGAGCTCCGTGGGAGCTCTAACATGGTATGTTAGAGCTCCGTGGGAGCTCTAACATGGCTTGTTAGAGCTCCAACGGAGCTCTAACATAGCATGTTCGAGTCTGTTGCGAGCTCCCTGGGAGCTCTAACATAGCATGTCCCAATATGTTAGAGCTCCCTGGGAGCTCTAACGTAGCATGTTCGAGTATGTTAGAGCTCCCTGGGAGCTCTAACATGGCATGTTAGAGCTCCCTGGGAGGTCTAACAAGGCTTGTTAAAGCTCCCGCCGAGCTCTAACATAGCATGTTCGAGTATGTTGGAGCTCCCTGGGAGCTCTAACATGGTATTTTAGACCTCCGAGGGAGCTCTAACATGGCATGTCCGAGCTCCAACGGAGCTCTAACATAGCATGTTCGAGTATGTTAGAGCTCCCTGGGAGCTCTAACATGGCATGTTAGAGCTCCGTGGGAGCTAACATGGCTTGTTAGAGCTCCAGCGGAGCTCTAACATAGCATGTTCGGGTATGTTAGAGCTCCCATGGGAGCTCAAACATGCTATATCAGAGCTCCCATGTTAGAGCTCCCTGGTAGCTCTAAAATACGGAGCTCCAACGGAGCTTTAACATGGCATGTTAGAGCTCAGTGGGAGCTCCCTGGGAGCTCTAACATGGTATGTTAGAGCTCCAACGGAGCTCTAACATAGCATGTTCGAGTATGTTAGAGCTCCCTGGGAGCTCTAACATGGCATGTTAGAGCTCCGTGGAGGCGCTAACATGGCTTGTTAGAGCTCCAACGGAGCTCTAACAAACCATTTTCAAGTATGTTAGAGCTCCCTGGGAGCTCTAACATGCTATGTTCGAGCTCCGTGGGAGCTCTAACATGGCAGCTCTACCATGGCATGTTAGAGCTCCACCGGAGCTCTAACATAGCATGTTCAAGTATGTTAGAGATCCCTGGGAGCTCTAACATGGCATGTTAGAGCTCCGTGGGAGCTCTAACATGGTATGTTGGAGCTCCAACGGAGCTCTAACACAGCATGTTCGAGTATGTTAGAGCTCCCTGGAAGCTCGAACATGGTATGTTATAAAGCTCCGTGGGAGCTCCAACATGGCTTGTTAGAGCTCCAGCGGAGCTCTAACATAGCATGTTCCACTATGTTAGAGCTCCCTGGGAGCTCTAACGTGGTATGTTAGAGCTCCGTGGGAGCTCCAACATGGCATGTTAGAGCTCCCTGGGAGCTCTAACATCGTATGTTAGAGCTCCAATGGAGCTCTAACATAGCATGTTATATTATGTTAGAGCCCCCTGGGAGCTCTGACATCGTATGTTAGAGCTCCGCGGGAGCTCTAACATGCTAGCTCCCAGGGAGCTCGAACATAGCAAGTTAGAGTAAGTTAGAGCTCCCATGGGAGCTCGAACGTCGTATGTTACAGCTCCAATGGAGCTCTAACATAGCAGTATGTTAGAGCCCCAGCTCTAACATGGTTTTTTAGAGCTCCAGCAGCTCTCACATAGCAAGTTATATTATGTTAGAGCTCCGTGGGAGCTCTAACATGGCATGTTAGAGCTCCCATGTTAGAGCTCTCCTAGAGGGAGCTAACCAGCATGTTGCTCAGAGCTCCAACGGAGCTATAACATAGCATGTTCGAGTATGTTAGAGCTCTCTGGGAGCTCTAACGTGGTATGTTAGAGCTCCGTGGGGGCTCTAACATGGCCCGTTAGAGCTCCAACGGAGCTCTAACATAGCATGTTCCAGTATGTTAGAGCTCCCTGCGAGCTCTAACGTGGCATGTTAGATCTCCGTGGGAGATCTAACATGGCTTGTTAGAGCTCCAACGGGGCTCTAACATAGCATGTTCGAGTATGTTAGAGCTCCTTGGGAGCTCTAACCTGCTATATTAGAGCTCCCTGGGAGCTCTAAGAAGCTCTACCGAGCTCCAACGGAGCTTTAACATATGCATGTTAGAGCTCCCCGGAGCTCTAAAGGAGTAATGTTAGAGCTTCACTCCTCCCCATTTTTCCCATTCCCCGGGCGCCGTTCCGCGGGAAAGCTCTAACATGCATGGTAGAGCTCCAACGGCGCTTAACAAGCATTGTTCCAGTTATGTTTAGAGCTCCTGGGAGATCTTACGTGGTATGGTAGAGCTCCGTGGGAGCTCTAACATGGCATGTTAGAGCTCCAACGGAACTCTGACATAGCATGTTCGAGTATGTTAGAGCTCCCTGGGAGCTCTAACATGCTATATTCGATAGAGCTCCCATGTTAGAGCTCCCTCCCTGGGAGCTCTAGAATACCGAGCTCCAACGGAGCTTTAACATAGCATGTTAGAGCTCAGTGGGAGCTCCCTGGGAGCTCAAGCTCTAACATTGTATGCTAGAGCTCCGTGGGAGCTCTAACTTGGCACGTTAGAGCTCCAACGGAGCTCTAACATAGCATGTTCCAGTATGTTAGAGCCCCCTGGAAGCTCTAACATGGCATGTTAGAGCTCCGTTGGGGCTCGACCGTGGTATGTTAGAGCTCCAACGGAGCCCTACCATAGCATGTTCGAGTATGTTAGAGCTCCCTGGGAGCTCTAACGTGGTATGTTAGAGCTCCCACGGAGCTCTAACATGGTATGTTAGAGCTCCAACGGAGCTCTAACATAGCATGTTCCAGTATGTTAGAGCCCCCTGGGAGCTCTAACATGGTAAGTTAGAGCTCCGCGGGAGCTCTAACATGGCATGGTAGAGCTCCAACGGAGCTCTAACATTAGCATGTTCCAGTATGTCGAGCTCCCTGGGAGCTCTAAATTTGTATGTTTAGAGCCCGCGGGAGCTTAACATGGCTGTTAGAAAACTCCAACGGAGCTCGAACATAGCATGTTCGAGTAGTTTAGAGCTTCCGGGGAGCTCTAACATGGCATGTTAGAGCTCCGTGGGAGCTCTAACATGGCACGTTAGAGCTCCAACGGAGCTCTAACATAGCATGCTCCAGTATGTTAGAGCTCCCTGGGAGCTCTAACATGGTTGCTCTAACATAGCGGGAGCTCTAACATGGTATGGTAGAGCTCAACGGAGCTGTAAACATATGCATGTTTCGATATGTCAAGCTCCCTGGGAACTCGAACCTGCTATGTAGAGCTCCCCCCACGGAAGCTCTACAGGTATGTTAGAGCTCCAACGGAGGCTCTACCATAGCATGTTCCAGTATGGAGAGCTAACATAATAGGTTTAAGTATGTTGAGGTCCCTGGGAGCTCTAACATAGCATGTTCGAGCTCCGTGGGAGCTCTAACATGGCTTGTGAGAGCTCCGACGGAGCTCTAACATAGCATGTTCCAGTATGTTAGAGCTCCCCGGGAGCTCTAACATGGTAAGTTAGAGCTCCGTGGGAGCTCTAACATGGTATGTTAGAGCTCCAACGGAGCTCTAACATAGCATGTTCCAGTATGTTAGAGCTCCCTGGGAGCTCTAACATGGTATAATAGAGCTCCGTGGGCGCTCTAACATGGTATGTTAGAGTTCCAACGGAGCTCTGACATAGCATGTTCGAGTATGTTAGAGCTCCCTGGGAGCTCTAACAGGCTATATTAGGTAGAGCTCCCATGCTAGAGCTCCCTGGGAGCTCTAAAATACCGAGCTCCAGCGGAGCTTTAACATAGCATGTTAGAGCTCAGTGGGGGCTCCCTGGGAGCTCTAACATGGTATGTGAGAGCTCCAACGGAGCTCTAACATAGCATGTTCGAGTATCTTAGAGCTCCCTGGGAGCTCTAACATGGTATGTTAGAGCTCCGTGGGCGCTCGAACATGGTTTGTTAGAGCTCCAACGGAGCTCTAACATAGCATGTTCCAGTATGTTAGAGCTCCCTGGGAGCTCTAACATGGCATGTTAGAGCTCCGTGGGAGCTCTATTAACATTGCATGTTAGAGCTCCCGGCCTCCTCGTCGGAAGCGGCCCCCTCGACTGGCTGGGATTAGGGCTGGTTTAGGTTGATGTTTTTGATGTGTCATTGATGTGATTATGGTCTTTCCTGTTGTTTGATGTTTTTTTGATTGTGATTATTATGGCGAGGTCATGTTTTTTTCTGATTGTGATGATGACGATGTTTATGACGATGATAATGGTAATTTCGAATGGCGACTATCCGATCGTATATATACAATCAACATCATCCCCATGACCATCACCACCATCATCCATCACCATCATCACCACCATCATCACCATCATCATCACGACGACGACGACGATGGCGGGGGGACGGCATGCGGACGCGCCCAATGGGACGACGACGACGACGACGACGACGGCGGGGGGGACGGCTCGATGGGAGCTCTAGCACGTTATGTTAGAGGTCCCATCGAGTATGGGAGGCAACTCTAACATGCTGCTAACATGGCAAATTAGAATATGTTGGAGCTCCTTGGGAGTTCTAACATCGTATGTTAGAACTCCGTGGGACCTCTAACATGTCATGTTATTATATATAGCTCCCTGGGAGCTGAGCCATATGATGCCAGGGAACTCCCTGGCACCTCTAACCTTGCATGTTAGACCTCCCAGGGAGCCAACGGAGCTCTAATCACATAGCACGTTAGATTATATTAGAGCTCCCTCCTGGAAGCTCTAACATGGCACGTTAGAGCTCCAGTGGAGCTCTAACATACATAGCATGTTAGATTATGGTAGAGCCCCAATGGAGCTCAAACATCGTATGTTAGAGCTCCGTGGGAGCTCTAACATGATATATTAGAACTCCGTGGACGCACGAAGTCAGCGCCTGAAATCAATATAGCAACACCTGCTCCCAAAACGAAGTAGTCGAGGATCGAGCTCGAGGTGGGGCTCCGACAGGTGGGCGCTGTGGGGGCCATAAGGAACATACTCAATTTGCGAACAAATCCAGAGCCTTCCAAAACTTCAGGAGCCATAGATATTCCAGCCCCCTGCGCCGCGTCAGCGCGGCGAAAAAAAATAGCCAGCACGCGAGCCAGGCTGCGCGCCTCCGACATCGGCTACCAGACGCCCATGCGAGGTCACTTGTCCTGCTGCTGAGCTCACCGGTGCTGCTGTTTGTCCTTCTGCTTGAGCTCCTCCACTTTCCGATGGACCTCCTCGACTTTCTTCTGCAGGTTGTCCTGTGCCCGGTGGAGATTCACGAGCGCCTGTCCCTGTGCCCGCAGGAGAGCCAGAATCTCATCCATCTTCTCGTCCTTGTTGCTCTGTGCGTTGGTCAAGAAATTGAGCATCGTGGTGATAGCGGTGGTTAGCCCGTCCTGCTGCTGCCACTGCTGTGCTCGCCATGTATCAGCTCCTGCTGTTGCAACTCCTGATGACGCAGCTCTTGAGCTGTTCCAGCTTTTCCAGTTGAGAGCTCCTGCAGCTGTTCCAGCTTCTTGCTGATGGCCTTCACTTTGCCATTGCTCTCCTCTGCCTTCTCTGGCCTTGTTGTTGACCTTGGCTTTCCTCGTCGACCTCGAGTCCTCCGCTTCATCGTCTTCCCGCTTCTTCTGGACGTAGCTCGGGTGGAGCCCCGCGGTGTCCACGATGGTAGAGCACCATGCGGTCTTGTCCTCCTCAGAACCCTGTGGACAAGCCTCACGGAACCAGAGATACTTATTCTTTACATTATTGATGTGGCCCTGCGAAATCTGGTGCGTCGGGGCTGCCCATTTGCAGCACGGTTTACAATGCCAACAGGGCTCATTAGGTTCTCCACTCGAATTCGAACCGTACTCCTTAACTTGTAGCCATGGCGCATCAATGGGTACCGTGTCAGGGCCCATGATGGCGGTCTGGACATGGGCCAGGATGCCCCCCTGCGCTGGCCCCCATGTCTGACATGGCAGCCTGCAGGCGCTGCAAAAAAATGCCTTGAGCCGAGGTGCTTGCGCTACAGGAAAGCTGGGTGTGCTCTACTACTGCAGCGGCTGTCGCAGCGGCTGTCGCAGCGGCTGCGGCAGCGGCTGTGGCAGCGGCTGTTGCAGCGGCTGTTGCAGCGGCTGTTGCAGCGGCTGTTGCAGCGGCTGTTGCAGCGGCTGTTGCAGCGGCTGTTGCAGCGGCTGTTGCAGCGGCTGTTGCAGCAGCTGGCAGCGGCTGTTGCAGCGGCTGTTGCAGCGGCTGTTGCAGCGGCTGTTGCAGCGGCTGCGGCTGTTGCAGCGGCTGTTGCAGCGGCTGTTGCAGCGGCTTTTGCAGCGGCTGTTGCAGCGGCTGTTGCAGCGGCTGTTGCAGCGGCTGTGCATGCAGCGGCTGTTTGCAGCGGCTGGTGCAGCGGCTGTTGCAGCGGCTGTTGCAGCGGCTGTTGCAGCGGCTGTTGCAGCGGCTGTTGCAGCGGCTGTTGCAGCGGCTGTTGCAGCGGCTGTTGCAGCAGGCTGTTGCAGCGGCTGTTGAGCGGCTGTGCAGCGGCTGGTGCAGCGGCTGTTGCAGCGGCTGGTGCAGCGGCTGTTGCAGCGGCTGTTGCAGCGGCTGTTGCGCGGCTGTTGCAGCGGCTGTTGCAGCGGCGAGCTGCAGCGGCTGTTGCAGCGGCAGTTGCACTGGCGGCTGTTGCAGCGGCTGTTGCAGCGGCTGTTGCAGCTGTTGCAGCGGCTGTTGCAACTACTGGCGATTCTGTCACTTCTGCATCGCAGCCTCAGTCGTCCCCACCACGTACCACGTCTGGGTAGTGGCCACTGCACGCACAAGACAGCGGAGCTGGGCAGCTTCGCAAATGGCGCTCATAATGTCCTACAGACATATAGGAAGCTGCATGCGCAGTGCCTGACCGCAAGCCCCTGCTGCGACGCGACCTTGTTGTCAGCACGGGGGAAGTGCGCGATCACATGCTTCTCAACCTCTCCGCATTGTTTGTCGGGGAAGGACGCGACCACTTGCATCTCATCGTAGCTGAGCTTGTGCCCGCGCATGAAGCTTCGGTCGTTTCCTCGCCACCCCCATCCTCCATTCCATCGCCATGAAGGGTCGCTCGTCGTGCCGATGTAGACGGAGCGCCCAGAGGCGATGGCACGATCGTGGAGGTGCCGCACGCGCTTCATCACTAGACCAACGTCGATGTCGACGAGGGGCTGGTGTACAAACATCGATTGCATGCCGCGACAATCACTAAGCACCTGTCGAGCGTCCTCCCGGGCGCCTTCCCACATCATCTTAAGCCGCGTCTCTCGGCTGCGCGAGCGCATGCGACGCCTGACAGGCGGTGTCACTCTGTTGCCGTTGTCGTCGAAACAGGCGACCTTCGCGAACTGAAATGCGCTGCCGCCATCGACCCCTGCAAAGGCCCTCGGGCTCCGAACTCCAGAGGCCTTGTCGCCACCGTCGCCGCATCCTGCTCGGCCCCCGACAGCGTCGGTAGGCGGTCCCCCGCGTGAAAGGTCGAGCCCCAGGCGATATGTGATGAACGAAAATGTGGCATTGTTCCCATTGCCCATGCCATCGGCGCTGATGGTGTCATTGGCCATGACCTTGACCTTGACGTTCACGCCGCAAGGCCCTCGAGCTGCTCCGCCGTCTCCGACGCTCCCTGGAGGAAGCGACGATGATGATGCTGGATGCACCTGTGCTGGGGAGGGCGATGCTGTCTGGATCTCGCAGGCCCTGATCTCTGGAGGCGATGCCGACGGCTCTTGCAAGCCCTTATGTCTGGAGGAAGCGATGCTGTCTGGATCTCGCGCTGCTCTGCGGGTGCCGCCAGCGGCGCCCACGCCCGCTGCAACACCTCCCTGGTCGGCTTGTTGCGGACTCGCAGCGGCGGCGGCCGCGGTCCGAACGCCCACGGCAACTCTGGTTTCAACATAGAGCGTCATACCTTCAGTGGCCTCGTCATCCGAGCCGCCGAACATGTCTCGCAGAAGGCAGGCAGACCGACTGCGAGTCCGCGCTGGGAGACCCCTGGGATGAGGTGCTGAATAAAGGATCCCCCATGGCTCTTGCCCCAGCCATGGGGAACTAGCTTGGGCCAATATGCCAAGATGATGTAAGGATGCGAATCCTGTCGCGGATCTGCTGGGGTGCTCGGGGCTCTGTGGGGTCCTGGGTGTGGTGCCCTAGGGCCCTAGGGCCCTCTCTGGTGGCCTCTTCCTCCTCGCTTGCTGCGCCCAGCTGGTGGCGACCAGGGAGGTACTGGGCGCCAGGCAGCCGAAGGCTAGAGGCTAGAACAATTCGAACCAGGCAGCCCAAGCATCCAAGCGCCTAGCGGCCTGGAGGGTGAGACCATCTGCATAATAAGGAATGCAGTTGATCTGAATATGGGCGTCTTTCTCCTCACCCCTGAGCTCAGGGATGCATGGGGGCGCCTGCGCTCGCTGTTCCAGCCATGCGCAGCGCGTGCGCAGAGTCCTATCGTGGGCCCATTCCCACTCGCGCCAGTAACAGGTGCTCTCGCGGGCACCTTAGCTCAGAGCGTGATGCGCTCCACCCCCCTCTTCCCACCTGGACTCCTCCTCCTGCTCCTCCTCCTCCTAGCCTCGTCCTCCTCGTCATCGTCATCCTGGTTCCCCCGCGTGGGCCTGCGGGGGCGCCGCGGCCGCCCGCGGCAGCGCCGCCCGCCACCAGGGACCTGGGGGGTGGGGGGGCGCAGGAGCTGTTGCAGCGGAGGCGCGTCAGACGGCGAGAGGAGACGAGTCGGAGAAGCTCGCCGTTTTGTCAGACGAAGGGTATCTGACAGACAGTCACCACCCGACGCGACTGGAAGCACTTCGCCGACTGGGTCAGGCGCTCGAGAACTTGCGGTGTTCAGTCATGCTAGCCGCCCACAACCCCACTCGGAATGTGTTCTGCTGTTGCAGCGGAGCGCTGGCCACAAAGACTCTGCCGATTCCGCACAACCGCCCCCATCCCAGCCCCTTCCCATTCCCCTCACCACTGCCATCCCCCTGCGTAAGTCGACTGGCAACCTGAGGCCAGCGAGCTGGATGCCAGGGTCCCTGAACGAGTGGCACGCTCCTAAGATGAGACGCACGAGAGGACAAAACCACACACAATACATGTACTTCGTGTTGATATGTGTGCTAATCATACACAAACACACACACGCACACACACACACACACCTCAGTCGCGCAGCCAAGCCGGCTCAGCATCAAGGAAAACGGCAAGACAAACCCAGTCCGCACAGCGTCAAAGCGTATGCGGGCGGCCGCACAGGCGTGCCACTGTTACAGTATAAGGCAAAGGTCAGGCCACCCGCGCCGAAGGGTATCTGACAGACAGTCACCACCCGACGCGACTGGAAGCACTTCGCCGACTGGGTCAGGCGCTCGAGAACTTGCGGCGTTCAGCAGTCATGCTAGACGCCCGCAACCCCACTCGAAATGTGTGCGGCTGTTGCAGCGGAGCGCTGGCCACAAAGACTCTGCCGATTCCGCACAACCGTCCCCATCCCAGCCCCTTCCCATTCCCCTCACCACTGCCATCCCCCTGAGTAAGTCAACTGGCAACCTGAGGCCAGCGAGCTGGATGCCAGGGTCCCTGAACGAATGGCACGCTCCTAAGATGAGACGCGCGAGAAGACAATACCACACACAATACTATGTGTGCTAATCATATACAAACACACACACACACCTCAGTCGTGCAGCCAAGCCGGCTCAGCATCAAGGAAAACGGCAAGAAAAACCCAGTCCGCACAGCGTCAAAGCGTATGCGGGCGGCCGCACAGGCGTGCCACTGTTACAGACAGTATAAGGCAAAGGTCAGGCCACTCGCGCCGAAGGGTATCTGACAGACAGTCACCACCCGACGCGACTGGAAGCACTTCGCCGACTGGGTCAGGCGCTCGAGAACTTGCGGTGTTCAGCAGCAGTCATGCTAGCCGCCCACGACCCCACTCGAAATGTGTGCGAGGGTGCCGCGTACTCGAATTGTGTGCGTATCTTTTGCATAGCGGAAGGCAGGGCTCATCTGAGAGGCGCATCTGTGCAGGTCGGCCAAAACTGGCGCTGACAGAAGCAATGCCTAAACCAGAACTGGCGTGTCGCAGTCGACTGTTGCAGTCTACCAGAAGCGCGCTCGGAGAGGCCCCGCGATTTACTGTGACAGTCTGTGCAAGCTGTCAGCTGCTCCCAGACGCGGGCTGCTCCCACCGAGGCTCACAGAGTTGAATTGCCTCGTCAGGGTTCGTGAAATAAATAAGCGCGACTCTGTCGTACAGCGTTTTTGGGTGCGGGCGACTGTAGTAGTTGCCATGGTACTGCACTTGCATGCCCACGAGGATCCCGAATATGTGCCCCCTGAAACAATAGCCATTGATGTTCTGCCTGATGTTGCCGATCCAGTACTTGTACTCGCGCCTGTGGGAGTCCCAATCTGCCTTGATCACGACAATGCGCGCGTAATATTGGTGCTGCGGTTGCACCAGGCAGAAGACGATGTCTCCTTTCTGCGCGGTGGGCGCCTCCTTCACGACGCAACCAGGGCCCGCTTCCGCTGTTACAGCTTGGATGGTGTGAAAGGTGCAGAAGTCGTGCGATCGCACCAGAGGCCACATGGAGTTTCCCGAGCTCGGGTACCACACGGGGAAGCCGGCTAGGAGGTACTCATGTATCATCTTGTTCCTCTCTGCCCGCAGCTTTAATTCCAGCATCCAGTCCTCGACCAGCGTCCAGTCCTTGTGGAACACGGGAATGGCCTCGTGCGGGGACGACAAAACAAAGGGTGGAAGGCGCTTCGGCTTGCTCTGCTCGACGACTGCGGCCTCCTCGGGGGGCAGCTTGGCGATGGACTTGTAACCTTCGGACTGCCCCGCCGTCTGACCGACCTTTGCACGTAGTGGGAAGGCTGACGTGGCTCTTGCAGCTATGCGGGCATTCTTCGTCGTATGTTCCGCCTGCCGCTTAAGAAGTTTCCCGCGCTCGATAGGCTCCTCGCTGTGCTTCATCATGGTGGCAGAAGAAGAAACCGTCGTCGCCCGTGCGGCTGACCCACGTGGAGCCTGGGATAAGAGCTGGCGCCGCTCAGCAGCCTCCATGCGTTCCTGCCGCGCTCCCTCTGGGTCGGGCTTGTAGTGGTCCGCCTCTTGTCGCAGCTGCTCTCTCGTCATCGGCGGCGGCGGCACGACCCTGCCCGATAAATCGATTGGCCGTGGCGGGCGGGAGGGCATCCGTTTCGGAAGAGGCTGGCCCTCCGCGGGCGTGTCACTGACCCTCTTCGCTGCGCGTGCTTGGCCCACGGAGTCTTTTGTCTCCAATCACCTCCTCCTGCCGAAGCGGAGATGTGAGAAGAGCACCCATCCCGCGACGTGCCGTGACAGGAGCATCCCGCGCCGTGCTGCGGGTGCGCTCTCTGCCTCTGCGGGTACGGTCACCAGCCTCTCGGGGGGAGTCGCTGTCGGAGATCACAATCGCTGTCGGAGATTGCAATCGCGTGGTGCGGATCACCCGACTGCCCGGCCTGGGCCCGCCGCCGGCTTGATGACGCTGTTGCAGCCAACTGGCGCTGGCGCGGCGACGCCTCTCTCTGGCGACTCTGGGCGTTTGACAGCGCCGCTGCTGCCTCAAGCTGCAGATCCCACTGGTACCGTACACAGTCTTCGATCCCAGTCGCCCCTGGCGGGTTCCGACGCTCCCAGTCTATCATCTGAGTGTTCCACCTGATCTCCTCATCGCTCAACTGCCTGCGTGCGGTCGCGTCCAGGCATCCGTAGGGTCTCTCCTGGCCCTCCCAGACTCCTGGACGGTCGAAGATCATCATGCCGTCATTGTCCAACTGCTGCTGCTTATGTTGGACCCAGCGCAGGCGGCGCTCATGATGATCCAACGCCTCATCGTGTTTGCCCTCCTGACGCGCCAACGTGATATTCAACTCGCACCGCTCCCTCTGGCTCCGCAAGCCTTGCGATGGTTGAGCAAGTACTCCCAGGCTGCCGACCTGAAGATGGGAGCTCTACTAACATCCCATGTAGAGCTCCCACGCAGCCTACTAGCCAAAACTGGAGGACCTGTTGTACAATTCGACGTCTAACTTGATATGTTACACCTCCCTGGGGTATCCCCAGAGAGGTGCAACATATCAAGTTAGACGTCGACTTGTACTACAGCTCCTCCAGTTTTGGCTAGTAGGAGCTGCGTGGGAGCACTAACATGGTATGTCAGGGCTCCCTGGGAGCTCTAACATCCTCTAGCATGCCATGCTAGATCTCCATGGGAGCTCTACCATGGTATGTTAGAGCTCCAATGGAGCTCTAACGCCTTCTAACATGCCATGTTAGAGCTCCCTGTGAGCTCTAACATCATGTAGCATGCCATTTTAGAGCTCCAGGTGAGCTCTAACATGGCATGTTAGAGCTCCAATGTAGCTCTAACATCCTCTAACCTGCCACGTTAGAGCCCCATGGGAGCTCTAACATGGCATGTTAGAGCTCCATGGGGGCTCTTATCAGACAGGGGGGGGGGGTACTACAGCTAGCCCAGATTTGGCTGGTCTGACCTGGCGCCCTTTGCCCTTGCCCTTGCGCCCCATCTCTGGCATGGCAGCCTGCAGGCGCTGCAAGAAATGCCTTGAGCCGAGATGCTTGCGCTACAGGAAAGCTGGGCGTGCTCTACTACTGCAGCGGCTGTCGCAGCGGCTGTCGCAGCGGCTGTTGCAGCGGCTGTTGCAGCGGCTGTTGCAGCGGCTGTTGCAGCGGCTGTTGCAGCGGCTGTTGCAGCGGCTGTTGCAGCGGCTGTTGCAGCGGCTGTTGCAGCGGCTGTTGCAGCGGCTGTTGCAGCGGCTGTTGCAGCGGCTGTTGCGGCGGCTGTTGCAGCGGCTGCAGCGGCTGCAGCGGCTGTTGCAGCGGCTGTTGCAGCGGCTGTTGCAGCGGCTGTTGCAGCGGCTGTTGCAGCGGCTGTTGCAGCGGCTGTTGCAGCGGATGTTGCAGCGGGGAAGACGGCCTCGTCGCTGCTCCTGCCTCGTCCTGCTCCCCCCTCCTCCTTCAGCCCCATCACCCCCCTCATCCCCCTCCTCCTGAGGGCGGCCCTGGGCGCCCGATGCTTCCCACCCCCGCCCTCCCACCCTCGCCGCCGACAACCGCCGCCACGGGCAACAGCAGCCCCCCCCCCCCCATCGGCGACCTTCAGGTCCCCAGCGGCGGGCAGCGCCGCCCGCGGCAGCGGCGCCCACTGAGGGGCGCAGGGGGGGAGGTAAGGTCGGACGACGTTGGGCGGCGCTCTTTTTCAACAAACTATGGCACGGCCATGGTGCCTGGGCACAGTGCTGCGACCGTCGCGTCGAAACGCAGCACCCAGTTCCTCGGGCTGTTGTAGAGCTGTTTAACAGCTCTGTCAACACCCGCTTCTTCTCCCGAGCGGCACAGCACGCAAGTTCGCTGCGCCAGGCGGGGATTGGCCTGCCTCTTGAAGAACTTGCAGAGCTTCTTGGGGCTCTTGTAATAGATCACACACCCACTCGGCGTCTGGGCAAGCGCTCGCAAAACGCGGGGCAGTGTAGGCAGGTCTGCCGCGAGAGCCTCTGTTACAGCCACGTGGTAGCTCTTGCTCGAGTTCCGAAGCTTCTCCGTGTACTGGATGCCTTTTGGAGAATCCTCCCGTGCAAAGTCAGTCGGCGTTGTGAAAAAAAGCTCCCGTGAACGCTGCTACGATCTGGGCGGCGATGCAATAGTCGGTGTCAGCTGTTGGCGCCAAGACTACGTTCCCCTTCTTCTTCCCCTGGGCCGTATGACTGGCAAGATAGTCCAGGAACTCCACGGGGTCCTGAAACGCCATGAAACGCAAGCGCTGCGCCTTCTTGAGAGCGCCCCCATCTACCATGCGAGCCAGCACGAGCCCAGCGGGGCGCGGGGGGGGGGCAGCAAGTAAGCGTCGCGGCCCGCAACTGGCCTCGCACTGATGCGCAGGACTTTCTTCTCTCGGGTACTCCTGGCCTTGGCGGCGGCCTTCGCCCCTCCAAGATTGCGCTCTCGGATCTTGGCCTCCCGCTTGGCGACGGCGGCGACGACTTTTGCAGCGGGCCCGACTGGATCTGCGCCGCTCGCCTGGGCCGCCTCCTGAGCCAGCGCAGCGAGATCGGGGGCGCCCTCCGCGAGAAGGCGGGCGCGCTTGCTCGGGGAAGCGGCCGCCATGGCGTCGACGGCAGCTGCTCGCCTGCGCCCGAAGCCTACCTCTGTCCGACGTGCTGCCCCAGGCTCCCGCGTGCTTCCCTTGTCGCGCCTCTCGGCCCTCCTCAGCGGCGCGATCTTCCCCTGCGCGACCTCATGTAGCTTGAGCACATGACTGCGCCAACGACTGGCGGCAGAGCTGCTCTTGTCGTTGCCGTCCAGCCACGTGCGCAGCAACCTGCTGGAGGGCGCCTGGTCCACGAGCGTGCACTCCTCGACGGACGCGTCGAGGAGCCGCGCCCTCCCGGGGCAATGCACCTCCGAGAAACGGCGGAATCGCCTCTCCAAGTTGCCCGTGCTCGTTTTCCATACAAGGAAGAGCTCCATGAGGCGACGGCCGCTGTGGAGCTCGGGCCACTCCACCGCAGCGCGGCCCCAAGCCTGCCGCGCGGTGCCCCCGTTTCGATGATGATGCTCCTCGGCACGGGGCAACATTTGCCGCAGCTGGAAGATTGCCTTCTGCTCGGGGAGGTCTGCCGCCTGGCAGATGCGCTTCAAACAGGCCTCGGCTTCTGCTGCATGCTCTGCTGTTGCAGACAGGGACAGGGGGGAAGGCAAGAGAAAAGCCTGTAAAGGCGTGCAACCAAGAATGCTCTGGCCTATATAGCTTCATGTTCTCCTTCACATTGACCACGATCCCCTGCGCTCGTCGAAGAGCCGCGTGGACGGCTTCGCGGGCTCGGGGCTCCGCGCTTCAATCGCCGATACCAACGGTCTGGACGCCAGCGCCGCACATGGCCCGCTTCGTGGCCTTCAGAAACTTGAGGGTGACGCCAGTAAACGCGTCGGGGATGGCCAGAATATCCCCCTTGACGAACAATGTATCCAGCTTGGAAAGGAAAGCGGCGGCCCTGGATTGAACGCCGGCAGCGTCGGGGTTGCTCTTGTCTCCGGTGGCGACCCAAGAGTAGTGAGTGCCCCGCGCTCAAGTCGGCCAGCAACCCGCCAGGAGCAGGCGCGAACTGTTCTCGCCCCCGAGCCCTTCCAGAATATGTCGGGCGAGAACGCGCCGATCTTTTTCATTCCCCTGGGACTCCGCTGCGAGCGCCTCGAAAATGACTTCCCAACGCCGACTTTCCCGTGCATAGGGCCTCGCCCGACTGTTGAAACGCTGGGGGGCCCAGCCGAAGTTTTTGACGAACGCAGCGCCGTCTTCCACCAGCTGCTGCTTCCCGAGTGCGTTGCGGAACACGGTGGAGGTAGTCAGGAACTTGGCCAGACCTGGCGGCTTCTTACCCGTTACCAGCAGCTCGTCCGCGGTCGTTATTTCGCTGTCTCCTTTCATCGAATTGGCCAGAACCTTCTGGGGCGAGTGAGACTCGTCCCGCGCGTGAAACGCCAGCCCAGGGAACGTAGTTGTTGCAGCCATGGGTACACTTAGATCCGCCCCATCGCTGCACCATGCCCGAGTCTCCTGTCGCACATGCTTGCGCAAGTCCCCGTCCACCTCCCCGCCTGCCGTCTGGCACGCGCGACGGACGCACTCCTCCAGCATGGAAGCCTTGCCGTCGCCGTCCATGCACCGCGGGAACTCCCGCATCCCGATCGCCCGATCCACGATCCAGGGCCCTCTGGGGCCCAGCTGTTCCAGCCAGCTTGCCTTGAGACCGTAGCTTGGGAGGAAGTCCAAAGCCTTCGGGATCGACCACAGCACGGTGCCAATTTCGACCTGGTACGTGCGGTCGAGGCCGTCCGCAGCCAACAGACAAACAGCACCATGTCTGAGGATCCTGTGCGTGATGATCTTCTCGTGCTGGGCCATGGTGGTCACCAGCCTTCGGCACTGCCGACTAGACTCCAAAACTTGGCGGTCGCCCCCAACGAACGCATCACGCCACACGTCGAAACTACTGAAGAAACTGGTTGTCTCCAACATTGCACGGGCGGCGACCGCTGCGCGGCAATCAGGGCGCTGGCCGGCGTTGCGGACGACGGCGGGCGCAGGCGCCGCAGCTGATGCAGCCGTTGTGGAGAACAGAGACACGGGGAGACCCTGGTGCGCACCTTCCGCTCGAATCCGCTCTTTCCACGCCGCTTCTGCTGCCTGGTGCTCCTCGCACTGCGCATGGCGCACGAGGTTTTCCTTGCGTTGGAAACTCGCGGATCCCTGGCCTACGGTGGAAATGCAGCGAGCGCCCTTGGACGCCGAGCAGAACAAGCAGACTGCAAATCTACCACCAACGCAGCCGATCCAAGTTTCACTCTTCAGTGTTACTGCATTCGTCGCAGACATCGAGGCGCTCCAGTTCTCCTTGTTCTTGCAAAATTTGCAAGCGCCGCAGGTGGAGACGTGCTTTGGGTAGTCGTGGCTGGCGACGTGTTCCTCCAGGGTCATGGACAACGAAGGCGGGAACTTCTCGACTACTTTGCTCGGGGCTGCCTGCGCCGTCGCTCTTGCAGCCGCGGCTGCCTCGCTGCTGGAGCCGCTGTCCTCTTCGGAGCCGCTGTCGGAGCCGCTGTCCTCTTTGGAGCCCGCTGCGTCGGCAGCGGCCACGGCAGCTGCTGCAGCTGCCGCGGCCGATTCTGCGTCCGAGCTGTTGCAGCTGCCACGGCTTGGCGAAGCTGCCCTCGACGCGACCGCAGGGCTCGGGCTCGGGCTCGGCGAAGCTGCTACCCTCGAAGAAGAAGCAGGGCTCGGCGAAGCTGCCCTTGAATAATAAGAAGCAGGGCTCGGCGAAGCAGCTGCCCTCGAAGAAGAAGCATGGCTCGGCGAAGCTGCCCTCGAAAAAGAAGGGGCGACGAGGCTGGGGGGCTCGGGGGAACCGCCCCAGCGGACGACGATATTATTTAATGTCGTCGTCCGCCGTCCGCTTGAGCCAAGTCCTACGGACTTATGCTGATGATGATGATGACGACGATGATGATGATGATGGTGATGATGATGATGATGATGATGATGATGGGAATGGTGATGATGGTGTGGTGGGGGCGGTTGTGATGGTGATGATGCGATGAGCACCACCATCATCACCATCACCATCGCCACCACCATCAGCACTACGATTGGATAACCACCATCATTACAATCGCCGTCGGCATCAAAAACCATCAAAAAACCTAAAAACACTCGACCGACTCAACCTAAATTCGCCCTAAATCAAGCCAGCCAATACCGCCCCAAGACGGCGCAATAAGCCCCCAAGAGGGCCCCAAGATAGCCCAAGAGGGCCCCGAGACGGCCCAACAGGCGTCCAAAACGGCCCAAGAGGGCCCCGAAAACGGCCCAAAGAGCGCCCCAGGAGCGCTCCAAGTGGCCTCCAAGAGAGCTCAATATGGTCCCAGACGGTCCAAGAGCGATCAAAGACACCGAAGATGGCCTCCAGACGGCCCAAGATGGCCCGAAGAAGCCCCAAGAGGCATCCCAGATGCGTCCCAAGAGGGCCTCTAGACGCACAATTTGGCCCGTTCCCTTTGTAAAACGTGCGTGTTTACTAAATTCGTCTTTTGAGCTGTCCGACGCTCCCAGACGGCCCAAGAGGCCCCCAAGACCGCCCCAAGACGGTCCAAGAAGCCTCAAAGTGGTCCCCGAGACAGCCCAAGAGGGCGCCAAGACGGCTCCAGAGGCGCCGAAGACGGCCCAAGAGAGCCCCGAAGACGGCCCCAAGAGCGCTCCAGGAGTGCTCCAAGTGGCTTCCAAGAGAGCTCAACATGGTCCCACACGGTCCAAGAGCGATCGAAGACGCCCGAGATGGCCTCCAGGTGGCCCCAAACGCCCCCAAAAGGCCTCCAAGATGCGTCCCAAGAGGGTCCCTAGTCGCAGAAATGTGCTCATTTCCTTTGTAAAACGTACGATGTTCACAAATTCGCCCCGTGGGCTTTCCGACGCTTCAAGACGGCCCAGGAGGCCACGAAGACCGCCCCAAGACGGCCCAGGAGGCCCCCAAGACGGCCCCACGACGGCCCAAGATGGCCCCAAGACGGCCCAAGAGGCCCCCAAGACGGCCCAAGAAGGCTCCAAGACGGCACCAATTGGGGCCCAAGAGGGCAACCAAAATTCCAAAATCGAGCTCCCCACCCCCGCGAGCCCCAGGCCAGGGGGGCCCAATAACGCCCCAAGAGGCCGCCATACGCCCCCAAGAGGCCGCCAGGACGCCCCAAGGAGCCCCCAAGAAGACCCCAGGAGGCCCCCAAAAGACCCCCAGACGCTTCCGCATTGCGAGCCGTCAAGCCAACTGCTACGCACTCCGCGCATGCAGCCTAGCTCTTCCTCGCGACGCGCTCGCTATCTTGTTCGGCGCTAACGCGCTGCTGCCGCGCAAACTGTTCCGCGCGCGCTGCGAGCGTCAACGGCCTCTTCACCCGTCCCGACTCATCTGCCGCATCTTTCGCGGCGATGCCTCGCCGATCACAACTTCCGCGCGCTACTCTTGCTCCTTTCGTCTTCCGGTGGTCCTCCACTTGGTGGCGTGTCGAAGGGCCGACCTCCCAGGAGGACACCCCGCACCCGGGTGCACAGCGCGCAAGGCGCTCGCAAAACGCGCCCTAGACCACCGGCATCGCGCAAACATTTGGACCCCCTACGTATCTGCCACCACCCGCGCGCGACGCCGCACCCTCACACAAGACGCCGCTGGCCAGAAACTCCTGACCTCGCAACACTCACAGAAAGGGGTCGGCGGATGCGGCGTAAACCTGTAGAATCCACGTCCGGAGGTGACGTGCTGAGCGGCAGCGTTTTCCGCGGAGGCGATAATGCAACGTATCCAATGTGTCCAATGATTGCATACTTGCAACGTATTGTATTGTGTTACATTATTATGTCTCCGCCCTAACCCCCCCTCAGGGGCCACGCCACTTCCGTCGACCCAAAGCTGGCGGACCCCTTCTGGGCTTCAAAAACATCAAAAACCTATGAGAAATCAACAAATTCGGCCTCTTGGGCCTCTTGGGGCCCCAAGAAAATTTCAAGACGGCCCAAGATGGCCCCAAGACAGCCCAAGACGGCCTCAAGACGGCCCAAGATGGCCCCAAGAGGGCCCATGAGGCCCCCAAGATAGTCCAAGGGGCCCCCAAGAAGACTCCCGAGAGCGCATCCGGATGCCAAAATCTTCGATTATCCTATAGTTTCGGGGCAATTTCAACATTTTCGCCTTTTTCGGCTCTCAGGAGGCCACGGCTGCCCAAGCAACCTCCAAAAAGGCCCCCAAACGGCGCAAGAGGCCTCCAATGGGGGCCCCAACACGGCCCAAGAGGGCCCCGAGACGGCCAAAAAAGTCTTCAAGACGGCCCAAAAAGACCCAATGCGGCCCCAGAGGACCCCAAGAGAGCCCCAGGGCGGCCGCGAGACGCTTCCAACGTGGCCTCCGAAGTGGCCAGACGGCGTAAGAGCGCCCAAAGACGGCCCAAGACGTCCCCAAGAAGCCCCAAGAGGCTCCAAAGAGGCCCCCCAGAAGTTCAAAAAAGCACCTAAGAAGCTTCCAAGAAGCTCCCGAGAGACTCCCCACAACGACTGGACTGAACGTGCTCTGAAACACCCTGCAAAGTTTTCTGTGGAGGCGATAATGCAATGTACCCAATGTATCCGATGATTGCATAATTGCCACATATTGCATTGTGTTATATTATTTATTAATCACGTCACCCCCCCTAACCCCCCCTCTGGGGGCTGCGCCACAGGAGCGGACCAAAGTGCCCCCCCCCTCCCGGGGCTCTAAAACCTACCGAAACCGATAGAAAATCCATGATTTTGACTTCTTGGGCTTCGTTAAGGGCCAAGAGGGTGCCAAGACGGCTGCAGACGGGCTCTGCGCGGACTAAGACAGCCCCGAGACGGTCCAAAACGGCCCCAAGAGGGCCCAAAAAGCCCCTCTGACGGCCCAAGAGGGCCCCAAGAGCGCCCACAACTGCGCCTCCAGAAGCCAAAATCATTGATTCCTCTCGGTTTGGTAAGATTTTAGCGCTCTCGCCTTTGCGGCCCAGGCAGCTTCCCAACTCGCTCCTGAACAACCCAAGAAGCCCCCAAGACGGCCCCAATACTGCCCAACAGAACCACAAAACGGCCCAAGGAGGCCCCCAAGACGGTCCAAGAGGCCCCTATGACGGCCCAAGAAGACCCCAAGACGGCCCCAAGGCGGCCGCGAGAGGCCCCCAAGACGGCCTCCGAAGGGGCGAAACGGCGCAAAAGCGCCCCAATGCGGCCAAAGGCGCCCCCAAGAGGCCCCAAGAGGCACCCGAGAGGCCCCCGAGGGGCCCCCAAAAAACCCGAAGAGGCCTCCGAGATGTCCTCAAGAAGCCTCCCAAAGGCTCCAAAGAAACCCCCCAAAGGCCACGCAGCGACTGGAGTGCAATGCCATGTTTCCACCCTGGGCGAACTGCGGCGCAGCGCCAGCCAGGTGGAAGTTGGTCACAGCGGCGCCCATGATTAGAGCCGGCGCTGGAAAGAAATACGGGGAGGGAGCATGAAAAGGAGCGAGGGGGGAGAGGCCCCCAAAAAGTCCCCAAGAGGCCCAGGGAAGCTCCCGGGAGGCCTCCAGGAAGCCCCCCAGAGGCTCCGCGATGACATGACTGCACGTGCTCCGGACGTGCACCCCGCGAAGCGAGAGGAATCTCCAATCGCATCTGAACTGGCGCGCAACAGCCGATGCCGGACAAGGAATGCACGACGCTCCTGCTGAGCAGCGCTACTCTGGTGAACTCATCAACTCGACTACGAGCGGCTGCTATTTCGGCAACAGCGTCAGCTGCGTGATTGCTGAGGAGTAACCTTTTCGGGGAAACGCTGTCGATGCACTGAACATCCTGGCACATGAAAGTTGGCAAACAGTACGATCAACTAGATCTTTACCCCTGGCAGCAATCTCGCCGCCAAGATTGGCCCATGCAATCGGGGTGGATTGAAGAGGACACGCGAGAGGACACAATACTCTTCCGATGGCCACATTGCCAGTGGAACGTAGAGGACATGGGTCGCAAAACACAGGGCACAAGGGTACCCTTGTTTGGGCAGGTCGACCTACTACTCAAACTCGACTGTACATCTGCCTCCTCGCCCATGGGTTTCGAATACTGACAAGTGTACCGGCCTCCAATGACACCGACATTGTCCGGGACATAAGTTTTGTGCCCAGTGCTTAGGTACAGCGCCAGGCACAAGGCAGTCAATTCGCCTCTTCCATAACTTGGCGGTGGTCTGGGACGGGGCCCTTCGATCGTGGCAAGGACTGAAACGCTGGCCCCAAAAGAAAAGGAGGGGGTGCCCTCGTGTTCCATCGCCTGCTGCTCCTCTGGCACCCTCGGCGACGGTGCCCGCGCGCCCCCAGCCCTGGACAAGTGACGGATGTGAAGTCTGAGTCCAAGACATTGGCGACAGTCCTCGAAGCCAAAAGCATTACGCTGACTCCCATTGGGCGTAAATTTCCGACGCGACCTCCTCTGACTTCTCATGCGCCAAAGACCCCCGATTGGAGGGGCATGTCGTCCATCGCACGTGGAAAAGCGTCTCTCTGACCTGGCCGCATCGCTGACGCACGGGGGTGGGGAACTGCCTGGTCGTAGCTTCTCTCTCCGATCCCGTGGCCATGTGCCACCTGTGGCGACCGCGACCATCAGCTCCGCCAGCCTGCTGCCGCGCGGGCCATCGCGTAGGTGGCGCATGAGACGGATGCCCGAATCCACGTCGACGCCTTTCTCAACTCCGCCGCCGCAGATGTGAGCATTCGCTTTGGACCGCAACATCCCGGAACGATCTCCCGGGAATTCCTGGGCCAGATCACGAGAAAGGTCTCCTCCGAGCACAGAAAATTCTTTCTGAAGGAAAAGATAACAATGATATCACCGTCTGGACTTGCTGGCCTTTCCCAACATTCCGCTGCGGTAGGGCCCCATCCTGCATCCAGCAAGTAGCGCGTGAAAGCTCCCAATGGTCCGCTGACGTGCCAGGGGCGGTGTTGAGGCCCCATGCCCGTGGAGTTCCCCGCCGCCTTTGGCCGCGCCAATCTGATTTCCGAGCGAAAATGCGCTCCTTCATGGGCCCACGTGCGAAACCAGAATCGAAGAGCATCTCCTGCCACACGGATTGATGGGCCCCATCCTGGGCCCTTGCAAAGCCAGAAGACGCGCGGGACACCTGCCTGCTGAGGCTGCTGCAACTGCGTGAACATGGCGTCGGCGCATGGCTGTGATCGCATATCCGATGGCCCCGTGAATGCGGCGCGCGCATGCCCCTGAAGCCTGCGACCCTCGCCCTTCCAAGCGAGAATAGACGTTGCACGCGCGACGACATCCTGCGAGGACGGATACTTTGGCACGCATTCGGGCAGACTGTTCCAGACGTACTCGCCGAACTGCTTCTGCCATTCCTTTGCCGCCGCCGGGGTCTGCTCCCGGGCGCGCCAACTGGGGCGCGGCTTCAGCCGCAAAGCCTGCGCGACGAATGAATCGGGCAATCGTGTTTAACATCGGACGCGCGCGCAATACTGCTCGCTCGACAGCAACTGGGAGCTTCCATTTAGAAAGGCCTTCGCATGTGCCGATGTTAGCGTTCGTTAACGCACGTGGGATGTGGGCTCTCGATCCTTCGTCTTTGGCTAAGGTCTGCAATCTTGATTCTGCGCGGGAGCGACGGATGGGCGATTGCTATTTTCTCTAACACCACGATTCCTCATGCGCCGAATAACGAGCCGGGTCTGGGCTGGGAGTGATAATTTGGATGCGAGCGCGTCATGCGTTGTAGTTAACTCTACCAATGATATGTCTGGCTGTCTTTCGAAACCGAAAGGAGACAGTCGGTCCGCGCCTTGGCCCAACTTTGACCGCGTCTTCTATGTTGCCCGTCAAACTGCCGCTGGGTCTACGTCCGTCAAGACCTCATCTTCAGCCTGTTGACGTGTCTCGCTGAGAGCGTCGTCCAAAAGCTTGAATCTCTGACGCTGGATGGGCCCCGAATTGCTTCCCAATGATTACTGCTCGTTTGCATGATCTGTTGTTGCTTGCGCAGCGCCTGGCCCGAGTGCGCAACTTCGCGCGCCGCGCGCGGTTCGCCCCGACAAACGCTTCTGGCGTTTCAACCCACTCTCGAAATCTTTGCAAAAATGCCTTCGGTGCTCGAACCTGCTTGCGAATTTCGAGGGCCAGGCCGTCGAGCTCGGCTTGATCTGGATCCGGAGAGCCACTTGGTCTCCGAAGTCCTCTGACAAGGTCATGCCACTGGGATTCACGAGGCCGGATCAGACAACCTGCTTGCTCTGGAATATCACTTGTCAACACTCGGCTCGAACTCCGAAGCTCCCCATACTGTTCGGCTCCATTGTTTCGCGCGCGATTTCGCGAATACGATGAGGCCACTGTGGAAAACCTTATCCGCTAATTCGCCGCGTCATCTTGAAACGGTTATGATCTAGCGTTGGCTAACTGATGAACCTCGCCAGCGTGGGTCGCGGCTGGGCCCCGCTGAAAAGGAAGTAGAGTGGCGAGCACATACTACTGCTTCGAAAGAGGTGCCCAAGAAGCGTGCGTGCCCGAAACTTCCCGGGTCAGGTCAGAGCCAAAACAACGACTGAATGCGGCGCAGTTGCCACCAGGAACATTGCAAACAGACGCCGACTGAAATCTAATTCGTTTTCTGACTTTAGACCACAAAGCCTCAAATGTCCTGTAGCTCGGGGCGCGCACCCGGAACTCGTCTCGGCCGGGTAGCCGGCCGGGGGGCGCAGACGCGGCGGGGTGGGGGGTGGGGGGCGGGGGGGCGAGGGGGGTCCCAAGTCCTGGATGGGGCACCTTTCGCTGGCCAGGCATCCAGATCTTCGTCGCATTCGTCTCTGGGGCAGCTAGGGAAATCCCGCGCTCCCGCTGGGGCGCACTCGGGGGGCGCATCTGCCGGGGCAGGGCCCATGCGACTTCCGGAACTGTGCACCTCGCACCTGCGCTGCCTAGATAATGCTTGCTTGGCTCTGGCTTCTGCTGTGGCCTTGGGAACAATAGGCCCCGGGGCGGCGCGAAAGACGGGCCTAGCTCGCAGCGGGATATTACCAGGTAGAAACAACATTCGGGCGACCAGCTGGGGGCCCGCCGACTGCAAGTGCACCGCCAGCCCCGCCTTGGATTGCCGAGGGAAATCGAAACTCTAAGCCTTGTGGAACTGTTATGTATAAGCTCGGGCTGAAATACAAATTAGCTCATATATGAAAAAAACTGTTTTTCCGGAGATGCGAACAGTTTCCACGGGAGCTTGGGCGACCTGGCCATCGACGAAATACAAGAATCCCGAACGCCCCTGCGACTGGGGGGACACGTTGAGATCATCTGCGACTACCCAGGGGACCTGGAGAGAAGCGAGCAGGGAGCCTAACTGATGGAAGCGGGTGGCGCTGCTAGCAGACATTCCTACTGAAGGATGGGCATAGAAACCAATTGCCGCTACGGAGAACACTTCCAACTGAATGAGAGCATGCGCGCACCCGTCCCAAGGCGCATGGCCCTGAGCGCGCAAGGATTGACCTCTCTTTGTTGGAAGCAGCCGATGCGCATGCAAGTGCCCTCGTGCTGGAAGCCATTCTCCACCCTCATTCGAATGTGCCTCGCGACTGACTGCTCCAGCTAGCGACCTCGCGCGGTTGCAGATTAGACGTAGATGAGAACGGCGAATTTGTCGATCCACTTTCTCAGCCCTCCAGCTCCAACATGTCTCTCCACAGCGCCGAAGAAGTCGCACTTGGCATTCTATTAGAACTCGACGAACCTCCAATACTTGTCCCATGGCAGCGCATTTCGCGGAAAAAAACATGTGCCTCATGTGTTGGTAACTATCCTCTGGATCTGCATCCTCGAGCTCCTGCGCCGCCGGTGGGGGGGGGGCTGCCTTCCGCAGCGGCGGCGACTGGCGTCGAGGTGCCCAGGTCAAGCCGCGGCGGCGGCGCACGGGGTCGAAGGCCCCTTGCCCTTGCCCCTGGCGCTGCTCGTGGCCGCCCTGCCCTTCGCGAGGGCCTGGGTTGCGAACTTGGCCTCGGGCAACTTGGCCGCGCTCTCCTGCATCTGCTTCATCTTTGTCTCGGCGTCCTCTTTCGTTGGCTGGGGCGCGGCGGCCGCCGTGGACTCGGCGGCGGCGGCTGCAGCAGACCCTTCCGGTGGGCGCCCCCCCTCAGCTCATGGATGTGCTTGACCATCTGCGCCGCGATGCTTCTTCTTGAGCATGCGATCGGCGAAGGCTTTCTCGATGGCCGCTGCCTGCTCTAGCTTCTGCTGCACCTCGGCGCTCTTGGCGGCCAAGTGGTCGCGGAACGTGATGTCTTCGTGCAGCTTTTTGAGGTGGTCCTTCCCGGCATCTCCTCACTGCCCTCGGCCTGCTGGAACACGGACTCGCCCCAGGTGAGCTGAAGATTTCGGGCGTTGGACGCGGCCGCGGTATCTGGCAACGGCTTGTCTGGACGGACCCCGTCCAGCTTGGCAAAGGGGGCAGGCGCCTGCCTCTTGTCCTCCCGTGCCTCAGCTAGCGCCTGGACTGTTTTCCGTGCCTTCTCTTCCACGTGCTGAAGGGCGTTTCGTAACTGCAATACATTGTTCGCGCACTGGGTGCGCTTGTGGTATGCATCATTCCAGGCTCCCGTTGCCTTGCGCGCCGCCTCGGGGGCGTTGCCAGCAAAGACATCGACCATGGCGGAGGACGGGTCGGTCTCGAGCTGGGATGGGAGGTCCTCAGCATTATCATATTATTGAGCTGCGGGTCGGCCGCGGTGTTCACAATCGTCTTCGGCGGGGTGAGCTCGTGCACGGGGCGAGACATGGGAGCTATGTTGCCGTTTTCCTGGTCCACGGGCTTGCTGAAATCGGCGTTCTCGGGCGTGTACAATCTCACTTTGCGATTGCACTTCCGGCGCTTTGAGGAATGCGCCAACAGGTTTGACTTCCATTCGTACCGCCCGCACCCTTGACAACGACCCCAGCGTTGGTCGCTGCTCGCGTGGGTGGACACGGTACAGAAGAACACAATTGCACAACCACGTGCCATTGGGATCTACTCTCGCTTTCGTTACCGTAAGAGGCGACCTCGAGGAGGGCTGGTGCGGTGTGCTTCCAGCAGCCGACGCGCCGGCACGACGGTCGGTCCAGACACAACGGTCTGAGCCTAAATGGCTCGAGGGAGAAGAAAGAGGAGAAGGAGGAAGAGGAGGACGGAGGAGGAGGAGGAGGAGGAGGAGGAGGAGGATGAGGAGGAGGAGGGGGAGGGGGAGGGGGAGGGGGAGGGGAGGAGGAGGAAGAGGGGAGGGGGAGGAGGAGGAGGAGGAGGAGGAGGAGGAGGAGGAGGAGGAGGACTCTTTGACTCTTTGATAGCGGACGCTGTCCTGGGGGCGATTTAATCACTGGAATCGCTTCCATCCCCAGCCCGCACGGGCTGGGGTTCCTGGGCCTGGCCAGGCCTGGAGGGAGCCGCGCGGTCCAATAACCCCGCTCCCGTCTGAGCCCCCGAAGGCCCAGCAGCCTGTCCAGCCAGGTCGGATCCTGGGTTTTCCGATTGCGGACTCCTGAGCATGGCCGCCACGTCCGCGCAGGCGGCTTCTTCACGAGCCCTAATGGCCTCTAAAATTGCCCTCGGGGGGCCTTCACGACGCGGGAACAAACCTTTGCTTATCCTCGCAAGGTTCTCCGAACCTTTGTTGGTCCGTCCGTCACATCTGCCAACTAAATTCCTGGGGTCCACGGAGCAATAAGAACCGCACTCCGAGCAAATGTGAAGGAACCATTTCTCCACATACTGGAGCCTGTGAGAGGGGTGAACCTTTTCCAGGAAGCCGCTCCCTCGGGCTGAGGGGGCGACCCTCTCTCCAACAGCGGCCTGGGAGCCTCTCCTGACTTCGGCAGGAGGCCCTGAACATGTCGTGGCCGCAAAGACCCGCGTTTGGTAGCGGGGAACAACTCTCTCACAGACCGTGCACCACCAGTATTTCATGCTGCGACCACATGGCTCGAGGCTGTGGTCCGAGGCGTGCGCCGCAGCCACCAACTTGGACGGTCTCGACTCCTTCTTCAAAGGGGGTCTCTCCGCCCGCGTGTTTTCCTCGGCCTCCGCTGCACGCGCCAGGGCACGTCTGGCCCTTCGACGAATCAACGAAGCTGTGGCATCAATTTTGTCCGTCTCAGGCTCCCGCCCCACCAGCCCCCTCCACGCCAACTCCGCCGCCTCCCCCGCCCACGAATCAGCGCAGGCGTTGCCAGAGGCATAAAAGAGTTTTTCGAGCGTGTCTAACCTCTCTGGGGCCTCCTCTTGGTGGGAGGGGAACCGAACAACTTCCACATCAAGATTCCTCCTGGCCTGGAAGGCAATGCGGGCCCTGGCCCAGAGGTCTTCGCTGGCACCCACAGGGTTGGGCCTTCGAAAGCGGGCCCTCGAGGTCCTGGAGATCGCCTTGTGATCTGTCACAAAAGTGAAACCCAGCTCTGAATCTACTTGCTCTAACGCCAGGCAGAATGCTAAAACTTCGGCTCGGGGGACCGTTTGCTTTTCTCCGAGCAGAGGAACCCCGAGAGCCTCCCCCAAGGTCCACCCGCCTCCCGAATCAAACGCAAGCCCCACGATCGCTGCTCCGCAGCGTCTCCGCCTGGGGTCGTCAGAATATTTGCCCCCCGAGCCGTCACCGAAAACGTGAACTCTGCCTGACTCCGTGCATTCGGCGCAGCCGCGTGACTTAAAATCCAACTGCAGCTGGCCGAGGAGCGCTTCATCGAACTCAGGAGTGGTGAGCCCAACGGCTGGTACTCCCCGAAGCCAAAGAGCAGGCGACGCCTCGTGCTGCGCCGCCGCCTGTGCCACAAGCGCCTCCGACTTCACGAAATCCTCGTGCCCCTTGTTCTGCTCACATTCCCAAATGCGGCGATGCAAACTCTCTTCTTTGAGCTGGCAGCGCGGGCAACGCTTGGAATCAATAAGGTATCCTTGTCTGGCACGCCTCACTCGGGTCCATTGTCCACCTGTGGTGACTATCAGGTTGAGTGCCGCCAAATCTGAAGCTCCTTCATTGTGGAACTTGCGCTGCTCTGCCCTGATTCTCCATACATCCGCACCTGGGATCAGGTCAGCTCCATCCTCGTGCTTCGACGCCTGCTGCCAGTACAATTTGCGCATGTCGTTGACCACGTCTGCCAAGATGGCGAGTCTCTCCCAATCGTTCGTGTACTCCGTGTCAGTGCCGCTGGGGATAAGCCACGCCTGCAACTGTCCATCTGGTAGTGGTCTGTCCCACTCTGTCGCCTTCATGGGGTTCCAGCCTATGTCCATCAGCGCGGCCTGCAGCGTGGCGATCGGGCCTCTGACATAGGCCCACCTCCTCCGTCCAGCCGTGATCAATCGCTGTCTGATCTTGGTCCAGGCTAACTTGACTCTCGCGTGGATCTGAGGATTCATCTGCCACATCGCCAGCCACTCGTGAACAACTCGTTTGCGCAATTCCAGACCTGGCTCCTTGTCCCACATCTCAATTGCAAGTGTTGTCGTAAGACATTTGCCTCCTTGAGAGCCGGCTGCGATCTGGCCCGCCTGTCTTCTTAGCTTCGTCAGCTCCGTCGTGGAAAGGCCGAACGCTTGATGTCCGTATGTGGCCTGGGGCAGGGCGCCCGTAGACCACAGTCCTTTCGCTTCTTTTGCCAGGGTAGTGCTTTTCCTCAGCCTCTTGATCTTGGCGAACCGTCTCTTAGCTGCCAGTATACGTCTCTTGAGTGTGCGAACGACTCGTTTACGCCCAGCAGAAGCGTCGAGGCCTAGGTCCTTCGTGTATGTTTTGGCCTTGGCGGGGGTACCGTTCTGCTGCAACCTCTTCGCCACGCACTTGACCATGTCTCTGCGCGAGCCGATGACCACTGTCTTGTCCGAGATCTTGAGCCTCTGTTGACGAAGTCCTTGGGCGAGCTCGCAGGCCACTCTGACCATCTTGTCTGGGGTCTCCAGTGCCGTGCCCTCCTCTCGAGCCACAGTGTCATCGACGAATGTCCAGAGTCCAGCCGTCGGTGATATGATATGCGCTCGCTGTAGGATTGGGTGGAGGAAAACCTTCGCGAGGCTGACACCTCTGGGTGACCCCGCAACTATCGATCTGGATACCAATATTGCCTCACTCAGCGACGACTTGTCTTTGAGAAAGCGAGCCGCCGCGAAGATGAGTACTTCCATTTCCACTACCACTGCTGGATAGCCGATGCCCCTAGCGATGCGCATCAGCAGCACCAGGCTGACGCTGTCGTAGAACTTCTCGATGTCCTCCAGCAGGGTGAGGCTGGAGATGCCCAGCTCGTATCCCGCCTCGTCCAGGCAGGCACGGAGCAGTCCCGCTCGCAACGCCGAGCTGCCTTTGAGGGCCGTGTCCCAGTGCGCGCTCAACGCCTCGCTCCATTCGCTGCAAGGTGACGCCCTCGTCCTGCTCCAAAGTTTGACTGGTAGGGGTAGCATCCCCAGCACTCTCTCACCACCTGCTGGTTTAGGGACCACAGCCCCGAGTGTAGCCGTCCACTGCCTCGGCCACGTGCCCGTCCGCTCGCACATGTTGATGAGGTCGACCAGCTTCTGGCGTGCACTCTGCGGGGCCCTTTTGATGTCGTGCAACTTAAGGCCGCCCACACCGCCAACTTTGTTGGGGTTCGTGGCCTGCATTGCCGAGGTCGAACTCCTCAATAGTGATCGGTTCCAAGTCTTCGTCTCTGGCCTGTCTGTGCATGACCTGCAGCTCCGACGCGATGTCCTCTCTGGTGTCCACTGCATCCGTCCAGATCTTTAGCCATTTCTGCCTCTTCGTGTGCATGAGAATCTCTGGGTCCGCCGAGCTTGCGTTCAGGTGGTACTGCTCGTATGTCGGCTGCACTGGATCTTTGACGTGCTTGTGAAGGAACCCTGGCTTCTCCGACCACATCTTCTTTGCCCACTTAGTGAACTGCTGCCGCTGTGTGGATATGCCTCTGGAGACCGCAATTGCCATGTGGTTTCCAATCTCATCTTTCAACCTCTCAAGCTCCACCAGCGTGTGTGACTTGACCCCCTGCACCCGTAACATGGGAGGGAGGAGGGAGGAGGGAGGAGGGAGGAGGGAGGAGGGAGGAGGGAGGAGGAGGAGGGAGGAGGGGAGGAGGAGGAGGAGGAGGAGGAGGAGGAGGAGGAGGAGGAGGAGGAGGAGGAGGAGGAGGAGGAGGAGGAGGAGGAGGAGGAGGAGGAGGGAGGAGGGAGAGGAGGATGAGGAGGAAGGGTGACGAGGGGGAGGGGGAGCAGAGGGAGCAAACGCACGAACGAACCACTACTGCGGACAGCTGTCTGGGCCCACCTGGGACCCCTGAAACACGACTTGTGGAATCAGACGCAGCTGTGCGCCTGCACAGCGAGCAGTCATGACGGAGCCGAGGGGGGCTGCTCCAAAGAGGCCGCCTGCCTGCTTAGAGGCCCCCGAGCTTCTCCGCAGGCCGCCCCCCCTTGCGCCGCCAGGCCCCGTGCGCGCCGCCAGCTTCCTCGCATGCCCTCCCCTTCCCTCGGGCGTCCGTTATCGGGAAGGTATCCTCCTCCTCCTCCTCCTCCTCCTCCTCCTCCTCCTCCTCCTCCTCCTCCTCCTCCTCCCCCTCCCCCTCCCCGTCCTTCTCGTCCTGATGTTTCTCCTGCTCCTCCTCCTCCTCCTCCTCCTCCTCGTCCTGCTCCTCATCCCCATCCTCCTTGTCATTCCTGTCCTCCTCGGCCTCTTTTTCCTGTTCATGTTCCTGTTCCTCCTCCTCCTCCTCCTCCTCCTCCTCCTCGTGCCTGCCCTCCCGACCCCTCGGGCGTCTGTTAACACACACGCGCGTTCCAAGACTCGCATAACAACTACTCGCACATAGCCTGTATCCGCAGCGCGGCAGCAAAGGATTTACGACCCATGGCAACGAGGTAGACATGGGTGTTGTTTGATATTTGCAACTGCGCACTTTGCGAGTAGTGGAACGCGCTCGCTGAGTTAATGGGGAAGAGATGAGTGGGGGTGAAGAAACGTGCACCTTTCAAGCATCGTTTGGACCCGCGGTTGCAAGGTTAGGGATTGTCTAAGGCCCCTTCAGGGACCCTTTACAACAATCGTCGACCCCCCGATTCGATTGCCCTCCTGAACCCACCAACCACATGCCGCAATCCCTCCTTCCTAGCATTCCTCTCATTCTTCGTTATCTTCGCGAAAAAAAACTGCCCTGGCTAGGCGCAAGACGGCTCAGCCGCCAACGGGCGCCTGGTGCGCAGACGCCGGACAGTCCCGATCTTTCTGGTGGGCAACGGAAACTCCGTGCGCTTCCCGTCCTTCAGGATTATGGGCTTGGTCTCGTCATCCTCGGGGACGCGCTGACCGGGGTCAGCGCCAACGCCGGTTAGCCAGCATGAGGGCGCCAACTATAGACCAATACCGATCCTGACCAAGCCTATCCTGCGCCCGAGATCGTTGTGTGCGCCCTCCTGGCTTGGCCAGGCTGGCGTATACTCCAGTCCTGGGCTCAGGATCGGCCTAGCCAAGACCGGTGCAAGTGCATGTATAACTGGCGCCCTCCGAACCAGGGCCATGTCGCGAACCCCGGCTGGCCACACAGTGACTCCCAAACCCGGGTCAGCCGAGGGACCGGCGGAGGGGTCGGGCCCGCGTGGCTCCCAAACCCGGGTCAGCAAAACATCTTGAAGAGTATTTAGAGGGACGAAATCAAGCACGGTACTTTCAGATCCTTTTGGAAATCCGCGCGGAATTCCAAAAACGTATGTCAAATGCCGTTTACTTCCTCGGATCTCGGAGGTTATTGGAACCCCGTTAGCGATGTGACCCCTGTTACGTTCGGACCGGCATCCATACTCTCGTGCATCACCGGACTGTTGCGGAACTTCTCGACGTGCCGATGCAGCCCCTGCAGGGTGGCCCAACCCACCTCCACGCAGCCGAGTTCCGCTGACTGGGAGGTCACCCCAAACACTTCGTGGAAGTGCCTGGCGGCCTCTGGCGTCACCAGGTTGACAAAGGCAAAGCCGAAGCAGCAGCCCTTGCCGTAGTCCTTTGGCAGGTACACGAAATCGTACTGGCCCCAGAAGCCCTTCGCATCCAGCACCTCCAAGAATACGTCGCGGGTGATCGCCCGTGACATGTTCCTCACAACCACAGTCGTCGGTTGCTCCTCACGCCCGTGCGCAAGCAGGCTCACATCCACCTGGTACGGGACCGTGCCGCCAGGTCGGGTGGAGTCAAGCCATAGCGGGGCCAATTTCGACCTCTGCTCTGGCGAGAACGCATCGGGGACGCTGCCGGGGAATGCGCACATGTCGTAGTGAGATGCGAAAGGGTTCTTGTCGTACGTCATGTGACCTGTGGTCTGGCTGAGAAACGCCGCGGCGGGGGTGATATGCTTGGGCGAAGATGGAGACATCTGCTGCGAAGAGGTATGCGCGGTCGGTACCGAAGCTTGGAGAAGTATGAGCTAGAGCTCAGATTGCTGCAACGTGCGAACGCAGCTGCATTTGTATGTACCTGTCTGTGCGCTTTAACGTGTATGTGTGCCTGTGTGTGAACGTGAGTGCGTGTGTGTGTTTTCAGGGCACACCTGCAACTGTGGCCGTGCTAAGCATATTGCTTGCGTAACCCTGAGTGTGCGTGTGTGTGTGTGTGTGTGTGCGTGTCAGCGATTGCACGTGTGACTGTGGCTGTGTTGCGGCTGTGGATGCGCGCACGAACGCAACTGCGCGTGTGTTGTTACGTGTTCAGCTGCTGCGTGCATGCGTGTGCATGTATGCGCTACTGCACGAGTCTCGGCGCGCCAAGATTGCCCCGGAGCGTGGGCTCGCAAGGCTCCAACCACAGTTTGTTGAAAGCCAGTGTCATGGTACGATCCTGGCGAAGACGAGCGGGGCAATTTCGCTCAGGGTTGCTGAAGTCTGGACCGCACCAATTTCCTGCAAACGAGTCAGACAGTACAGATCGTCCACGCGACAAACGTTACCTAGTGTATGCTGTCTGCCTGGCGCTGCTGTTCGGCACGTGCGTCCACGAAGCTGAGAATTGCCGTGGGCTAACTCCTTACCCTCGCTAGTGAAAACCTTCATGCTGATATTACAGCACGCATGGGCAGATTACAGAGGAGCTCGAGAACCCAACTGCTCCTTCCAAATCCTCGCAGATACATGCGCACTCGCTTTGTACGTCTACCTGTGCATGAATGTATGTGTGGGCACTTGGAAGCGACCAGGGTGTGTGCGCTGGATGGGCCCTTAGAATATCTGTCAAGAGGGGGACGAAGGCAAATCCGCCCAAGTACGGTCTAAAGAACCCTCACGGGGTCGAAACTGCCGAGTTTGTCGAGCCGCGTTCAAGCATGGCGGCGAGAGGGGGTACATGCTCCCCCTGTCTGCTGGCCGGAAAAAGTGCTGGACCGCCTCAGCCCCCTGGTCGGCTCCAAGTGGGTAGTCTGATATGTGCACGTGTTTTTGCGACTGTGTATTTGAATGTGCGTGCCTGCGCACGTGCACGTGCACATGTGTGTGGGGAAGCTCCCAGACCGACGACCTGACCTTTCGGCAGCGTGATGCTCTCGACCCAGCTCCCCAGGGCATATTTGCTTGGAACACCCGAAGTGGGTAAAGACAAACATTGTACATACGATGCCCAACCGCACTTGTTGACCAACATCGACAGCGGCCGCTGTGGGGCAGGCGACGCTCCAACTCAAACGGAGAATGCCCGCGACGCCGCCATCGAGCCCTGTCCAGAATGGATAAGA